>WBNM01000970.1:56593-67453 GCA_013399055.1 Ramphastos sulfuratus | reverse complement strand
AGCTCCTTTAGTCTCTCTCCTCATAGGGGTTGTGGAGTCTTATCATTAACTCTAGCATATGTACCCATGACACATTGATCTCTAGGGTAAAAATACTAACTGTTCCAAGCAGAGGGAAGGAGAGAAGAACTGGGTTGCTGCTAAGTTGCTGGTGCAAGCTGCAAGCATGTGGCCGCCGTGGTTCCCGGTTTAATGATCCACAAATGGGATGCTCCTTACGGTGGAGAGTCAGTGCTGAAAAGGCATGGCTCCTAAAGCATTCCCCCACTAAATACAATATTTTGAAAATGGAACTGGACAATAGGCACTAGCATCATTGTTTTGGCCAATGAATCCAAAGCTTCCTGCCTCATGTGACTACACGAGCATGTTGAGGGGCTGCGCAAGACACCTGATGTGTGCTGCTGCCTGCTCCTGGCCCTGGGGCACAGCT
Source organism: Ramphastos sulfuratus (assembly GCA_013399055.1). Classification (NCBI taxonomy): domain Eukaryota; kingdom Metazoa; phylum Chordata; class Aves; order Piciformes; family Ramphastidae; genus Ramphastos; species Ramphastos sulfuratus. The sequence continues at coordinate 67,020 of WBNM01000970.1, read as the reverse complement.
TTGCTGGGGCCAAACCCTCCATTGTCTGACTGCCCATCCACTCAACTCCTGGACCTGAAATAGGAGGAGAAGAGCATGGGTCAAACCTGTCTGGTAGGATTTATGCCCTACCAGGACAGTTATATATTATGTTAGTTTTCAAGAAACAGACATATTATACTAAAAATGCACCATCAGCTGAAAATTTATTTCTCTCCCGTAAGGGAAAATATTTAGACAGTGAATATTTAGACAGTGAAATAGTTAAGTGAACAGCAAACTCTGTCTCTGAGCAGTGTGAGGATTCAGATATGATTTTCTGTATGTTTCATAATAATATTGCATTTAATATGTGGGCAGTGCCAGATGTGAGATGTTAATTATGCATTTGTCGATTTAAGAGCTAACGTCACCTAGCAACCTTACTCACCTTTGAAAGGGAACTTTTAAAGGATGCACATACATTGCTAGTGAGAGTAACATTTATTTCAGAAAAATTATTTAGGAAGTGGAGCAAGTGCCTGAATGTCTTTCACTCCTCATGGGAACTAGGTGAAAAGTTTTTAGTTCTTTTGAGAGATCACTGCAGTATTTGGTTGCTCTTCCAAGTTCCTGATACTCTGTGGCTAAAGTGCCATTCAACTTTGCAACTGTGACTCAGCAAATTTTCAGCTGATTTTTTTTAAAAGGAAATTCTGTATCATCATCTCTCTCTTACCTTCTGTCCATTCCATTTTATATATTTAGAAAGTATTCCCTTTTTGTGTCCAGTCTGGCAAAACGGTCTGAAACATACAAATTTTATCAAGTTGAATGAGCTGATCTAGAGTAGAGTCACTTCTACAGCCTGCACTGTGGGAGGACTGATGAGCTTGTTTTTGCTGGATATCAAAGAATCTGCACCAGAGCAGCTATGGTAACCAGGTCTCAATGAATCTGTAGGCCAGATAACTATTTATGTAAATATACCCCAAAAAGTGCATAGATTTTATAGATTTTCTTTTGGATATTTTTATGCTGGTAAGTTCGGCCTATCAGCGTGTTGGAGGTAAATGAAACCTTAATACTGACTTGCTGGGTAACAAAGAGTTGATAAATACGTTCACACTCAGCAGTTTTTTAATAAGTGTGACACCTAGAGGGTGATAGGACAGCTGGGAGGAGGGGAGAAGAAAAGGAAGACAATTATAGCAGGAAGCTGAGACTTTATTGGATAGTGCTCAGAAATAGTAGTTCTTGGAGACTCTCATCAGTCCATGAAGCATAACTGTCCGTTACTTGGGTAGTGTCAGTACTTTGCTAGTTGATGCTGATAATGCAGTCTTGTTTGGGTGCTAACTCACTTGGGAGTAGAAGGTTGTGTTCCTACAGTATGTGGCCCATGGGACATCTTAAGGCATCTTGACCATCAGGGCATCTGTGAAGATTCAGCTGTTAGTTGGTCTTGCTTTTCTGTCCTACAGTCATATGCACAGTATCAACATTGCTCTATATGACATATGTATTTTCTTGGAAAGATTCCTGGGCTCCTACAGTCAGGATTTTGTGCCAAGCTAAAGCATTTTAAAGCCTGTAATACAGTATCCTTTAAAGACAGTGGTGTCTCCAGTGTGGCAGCAGTCTTGTGACACTGCCTGGATCTGTGTCCAGATCAGAGTAAGTCACTGAGCACATTGATGGCATCCTTCTTGCCTCTCTGAAGGCGTCATCTTCCATCTTCAGTTGTTCTCCCTTAGTCATTTTTGATTGAAAGCACCTACTTTGCTCCCTGTATAATGAAACCATTTTTGAATTGGGCTGGAGTCACTCCATACTGAATGACAGTAACCTTGGTCAGTAGCTGATTATAGAATGAATATGAAATTTCTGCATCATGTAATTTGCCTTTGATGGAGGTATTCATTTTTCTTTTTGGCATTGTAATGAGCATGGAAGTATTTGCATTGACAGGAGGTTGAAATTACAATTCACCACCCATTCTTCTTCAGTGAGCAGTGGTGCCTTCAAGTTCCAGTCATTGTCCTTCTAAAGGACAGCCAGCCCTGTGGTCAGACTTCTTGTCAGCCAACACTTCTATTTAGTAGAAGATAAATATAGGGTGAATATTTCAACCACATTATATTGAGCAAGTGGCTATATTTAACAAGACTTTGCTCTCTCTGACCAACAGGAAAACAAATGTTCTACTAAACACCAGTGCAGTAATGGAATAAAACTGGGGACTCTGTTACAAGAGGGCACTTGCGAACAGACTCTCTTTTGCATCATGGATCATAAGCTGGTCACCCAAATGGCACATCATGTGGATGTAAAGATGTTGAGCAGTTCCCTTCTAAAGTAAAAATATAGTCACTCAACCTACTTTGATACTTGTGGCAGGTCAGTCCCAGTGATAATCCACCTTGTCTGTACTCCATGCAGGTAGGATTGTATAGGCAAATATCTTCGATTCTAACATGCTCTAAACATTAGGTCTCAGCTCCTTCTTAGACTGTGAGTAATGTGGACTGTAAGTGACAATGTCTTAAGATGCACAGACTCCTGCTATTGTGTACCAGACCACAACTCCATGGCTCCTTCCACTGGAGCTCCTGCTTATCCTCAGCCCCTGCTGTAGGGGTGTTCCCAGTTTCTTGACCAAAGTGGCCAAGCTCAGCCCCTGCACCACCAGTCTTGGTGGCCATGGGCAGAAGTAGACCAAGCTAACCTCCTATGCTAGCCTGGGAGGCTAAGGCAGCCAGATTAAAAACACCCTTTGCTTCTACAATTTTGCATTTCATTAAAATCTGGAATCATTATAAAGTTGGTAGGAGTTGGGGGGTTTTTTTGGATTTTTTTTTTTTGTGGGGTTTTTGTTTTTTTTTTTTTTTGTTTGTTTGGTTTTTTTTGATCAGAGGAAGGCAAATTAGTGAAGAAAAATGAATATGAGGTTGGCCTCTTTGGGAGAGTTGCCAAGTCACCCAGGCCTCCCTGACCAATGTCAGAGGGCTACGCAGGATCGCATCACCCTTGCTGGCCAATGTGGCAGGGTGAGCTCATTTCCACCACAAAGCCTCTCTGGAAGTGTATCTTTTCCACACTACTGTGTGGGGAATTCAGGATATATTTTGGGAATATATGAAAAATAAATCCCTCTTGCATATATGGCTAAAGCTTTTGTTAAAATGTACGTTCTACAAATATTAAGTCTTGCTAGACCTTTACCTGTGGCCAAACCAGTTGTGTTAGTTAAACAGTTACCTCTCTTGTTTTGAAGCTGCCTATTTCAACACACCGGGTAGGGTGATATTCCCTCAGCTGCACTGTTTAGCAGGCAAATAGCTTCTTCGTGTAAAAACACATAGCAAACCCAGGGATAGAAAATAATGACTAGAACTAGATCAAGCTATAATACAAATACTTCAAATTCAAATACTCAGATTGCCTGGAGAGCAAACAAAAACACAACCAGATTCTCGTGCTGATCACCAATAACCCACACAACCACGTTTGTGCCTGGCCTGCAACAAGCTGTCCTTACAAATGCTGCCTGTTGTCAGTACACTAACAGCAACAAAACTGTGTGTTTCAATATCAGTTCCAGTTCTGGTTAGAGCCTGGGCACTCTGGAACCAGTGATTTTGATACATGCAGGGATTTTGCCACAGAACATCTGTGTCACTGTCACAGAAGGACAGTCACAGTCATTTGCAGCTGGGAAGATTTGTTTTTTAAAAGTTTTTCCATGTAACCATGAAAAAAACCAATCTACTACAGTTTTAGTTGTGATTTAATTTCCTCTTGGTGAGCTGCTGTCCCTTCTTGTTGGCTAGAGGCATGCTGAAGCCTTCTACTAAACTGTAGCTGACTGGCTCAGTTACTGAAGATAAGACAGAATAAATAATGATGAAATCACACCAAAAAAACCCAAACACACCAAAAAACCCTAAACAATCAGGTGCTTTTGGTCAAGTTGCTACATACCTAGTGACTGAATAACAGAGTTGGTATATCAGATAAGATAAAAAGGCAAAGGAAAAGGAGTCATCCTGGTGTGTGTTGTACTGCCTTCCTTGGTTCAAGACTAATGAAGTGGTTTAAAATACTGTTCATGGGAGTGTGACCACCTCAACAGAGTGGAGGAGAGCCTGTTAGCTCCAGAGCGGTACCTAGAAGGTCCCTGGACTGCAGGTCAGAGTCTCCTCCCTCCACTCCTTGGGACGTTCCCTTGCACTCAGAGTGAGGGAGGGTGGTCAGAGTCTCCTCCCTGTCTGTGGCCACCCAAATCTTGCCCCTCTCTGATATGGACTGCCCTGTGTCAGGATTCCCCCTATGGTCTTGCAGCCCAGATGTGGAGAAAAGCCAAAAGTTCCATAGTCTAATACGTGTCAGGGCAGGCAGAGCTCCTTGAAGGTCATCCTGGTTGTCACCCAGGGCTGTCTCCTTGTTTTGAACCCCCCTTCCTTCTCTTGCACCAACTTTTTACTTATGGCAGGTGTTGGTCCACAGGTGCTCAGCAGCTGTCAGAGTTTACTGCAGAGGGGTGGGTTTTTTGAGGGTGTTTTCTTTCCCAAATGTCAGTTCTTTATGTGCTGCTATGACCTAGGCACAAGGAGAAGAGACCTCTGTGATGCTGGTATCAGTCTTTGAAACTGATCTTGTGTTAAAACACTGCCTTTTGGGTAAGGTCATGATGTACTCTTGCTCCTGCTCCACATACCAGAAAGCTGGCATCCAGGTGAGTTTTACCATTCCCTTTCTGGATCCAGCATGTGGCCACATGTGAGTCTCTTGCATATTTCATAGCTCCTGCCCCCCTTCCCTTCTCAGTAACCTCAAGCATCATCCTCTCATGGGTGGGACTCTGTGCACACCATGTTCTCCACCTCCCCATAAATGCTGGCATCCTCCAACATACCTGATTTGATGCCGAAACTGGAATTTTGGTGAAGACTCAATGTGTCCTGGGGCTGCTCAACTGTTGCCTTAGTCTTTGGCCAAAGAGACAGGTTGCCACTAGTACATCATTGCATGTGGTATGTCAGCCCTTCAGGTGTTGCTTGCCAGATGGAAGGGAAGCTATAGACAGTCATGAAGTAGCAGGCACTGGTGCCTTGGCATCGAAAGCTGCTATTAGTCATGCTTGCCACATCTGTGTCTTGCAGCAGCCCCCACCTTGAGTCCATCAGGGGAGCACTGTGTTTTCTGACAGCTCTCTCTCTCCTTGAAACACTGGGGCTGTGGTCATGCTTCTCCTCCAGATCCACTCATTGCAGAGATTACCTTGCGCTATGTAGAATATTTTCACGTTGCATATGGGAAGCAAGAAAGTAGAGAAGAGCTGTTCTGCTCTTTAGCTCTCTCCTGATGTGCAGGGAACTCATTGGCTGACCTGGATCCAAGTAGCAGAGTAGGTGTCTTGTATTCCCAATATTTTTTCAAAGTCCTGTTATAGTGAAAACACTCCAGGCAGGCCTGGTATGCAAAGATGAGAATTTATCAGTAGTCTATTTAAAATTTTAACAACCATACCCAAGATTGTTAGTCTGGTTGCAATACTAAGACTTACAATTCAGTTTATATATAGTTAAAATTAATACAAACTTTTAAATATCTTCCTCCTACTCTGTTGTAATACTCACTCTTTCTCTGCCCCAGCATTTCCTCAGGTCCATGACTTCAGCCATAAGGGAAGGGGATAGCAGGATGGCTGCAGCCCATGTTCTTGCTACAAGGAGTATGAGATTGGTGGATGCAATCTCTGTGCTCTGGCGCCTGCTTGGTGTCATTTTATCTATTTGCTTGCATGCTCTACCCCTTGCTGTTCTTTCATTGGTTCAGAGCTGCACATTACACATGTTTACTACCTGTGCTGTGCTTCACATACACTGGGTACTCAACATCTTGTTATCCCCCAAAACTGGTTTTACCCAGCTCCCAAGGCTGAAGTCCTTTGATGACCAGTAACTGAGTACTGGTGAGCTGTTTATAGCTCTGAGGTCTTCAGTATCATCCTGTGCCTATACTTTCAACTCTCCTGCTATTATCTCACCATGCCTCTACTCCTTTAATTTTTTCATTCCAGGGTCATAGACACTTCACCCTATGCAGAACTACTTGTTCTTCACATCTCCTAGTTACAGAAATACCTATATATGTAACAATATGTAATTGTTCTACCTTATGATTTATAAAGGTAAGGAAAAAATTAAACAAATTGGGTAATAGCACATGATTGCTGGATAATTAATGTGACAAGCTAAAACAAAACCCCAGGCAGGCCAGGACAAGCCCAAGGAAAGCGTGGAAGTGCTGAGACCCAAGGCCTGTGCTGTTAGTTGAACACAAAGCAGGTAGCTGTGTTACAAGCAATAATACTGCTGTATTTGCAAAGCTGAAGGTTATGCTGACCTATGCCTTTCTTCACGCTGAGCAGGAGCTCTCAGATTACACCTACCTGAAGTGCAAAAGGGCAATTTTTCCCTTGACTCCTCCTTGTAGGGACTGGAGGATGCGGGGTAGGAAGTGAGAGGAGTTTTGGTTTCCCTTCCTTCAAGGACAAGTTTGGATGATGGTGAGAAAAGAGCAAAATGTGCTCTGAACACCTCTTTCCAGAAATAGTGTGTGAGCCAGGAAGGCTGTTACAATCTTGGGACTTGGAGCACTCGGAGGCTATCAAGCTACAGCTGATGGCATGGCCTTGATGCAATCAATGAAACAGGACTTTCTGCCTGGCCAGGGGACAAACAGATCACCCAAACCTGACATCACCACAAGCACAGCTGTGAGTCCTGTTCCCACACTCATTAGCTGTGCCAGCTGTGTTGGTGGCTAATGAACTTGGTGTTAATAGCTCCCGAGATGTGATTCTGGCTGGTTTATATATATTCATTGCCCATCACACCAAATGTGAATAATTCAGTGACCTGAAAGCCTGCCCTTATGTCTAGTCTTCTCCACTCTGCCATGAGTGCCCTTGTGATGGTCTGTGGGAGGCAAGGAACCTCACCTCCTCCTGCCCTTCTTTTCACAGGAAGGAGGAGAGCAGAACCTGCTGGCAGAGCAGGCACTACAGCCCAGCTGCCAGCATCCACCTCCCACACGAACAAATGGCATTGGTGGGTGGGAGGGATGAAATGTTAGTCTGCAGGAGGGAGAGTGGGACGCTGTGAAAAAGATCTGGTGCAGAGAGGAAACATGAAGAGCCAGTGTAATAGGGAAAATCTGTTTGGTGTCGCTCGTAATGACAAGTGCAGGATCAGGAGAGTAGGACTCGCTGGATGGGGGAGAGGAAAGAGAACTGGCCACATAAATTGCTCAGCTCAGCACTGACGTAGGCAGGGAGTAAGCTGTGTGCTGCTCTTTTGTGCTAAGTGTGGTGCCTGCCTCTTCTTCAGCACTGTCTCTGGCAAATCCTGCAGTGGAAAATCACAGCGTGGTGTCAATACCTCAGGAGCTATTCTTTGATGAAGCAAGTCTGGCAGACGGCTCCCAGACGCCAATCTTGACACTGGCAGGAAATATCCTGTGGGAATGGCAGATGCCTCTTACCACTACTGTTTTGTCTTCCCAACAAACTACTTCCCAACTACTGCATCAGTCACTGTCCCTGCAAGCTCTCCAACAAATTTTACAAACGCAGGAAGATCATGTAGAAGATGCAGTGAGAGGGGAAGCACAATCTGCGAGTGTCGGTTCTGTGTGGCAGCATCTCCACCCCTGCACGTCCCTCCTAATGGCCCTGTGGACTCATTTTTCTGTAATATGGGAGGAAAATAGAATCCTCGCATCCTTCTTCATCAGTGACCTGGATGAGTGGATTGCGTGTACCCTCAGCTGATGATACAAAACTGGGGGTGTGGGGGGTGTGGCTGTGCTGCCATCCAATGAGATCTGGACAGGCTGGAGAGTTGGGCGGAGGTGAACCTCATGAAGTTCAATAAGGACAAGTGCAGAGTCTTGCGTCTGGGGAGGAATAACATCAGGCACCAGTACACACCAGGATTTGTCCTGCTGGAAAGCAGCTCCATAGAGAAAGACCCTGGAGTCCTAGCAGACAGCAAGTTCTCCGTGGAACAGCAATGTGCCCTTGTGATCAAGACGGCCAATGGCATCCTGGGGTGCATTAAGAAAAATGTATCCAGTAAGACTAAGGAGATTCTCCTCCCCCTCTACTCTGCCCTGGTGAGGCCTGGAATACTGTGTCTAGTTTTGGGTTCCCCAATTCAAGAGAGACAGGGACCTGCTGGAGAAAGTCCAACAGATTGCTATGAGGATGATTAAAGGACTTGAACATCTCTCCTATGAAGAAAGACTAAGAGAACTGGGACTGTTTAGTCCTCAAGAGAAGGCTGAGAGGGGATCTTATCAATGTCTATAAATATCTGAGGGGTAGGTGTCAACATGAAAGTGATAGCCTCTTTTTGGTGGTGCCCTGTGATAGGACAAGGAACAACAGGTACAAGCTAGAACACAGGGTCTTCCACCTCAGCATGAGGAAACGGTTCTTTACAGTGAGGGTGCACTGGAACTGGCTGCTCAGAAAGGTCATGGAGCCTTCTTTTCTGGAGACTTTCAAAACCTGCCTGGATGTGTTCCTGTGTGGCCTGCCCAAGGTGATCCTGCTTTGGCAGGGGGTTTGGACTTGATGATCTCTATAGGTTTCTTCCACCCTCTAACATTCTGTGATCCTGTAATTCTGTGATTCTTCTGAAGGGGACACATGTCTATGAGTGCACCAAAATAACCGAGGATAGGAAAGAAAGGAGTCTCCTTTCCAAAATGTGTACTAGCAGCCTGAAAAAAAAACTGATTTAGCTGATATGAGTTATTCTCTTGATCTTCAAAATCTCTTCTAGAACCACACAGGAACAACCTTCCTTCTAGCATGCTGTATTGCTATGTATATGCCTCCATCCACTCCAAAATGGTTTACAAAGGAGTGAGCAATATTAAGTCCTACAGCTGCTACAAGTAACTGTGCACCTGGGACCTCCGTTTCTTCCACATTTCTTGATGTAAACTGAGGATCACTCTACTAAAATTATGTCAGTTTTTCAGTCTGCGTGAATTTATATGGCTCTGCTGAATTCAATACATAGCTAAAGATCTCACCTCTTTTAGGTTTCTCATCCCTGAAAGTTCTACTCTGCTGAATGCTCGTTCTTTAATAGCAGCTAAGAGTAGGAGTGATAATGACTAAGACTGACCCTATGGATGATGCACCATTCAGTTGTATTTCATGAAGACGAGAAACCTGCAGATTCAAACAGGGTGTCTTATGAATTATTGCTGTGTGAACTTTGGGCCACAGAGCTACTCAAATGGACGGAGGTGGGGGTGGGCACACAAGACCTCAGTGAGACTCAATAAGACTGTTCTAACTTTCCAAGCCTTTTGATTGCTCTAAATGTGATCCTTCATTTCATCTTGACACCATTTCATCTTGTACCAAAAAGTACAACTGAAGGGAAGAAAGGGGCAGTTGTGCTCTTTCTGATACCTTTTGCCAAGGCAGGTCTGTTGAAAGTGGTTATTAGCCATCCTTCAAGATGCCCTATGTCCTACCTAGGTGTCTGTCCCCACCCCTTGGGCCAAGTTATTGGCTTCGTGGGTGCTCCCTTTCTACTTTTTTTGTCTATGAACAACTGCACTTAAAATATCCACAGTTTTCTAGTCCCTCATTATATGTTTTCCAGAGATCTCATCTGCCAGTACTCTTGTGTAATTGCCATCCAAATACCTCACTTCAAGCTACATCCTCCTTCTGACCACTGATGGATGCATGAGTGAAAAGTCAGCTACACTCAGTCTGTCTGTTGAATCACAGAATCACAGAAACGTTCAAGTTGGAAAAGACCCTGAGGATCGCCAAGTCCAACCGATAACCCTACTCTACAAGGTGCACCCTAAGCCATATCCCCAGGCATCACATCCAAATGCCTTTTACACACATCCGTGGTTGGTGACTCAACTGCCCCCCTGGACAGCCCACTCCAATGTCTGAATGGTTGAAAATCTTCAGGTTCATGACCAGATTTGACTTTCTGGCTCTGTTTTGCAGAATATCAGGAAGAATTGCTGCTAGATTAATACTACAAATGATAAAAGGTCTCTAGGGAAGAAAACAGATTTCTTTCTCTCTTAAAGACAGCTTTTCACATTCTCAGTGCTGTCTCCATTAGAAGCTTCAGTTTCCTGTGACCCTGCATTGTGTTGATCTTCTGCTTTGTTTGCAAGAGCTTTAGTAATTTTATCTGCTATTCTGGCTGACAACCACATATTAAGCGGTTTTCCAAATCTTTCTCAATCTGAACTGGGTCTCTGCTGGCACCAGTGCTGTTTAACACCTTTGTCGGTGACATGGACAGAGGAATCGAGTGCACCCTCAGCAAATTTGCAGATGGCACCAAGCTGTGTGGCACAGTCGACTTGCTAGATGACAGGGATGCCATCCAGAGGAACCTGGA
>WBNM01000970.1:36305-56535 GCA_013399055.1 Ramphastos sulfuratus | reverse complement strand
TGACCTGTACTAGTGGGAGGTGTCCCTGTCTATGGCAGGGGGTTGGAACTAGATGATCTTTGTGGTCCCTTCCAACTTTACCATTCTGTGATTCTATGATTCTATGAATGCTGGCAAACCTTAGGTCTTCTTGGCTTTCAGTCAAGTAAAAAGGGCATTCTTTACTAGCTGAATTTAAAACATTTTCTTGGTTTCCTCTTAAGGCAGTGTCACAGTTGATACCAGTACTTTTTAATAATGGCATAAAATTAAAACTCTTGCTGGAAAGGAACCATATACTAAGCTGGTACAAATGGGAAGAAATCACATAATGCAGTTTCACACCTTCTTTAATCAGTAATAGCAAGCAGAACTCATATGTCACTTCAGCTAGTGATAGTTGGGTTAATTATTTTTCCAATGAAGAGTGTGCTGTTTGTATCTCTATCGAAAATCAGCATGAGGAAGGGATGATTGAATTCAATGGTTGGAGGAAGAGACATTGGCATTATTTCAGCAGCAGTTGCTGCTGCTGCCTCAGTACCTCTCTCATCAACATCCAGAGAAGCCTTATGAACAACCTAGGAAGAAGAAAAAAAAAAGAGGAGTGTCAGACAGCAACGACCTGAGAGATGAATCAGACACCTTTTAAAGCAGCATTGCCTTGGAGGATTCACTGAGGAGTGAGTAGAAGTAGGAAAGATGTCAACTGTATTGTAGTCATGGCTGTTTTAAATGAAGGCCAGGACAGAGCTACAGATATCTCCTTAAAAAAAAAAAACCAATCAAAACCAAAAAAGCCTCAGACTATTTTCTCTCTGTCCCAAGTACTGGATAAAGGATGGAGGCTCCACTTTGGGTGACTTTGTGTGCAATTCTGAAACTGAGACTTCAGGTTGGGGGAACAGGCTGTGGTGTGCTTGGTAGTGGAGTGTTAGTGGCTTCCCTTGAGCTGGGAATTGATGTTCCTCTCATATTTCTGATACTGCCCAAGAAATTTTCTGATACTGTTCTTAGAACAAAACAGGCATGCAGCAAACTAATCTGATCTCCACTGTCACCAAGGGACAAACTCCTTGTTTAAGCTTGCAGGCTGAGGCCAAGGTGAGCTCAGCTGCAGGCAAGATGGGAAGCTGGGAGCTCTATGTAGCTGATGTTTCTGGATGCTATGACAGAGGGATTTTTCTGCATGCTTATGAAAGAAAGGGTCAACAACCACGGACTTACTTTAGAAACCTTCAGGTCTGGAGTGCCGGTGATGCCAGAGAGGTCTGCCTGATCAGTGAACACATCCACAATTCCCATCTTCCTAAGGGTGTTTGTTATTTCATAGCTCCCAGAAATAGAAAATTTTGGGAAGTAGAGCCTTATCAGCCTGTTAGGTAGAAATGAAACATGGAATATTGTGAGAAAGATTTTTCACTGAGGTAAACAATGGTGAGAAAGCTGTGTAATTCTAGAGTGTCAAATACCCAAGGGCTGGATCCTGAGTGTACGATGAGCACTAATTCTATTGCTGATGCGTCTCATGGTAATACAGTCACTGCCATTCATCACCACCACCACCATCATCATCATAATAGTAGTGTTTATCTAGATTTTTAGTTTGACAAATCTGAGAACACTCTGCCTAGAAGGACAGTAATGAGAGAGCCTATTTACAGCCAGAATAGATGAGATGTGGAGGTGACAGCCCCTGTCATTCAAGTGGGGCACAGACAAAGCCTGCTGGGGACAAGTGTGGCAAATGCCAGCACATCAAAGCAAAGCAGTGATTTTGGCATAACTGTGGCACTTGACATGGCACCAAGGAAGATTCATGTCCCAGAGATGCCTGTGTCTTTGAACACCCTGTCTGCTAATTGTCTTCCTTCCATGGGCCGGCCACGATTGAGTTTGCCTCTGATTGTGAGCTATCTGTAGGCAGCTCCTGCTTGGTGTGCTTTCTGCTGGATTTCTCTTTATGCACTAAGGGTCCTTGGAGCCTTCAAATCACCTACTGCAGTGAATACCTTTTAGGTAGCTCAAGTCTTTTGCTGCCTCACTCAGCAACAGCTTGAGTTGGATAGCAGAACAGATGGGGTCCAAACCCCACTTCTGTATACTTTATGAGATGCTGCCAGAAGATGATGGCACCATGTGTATTAGCACAACATAATAGAACTGAAATTGTACTTTGATTCTCACAGCCTCTCTTATAAAGAATGTATTCCTATGTTGATCTTGAAGGAATTTCCAACAAGAATTTTAGATAAAGATTTTCCTGATTTTGCAGCCAAGAATTATATGGTTTTAGTTTTTGTATTTGAGGTGTCATGTTATCAGTTCATATCCAGTTTGTAACTCGTTATGTTTTTATTAACCTTGCTGGCAGTTCTATAATGATGCACCAAGAATCATGGTTGTGAGCTGCACAGCTTTATTAGATGTGAATCAAGGCAGAGCTTGGTAAGTTAGGCACTTACTAACTTTGGTATTACTCATCTACTGGTGCTAAGATTTCTTCTCTGCCAGACAAACAAGGTTGTAAAATATATTAGCTATTAGTGTAATGGTAGGAGCTAACAGAATCTCATTAGATTTTTATAGTTTCAAAACCAAAATGCCAGAAAATCAGGACACCCACAATTAATCACTAGCCTGTTCTAAAAACCACTGTGCTGTGATGGTTCTTGTAAGGAAGATATTTGTGTAGGACATATTATGTATGCATCCATTACTACAAACTGTTTAGGTTATGACTCATTCAAGGTTTAGACGTATGTCTGAGTCATGGTGTGTCAGTGACATATGACAGGTAAAACACATTAGCTGAAACCTCAGTATAGGAGATTTACCTTAAAATTGTCAGCTTCCCCTTTGGCCAATGGACTGTTTTAGAAATGCCAGTCAAGACTTGCTACTCGGGACTCCTGGGAGCCCACCAGAATGATATCTGTTCTCATGAGGGCATCAGTAAGTCACTCAGGCATCAACAAGAGAATAGTTAAATAGAAACCAGCTGCAAGATTTTTACAGCTAGGGTGCACAACTCAAAAATAACCTACTTAGTTCCCAGAATTGTGAAGTTCATGGTGTTTGCTTTCCCAAGAAAGACAAAAGACTGTAAATCTAGGTGCTGCTGCAGCTGACTGGCAGAAGATTACCTCTGGAAAAGATGGTCTGACCATTCCTGGATGATTTCCTTGACCAGAGTTTGCTCCAAGCGCTTCATTCTCCCTTTTGCTGGCAGAACCAGAAATGCAGTAGCACTCCCATTGTAATGAAGCCGTACCACGGTGCATGACAGGTCCTCATCAAAATAGAAGTCAAATCTGCCTGTCTGGTACATCATAGGGACTTTAACAGTAGTTTCAGCATCCACAAAGAACTCCCTTTCTTCTGTATGCTCTGGTTTAAAAGGTTTTTCCCAATTGCCTGATACAAAGGAAAATGCAACTGAATATTCCATACCATCATAAACTGAATTTTATAGAACTACTACTGATATTCACCTATTTCTCAATTTTTTTTTTTTAAATTCAGAATTTTCAAACAGAATATTTAAAAATGTGTGTCATGCTAGGATAAGAATCTTTTATATGGTTAAAATAGTGCATTAGACTCCAATTTAACTTTTTTTCCCAGATGTCAGTAGTGCAGTAATTATGCATTCTTTTTGAACCTATCACTGCTGTTCTGTTCAGGTGATCTAAGTGGCCTTTCTGTAAGTTGCATTTAAGGGCTTACCTGCTATCATGTATATACTCACATACCATACACATTTAATTTCTATCAATTTTAATCTTAAGTCACAATTTGTAGATAAAATGAATGTAGTATTTCATGGCTGAGTGCTGAGGGCACATCATCTAACCCACATCAGAAATGTATTGCTTCTGCTTTGGTCCTTAAAATGGTCCTCCCTTGATCATCACTAGTTTCTTCCATGTATAAATATGTTAGTGTGTAAAAAACTCTTACAGAAGGAAAAAAAAAAAGAGTGTGTCGTAAATTAGGCCACTGAATCACGCACACCTTTGAAGAGAGGCATTAAAAAGGTTAGGTCATGCCTGTGTCTCAGCACCTTTGCTGAAAATTGGAAGAATATGGAGCCATGGGAGTTAAGACTAAACCTATGAAAGCGAGCTCAGGCTGCATGAGAGACTGCAGCTTGCAGCAGAGCTCTCATGGCTACCACCAAGAGAATCAAGCCCGCATGGCTCTCAGATGCCTCCCCATGCTGAGTGGCATCCTGCCACCTTTCTGCCACCTCCAGTATGCCATTATGGGCTCTTCTGACTCTGCAAATAGCTTTTGGAATTTTTCTGAGAGCAATTTTCAAATGAGGTAGCTGACATTAGATCTGTTGATAAGAATGAGTAACATGAATATGACTCCTAGAGACCTTACCTTTAAAGAAAACAAAGCTAGCCAGAAGCATTACAGTCTGTGGATCCATGTCCTTGACCAAATTAGTAATTTTTCCCTGTGTTTTTCTCTCTATATAATCATTGATCTGCTTCTCAGCCTCTGTGGGATTGCTAAAGTCAGTGGTAAAAGCCTCCAGCTGGTACAGAGCTTTGGCGTCATCTGAAAACTTTTTCAGAGGTTTCAGTTTCTCTGTTAGAAAAATGGCATTCCCCATGTTGAGCTGGACTCCATTCTCGGGATGACTCAGCATGTGGATGAGGTTGTGGAAGCCTTCATGTATCTCTTTCTCCTGAATCTCTGTAAGGTTGAATCTGAGTCCTTCCAGGATTTGAGTCTGGGTAGTCGATTGAGCCCCTAGGGCCAGCATTGCAAATGCCGTGGAGATGCTTACAGGAGAGAAGAAAATGTTCTTATTGGGTGCCTCCAGCGTAACTTCTTTAAAAAACTGGAATGCAAAGTCAGCATTGTTTGGCACTAGTTTGAGGCAAGCAGTCGCCTCACTTTCATGATGCATGTGGTATTTAGGTTCCTTTGAATCATGTCCGTTGTGGTAACTGGGTGTGGGCTGACCATGGGTAACAGCATGAAGTCCAGCTAGCAGTAAACTTATGTAGAATGAGGTCTTCATCTTAATGTATTAAAATTCTGTGGAAGAAAGGGGATGTTGTTATGAAGGCAATTCAATTAATTAAGTAGAAATAGTTATTCTGTCATTCCTACTGAACAAGAAATCCTATCTCTTTTGTCCACAGTCTCCATGTTCTCCCAATATCATTTTATTTTCCCAGGCCTCCTGGCAAGTCTCCACCAACTCTTTCTGCCACCCTCACCCTAAATATCTGCAAAGGGAAAATTCATCATGGATTAGCTGAATACACAGCACTGTCAGCAGGTCAAAGAAAGGAGCATAATCCATCAATCCACATCATGGCTAATCACTAGAGGGCTGTGATATCAGCTTTTGATACTAACAGTGTAAGATAATTCCTGAGAAGCACACCATAGAAGAAGTTTGGATGTTTTGTAGGCAAAATGAGAAAGAGGAAATCCATGCAAGTGGGTGAGAATCAATAGCTACACACAAACATAATCTGAGCAAGCAGACACGAAGGAGCTCTTTAAATAAAGTTTTGGTTAGATTGATAAGGCACCCTGTTACAAGAGAGGATGAATCATGGCTGTTTCTTAAAGCCCTATGTTTCTAAGGATAGGTTCTCCTTCATTTTGAATAAGAATGATGTGAAGTTTTAAATAAGAACGTGAAGTAACATGTTTTCTCTACACAGACAAACCAAACCATTGCAGTGCGCTCCTTTTCAGCACAGCATAAGGTGTCAATTTCATTAACAGAAGCAGGGCCTTGTTTTTTATCAGATGCCCTGCTGGTCAAAGGGCAATACATTTATCAACCTGTTACACTTGGCTGTGGTAGCTGCATTCCTTTGCAGTGCTGACACTCCGCACTATATAAACTCTTACAAAGGGACCTTGGAAATGTAGATATGAATGTCCCAGTAGGCCTTATTTCAGAGGAGGAATCTAGAGCAAAGAAATGGTGAGAGATTTGCAAAGGATTTGGGGAAATAATGAGTCAGATTTGCTAAAACTTGTGCAAGGAGAGACATACTGAACTGATTGAAGCTTTCTGTTCTGGCATGATTCGATAGACTATCATCATAAAATGCTATGCTTATGGTCCTACTTTCCTCATAACATCAGAGGAATTGATTTGTATTAGTAGTTGAATATCCAGTATACAGTTAGACCTGCATAAGAACAAGAAAACATTTTCAAGCTATAATAAGATATTCAAACATTTCTGTGTTTGATAAAAGTATTTGTAAAAAGCAGGTCTACTTGCAATGACACCTGCTGTGTTACTGACAAGTGTAAGACCATAAGGGTTCTTGGTGAGAATATATTCCATTAGTGTGCACAGTAATTTTAAATTATAGTTTGGCCTTCTCTCATTGTGTGCTGGGTCATCTAATTTAAACTATACTATCACCTTGAAAGGTTGGACCAGGTGATCCTCAGTTTCCCTTTCAACCTGGCATTTTGTGATTCTGTGATTTTTAACATTGAAATTATACTTAATGTATCTAGCTAATTCAACACAAGAGGTCCAATTCTGAGTATTTAAAATTGCTACCTGCAAGCCAATATATTAGTCAGACACTGAAAAGAAATCAACTCCCAAAGCAAAGCATCAGAGCTAAGCCTAATCTATTTCCACAACATCCAGTAGGACGATTCAGGAGCTGCCTCTGGATAAATTACTCACTGTGAACTATTTACTCAGCTGCAGTCATAATTTATTAAAAATAACATGAGTATCAAAGAATGAAACATTTAATTTGAAATGTAAGTTGCCACCTGTCCCCTATCTCATCACATTTAACATTTACTGCAAAACACAGAAATGAGATGGACTTTTTAATATACACATTGAACTGCCAATTTCTCTTCATTTGGAATACAAAGTAGGCCTCAAAATTATGGTTAGTGGATATAGCAGGATTATGCTCTAAGTGTTCTCTAAAATACTGGTTACATCTTCCTGAAGTTTTTCCTATCCTGATTTTTTTTGCTCTGTATGGTTATGACATGTTTGGATTTTGTGGTTAGTTTATGTACTTTCATGAAATTAATTTCATTTTATTACAGCTCTGAATTCACAGACAATTAAATACAATCTGAATCAGAATCATCCATCTGTTGCTCAGGGCTGGGCAATCACATCAGCCCTCACAAAAATCTTTATAATGGTTGGTTTAAAAATTGTAAGATTATGAAAGATTCAGCAGTCTCAGTTTGTAGAGGTCTTTTTGTTGTTTAAGCCCAGAAGATACAAGTGACCCACTCTGTTAGGGCCTTCTTTGAAATGTAAGGCACATTTATAATAGAATTTGCATCCTGTAAGCTCTTAGAATGTGACTGGGGATTGTTACTTCATACTTGCTGTTTACTGTTCCATTTGATATTATTGTAGCTTCTAGGTTAGCAAGTGATAAGCTGAGGGGACTCTTTCAGTATGAAGCAGAAGTTGCATATTTTCATATGGTCTTAATGACTGAGGAATTCTACCAAGTATACTTGCTTACTGTTTATTAAAAAACAAAGAGCTGAGGACCTGTGCTAAGAAGCCATTAGAGAATTTTGCAGGAGGCTTCCTGTTTTAAGATCTTTGCTTGTATAAACTCTAAAAAAACCAGTTTGTCTATAAACATGGGAGTAGGAAACTGTCCTGGCAGGGCATGAATCCTGCTAGACTAGTCCTCTTCAGTTCTACTTCCAAATATGCACTGAATTGTGGAACAGCCTGGAAGGAAACCCATCAAACTCTCTGTGTTTTCTTCTCTTTGTCTATCTCAAGCAATGACAACATATTTGTAATATTCAAGAAAAGCTTGCTTTCATGAAGAATTATCAATCAAACCATACAGTGACACAAAAGCATGCTGACATTGGAGAACAGCGTTCCTTTAAGCATTTTATCTGTAATAGACTTGATTATTACACTTGCAGAAGATATTACCTCTTCCTTATCACACAATCTTCCCTACCATGCAACTCAGAAGGGCAGAACTTATTTTGGACAGTATATCCTAGAAAGAAAGTGGAAAAATCTGAGATTAGCTGAATTTACCCTAGGATAATTCCACCAGAAAGCCTGAAAGTGAAATGGATTAAGTTTTCTGACAGATAAAACTTGTTTCTTATTGGATAAAGCTAATTTGTCCACTTCAAGGCTGATTTTAATCTCCATGATTTGGAGAAGCAATTCTGAAGACATTTTTCTGCCTTTAGAGTCCCATGTAATAGTCCAGGAGATGAATATTCATCTCATGCTACTTCCATAAGGGGTTCTCATCAATAATCTCATTTCAGACATGAAAATTTGCACTGCTCAGAAACAGCCAGGCACAAAATAGAAAAGCTGTTTGCTCACCAGATGGTGCTGCTTCCCTCTTGATTGCATCTCAATGAAGAAATCTGAGAAATCTGTTTCCTTAAAGCTGTACTATGAGGGTTGAGGCACTCACACCATCACCAGCAGTGTTTGTGAACTAATCTCAGCTACTCAGTGTCATATCCAATAAAAAAAAATAATGATTTAAAAAATCACTCAAGCACACACATACATACTCACAAAAAGTCACAAAAGAAAGACTTTGCTGGTCACCTCTCTGTGTGAGAAAATTACCTCAGAAACCTACTGTCCAGGACTGTCATAGGAGCCTCAGAAACTCAAGTGTGCTTTCCTGGCTGGCCAGAAAGCTCTTTGCATAGCTCAGCATATGCACTTGGACAAGCTCAAGGGTTTTTCCAGGCTGGCATGTACTTCTCTTACAATTTAGTTTTGATGCTCCTGTGACTGAGGCCCCTGAGAAGGTTGCAAGTACAAGCCAAGGATATTGGATCCTGCAGAGAATCCAGTCACTGTGACGATTTCATTAAATGTAATTCCTTTTGTAGCAGAATCTTGGAAGACAGTCTAAATGAAATGTGACTGTTTGCAGAGCTGTTCCAAGTGTCATCTATTTAAGACAGCTTAGAATTTGAGACCTCACCTAGGAGGTGCACCCTCCAAGAGTGGCATCACCCACTTCTAGGTCTCCTTTTACTGCGAAAACAGGTAAATATGAGCTCTTGCTCTTCTGCTAGGCCACCAGTATTCACTGTTACTTACTGCATATACTCAGGGATAAAATGTCACTGAGGTCAGAGCATAAAATAAAACATAATCAGTGACATTGTTAGGGCAATCAGGTGGAACAGAGATTTTCTTCTCTCTGCACAGCAGCAGCAGTCCCAAGAACAGACTAGACCAGGTTCCCAGTTTCTACTTTCAAGTGTGTACCTGACCACTGCCCAGTCTCTGGCTTCATGAATGTATTTGTCTCTCTGTGACTTTAGCTCCCCTGAGCATGTGTAGAACACCATTTTCACTCCTCAATGATTCTGTAATCTGATGATTAGAGAAATAAGATGTTTTATCAAAAAGGGAACCAGACCTTAGATATCTCATTCCCTAAACAAAGATATTTCCTGTAGACTTTGAATATAAAAATGAGCAGATCTAAAAAGAATCACTAATATATTTAAAATGAGTTCTGAGCACCTGTCCTCAGGAGCAGAATTTCCTCCAGCAGGATGTACATCTGGAAAAGGACCAATTTTAGGTGCTTAGATTTTGCTGGCTCCAAAGACAACCTTGTTTCCGTGCAATTCAACGAGACACCCCACTCTGTCTTTTAGATTCTTACCAGATTCCTTCTGGCCACCTGACAATGTGCACAAACTCCATGACTAAATTCTGATGCCTATGTCCTCTATATACAGCTGACAAAATTAAAGCCTTTTTATCACTGGAACATTAGCTAAGACAGAATTCAATTTCAGTTACCTAGGAAGGACTTAAAATCAATTGCATGTAACAGGAAGATGCACTCTTAAAGCCGCTATAGGAAACAAAAATCCCACTACTTACAGCAGTTTCCTGGGATACTGTTGCCTTCACTAGGACTACTCTGCAGCTCCTTCTCTTATTTATACAGTTAAATAGCATTATGAAAGCAAAGCGTCCTCTAGAAAACATTAACCAGGGCAGACAAGCATTATTACTTTAGGAATGGAACAGTGTAAACAGTGAAGACAATTTCTTGGGGGAGGCACCTGACTTTTGCTGTATATGCATGACCAAACTCTGACTTTCATTACCACGCTCATGAGTACTCTTGCATTTCTGCATATATTCCTGCTTGCAATCCAGCTCCTCACTCTAGCAAATACTTCATATGCATCATTAACATTTGTAAGCTGAATGGATTCATACAGTAGAAGTACTGAAATGAGTAAATTTACACACATACTAGACAAGAACCTAAGGAAAAGACAGATGAAAGCATGCTGCAGCCAGATCTCATCTCGGTATTTTGACTGAGCTTTTGCTTCCTCTTCATCAGCTTTTAATGGCTTTTATTTAGCATATTTGTTTTAAATGATCAATTATATTTTAATTAACAGCATTGCCATTAATAAGGGCAATTTCTGGGAACATCACTGGTAAAATTAAAGCACTAGTACTGATGTTTGTAGTGGGAAAGGGTTGCTCTAGGGACGGCAACATGACGGCAGAGATGGGCACTTAGGAGCCTATGGCACCCTGCACCCCCAGCTGAATTGGACTCAACTGATACCTCATGCAGCAATGCACTGAAGGAGAAAATGTTGCCCTGTATTCCATGTGTTTAGGCTGGCACAAGGTACAGGCACTACCAAAATGTGGGCAAGGAGGTGCCAGGCTGGTATACCAGATCATGTTTTCCACAAAGGTGGACCCATGTGATCAGGCTTCTTGTGTTTTATGTGATCTCTCTTTAAAGCCAAACTCCACACAGGGGCTGTGCTCCAGCAAGACCCATGAAGGGGTGACTACAGGGGCTGTTTTAATCTGTGTATGGACTGGAAAAAAGTCACAAAAGTCAGTGCCAGGATGAATACCTTCCACTCAGGAGGAGCAGCCCCTTGTGAGGCACAGGATTGCAGGAGGAAAAGTGCTGTTTCATAGAAATAGAATAATTTAGTTTAGAAAAGACCTTTAAGATCATTGAGTCCAACTGCAAACCTCACTGCCAAATCCACAACTAAAACATGTATCTAAGCACCACATCTACATATCTTTTAAATATCTCCAGGGATGATGACTCAACCACTTCCCTGGGCAGCATGTTCCAGTGCTTGACAACCCTTTTGGTGAAGAAATTTTTCCTAATATCCAACCTCAACCTCCCCTGACACAACTCAACGCCATTTTCTCTTTTCTTATCACTTATTACTTGGGAAAAATACACCCACCTTGTTACAACCTCCTTTCGGGTAGCTGGTGGAGACTGAAATGGTATCTCCCAAGCCTCTTTTCCTCCAGACTAAATGACACCAGTTCCCTCAGCTGCGCCTCAAAAGACTTGTGCTCTTAATCCTTCACCAGCTTTGTTGCCCTTTGGACACGCTCCAGCACTTCAATATCTTGCTTGTAGTGAAAATATCTTTTCTTGTAGGGTATTTGAAGAGAAGAAGCTTTCAGAAAGATTCTTCACAATAGTATGATAACTATTTCGGTGGGAGCAAATGGAAAAAAAAGTTTTCCTGTGTTTTCCGGAAGGTATATTTGCACATGTGAGACTACCAGTAGGTACAGCATGGAGGGTTCTATGCATGCAGGGCTATCAGATTTACTGAAAATCCTTTCTTTCCTGGCTTCTCCTCTCTTTCTTCTCTGTGCATGTGTTTCACCTGTGCAAAGGTAAGCAGAACAGTTCAGTGCAAGTTTTTATCCAGGCTGCTAGGACATGTACTTGAATTGTTCCCCAGCTGGTGAAACATCTGGGCCCATGCAGCCTGTTTCTCTTTGAAGTAACAAATTAAAAAAGCCACTAAAGTTACAGAGCTTTACCTAGAACATGTGCAGACTGAAGATGAATAATATGTATGCCAAGAGATGAATGAGAACACCATTTAAAAAAAATGGTGCAGCTATGTTACTGAGAAAAGTAAAGGAAAAACAACTCACTTGATGTCTTTTAAGAGCAATTTAGTCTTGCACTTCGAAGTGCCCCTTACTTGCTGACTTTTCTATGGGTGTGCAAGAAGGAAAATGCATGATATAAAATCTAATCCTTATCAATCTCCAATGTCATATGCAATGTGATACTAAATTTATTTTCCTTGGTGTATGCAGATTTCATCCAACCATGTAAATTACCTTGAAATTTGCAGACTTTCAATATTTGATAACAGAAAATGTTATATATGAACTCGCAGCACTCTTTTTGCGCAGGCAGAAGGCCTTTGCAGGCGATGCTTTTAAGAATCATTTTCTCTTCCTGATCTGGAACATTAGGTATCTTGTTACTTTGAATCCAAAGTTACTTTGTTGTGTTGGGGTTTTTGGTGGTGGTGGTTTTGCCTTTTTTTTTCTTTGTGTTTTGTTGTTGTTTTTATTATTATAATTACTATCACTATCGCAAGATCTTATAGAACCGTACAATTGTTTCAGTTGGAAAAGTCCAACTATCAACCATGACTCAAAGTGCAATGCCTACACTTTCTTTTCAACATCTCCATCACCTTCCTGGGCAGCCCATTCCAATACTTGGCCATTCTTTTGGTAAGAATTTTTTTCCTCATATCCAATCCTAACAATACTATTTCATTTTCACTAAATTTGCAACATTAATAAGAGTTATCCAGCACAAATTCCCTTGGATACAGGTTAGCTGTAGCCCAAAATTAATTAATTATTTAATTTAGAAGAACTGGAGACTTGCTTCTCTGGCAGAAAAAGGCTTTCAACTTCTTTAAATATTTAATTAATTAATTATCCCAAAAGCCATTTTAAAAGGCAGTGGTTGTTGTTCTGATGGTGACCTCTGGAGTACAAAGAGCTTGAGTCTTTGTACCTCACTTTCAGTAGTGCTGAGATTCAACAACAGTGTGGAGCTGGGGAAGGCTGCATCTTTTACTCCACTGCCAGGCTATGTTTAGCTTTGTCTCTTGCTGTGTTTCACATGGGAATGCACTCTCGGTTACATGAATAGCTCAACAGTGACTTGCTGGAACGAGTTAACTACAGCACCAATAAAGATCAGGTATAGCTGTGTCAAGTGTCTGCTCCAGTCATTCCAAGTGAAAATATGGGAGACTTTCACCTTGAAGTTGCTCCTTCCATGATTTTGCACTGTATTCAGGTCTTAGTCCCTGCTAGCCTCACAAAATAGGTCTGGGCTCACATGAAGGGGGAGTGTCTCACTTGGACATTAATTCTTACCCCAATGAGGGGACACACGCACAGCACTGCCACCAAGCCACTGCAATGAATCTCTACCCTTGCTTTTACTCTATCATCAGTTTATTTCTTCAATGAAGTAAAGACCCTCTGGGTGCCACAGAAACCCTTACTTTCCATTGCTTCCAAAACTTGGGCTTTGAGTCTGCTTTCTTCTCTTCTGTGGCTATGGTTTAACGGTTGCTTTAACCTGACGAAAGTGCAGGATGATGCTGCCAGAAGTGTCTTACTTTCCTGCATCCTTGCCATGTCTCCAGGATGGTCAAGGGGCTGGAGCCCAGGACAAGCAGGAAGAGGCTGGGAGAAAAGGGCTGGTTTAACCTGGAGAAGAGAAGTCAAAATGTGAGGTTGTACCTGCTCTCCTTCCTTGTGTAATAGGCTACATTAAAGAGTGAAGATGGAGATAGGTGCACAGTGATGGTGTGCAAGGCAGGGGATGCATGCTGCAGCAAGATAAATGCAAGTTAGATACAAAGAAAGTAGTGTTCACAAGGGGGTGAAAAACAAGGGCACTTCACTGTGTAGGGCCATGAAATTGCTGTCCTTGGAGGCATCCAAAACCTGACTGGACATGGCCCCGAGCTACCTGAGCTAGGTTTCAGGCTGTTGCTGCTGTGAGCAGGTGGCAGGATTGAATGACGTCCAGAGATGCCTTCCAACCTAAATTGTTCAACTTTTCTAATAAAAACGATTGTGAAACCATGCTCTCGGGAGTCTCTGTCTTCATTTACACTTACATTTTTGCACCTCACTCTGAAAAGAAACATCCCTCCACTTCTCACTGCATGACTTCAGAGATTTCCCTGAAACACTGAGTCTCCCTGGAAGATGTCGTTTCCCTTGTCCTTTGGCATTTTCTAGCAGAGTCAGCACAAGGCAAGCAGATTCCCTTCTGGCTGCCCAGACACAGGCTCTGCCAGAGCACAGCACACAATATGCATACTGGGAACAAACAAATCTGGTGGACCATCTGCTATGCTCCCAGCATGACACAGCCATGGCAGTCAGCACACACTCCTCCCTGAGGCTGCCTGGGCTCAGGCTTGCAGTGCTGTGCAGGACTGTGCTTTTCTTCTCGGAGACTTTGAAAGTTTCCAGTATCGATTGTGATTTTAGTAGAGATCCATGTAGCTGCCTTGATTTCCTTAGATCTGCCTGTAATTAAGACCTGCTAATAACAGACTTTTTAAAAGACTGTGTGGGAGGGACAAAGGAAAATGATGAACCTTGGAACCGGCAGACTTGAACGGGCTACTTCAAAGTTAGAAGTCGTTGCCAAAGAAACATTTGATAGTGTCATTTTCCTTCACGTATTTCCATTAATAGGATATTTTTTTTCAGATGTGCTCTTAATGGGGCATTTAAGCAGTTGTGATTTAACTCCCTTTACTTCTTTAGAAATGCAAGAGGCACAACTGCCTGCAATTGCCTCAACAGATCTGATTCTTTGCTGTCTAGCCTCAGGGCAAGAGAAAACATCTCCAAAGATGAACTTGTGTAATTGCAGTGGGGAGAGCTGTCTCTATTGCCAAAATCTAAGAGCAAAGAGGAACAGAGATTAGAAAATGGTCCAATGAACACTAATGTGTTTTGTACATTTGCTCCAGCATTTGCATTGTCTTTTCTTCCTCCAGAATCTCATTTATTATCTCATCCACCACCTGTAGTAACTATCACATACTAAAACACCTCAGAAAGAGGTAGCATGGGATACTGCAGGTAAAAAAATCTGAGGCTCTTGGGTTTGTTACCACGTGTCAGGTGTCTTGACAAAACACATTAACTGCAAATTCCTGCAGTAAGGAAATAACCAGGACGAAGGTGGCCGTGTTACGGTTTTCTTTTGGCCAGAGAGGGAATTGCTGAAGCCGTGCTCCAGCGGTACGGATTTGATGTTAACATCTCCTCAGAGGCAAAACTGAATTCCTCTACCCGGGTGCTGCACCCTGCCCCTGGGCTGCACTTTGCCTCCCCCTCCTGGTGTCTGGTCGTACCTGGTGTCTTCACACCAACCATAACGAAGATGAACCCTACGTTCAGAACACACCGCCCAGGAAACTCTACTTCTCCTTAATGCTGGCTCACTACAACTGTTGCAAATGATTTCCAAGCTCACACCAGTCTTGCAGCCCATATTTCTGTACCTTAAGTAACAATATGTCATGTAAGACAATAATGCCTTGCTAAACCTAAGTATAACCTAGCTATTGCTTAGCTAAGCTGTACTTTAGGTCAACTATTTCCTAATGACAAGGCTTGTCCCTCTGCCGTTGGAGGGAATTAGGATGGTCTGATGTGGTTTGTTTTTGACAAAACCGTTTTCATTTTTTTATCTCCATCACCTTCCTTTTCTTTTTTTCTTTTTTTTTTTTTTCCCTTGCTATTTATCACATTATTTTCTAGATCCTTTACTAGTATTTCCACTCTTCTCCAGAAAGCTAGAATTGGGATGAGCAGTCTATAATTTCCAGTTTGGGTTTAAATTTTTTTTTTTTTTTTTTTTTAATAAAAGAAAGATGCTCTTTGTCCTTCTCAGCACTGAACACACATGGTAGGAGCTCCTGGAAGGCATCAGCTCATTCATCTTCAGCCTGTTATTCCTGCCCTGAATGCACACCATATTTCTGACTGGTTTTGTTTTCCTTATTGCTTAATCCTCTAGGCAAGGGGAAAGTATGTTATGGTTCACAATTTGGTACTTTATCCCTATCTAAAATAACCATGGAGGAAGAGCAACTGAAAGGTCACTTGTGAAATTGTTTTTCCCTATGGCTCAGAATTTTTTCTGGACAGTTTTATTCTGTCCTCTCTCTTCATTTGTGCTTTAACAGGTGGGGTAAAAAACCCTCAGGCATTTCCTAAGGAAGGTAACCATAGAGGAAGGCCCAAAAGAATTTATACTTGTATATTTGTAAATTAAGATCTTTTAAATATAACTTTAACACTATTGTTTCTGCAAATAATAAACCAATATTGACCAAGAGATCTAATTTTTTCAAGTTTTCTTGGAAACCTGCTGTGAATCCACAATTCTCAGAGAGATACTGCACTCAAGTTCATAAATGCTCACCAGTATTCACTGTGTTGCAGTTAAAAACTGCATAGTCCCTCTCTCTGGAAAGCCTCAGGATGATGTCTCTGGAGTTTATGTCACATGCAACTTCTTGATTTTAAGAGCTTTCATCATTCTTCTGGCTCTACATAAGAGGCTCCAAGTGCTGGGTCAGACAGAGTCACAAGCAACCAGAAGTTTCTTTCCTCCAAAGTCTTTCTGAGCTGGAGTCCTTGCTTGCAGCATGTGCTCCTTGTTGGGCATCAATATCACACAGTGTCTCTAGGATTTCTCTGGGACCCCAGAGGTGGCTGGGCACAAGCCAGGGAGTGCTGGGTGACATCACCAAGTGAGACCTGGCAGGACTGCATCTGCTATTCTTGCATTGTGCTTTCTGCAGTTGAGAAAAATGATGTTGACAAGAGTTATTGCCTCATCTACGGGATCAAAACCTTTGGCTTCACAAGTAATTTTCTCATGTGTTTTCTGTTTTTTACAGTTACTGTTCTAGTGCTCAGTTTTGGTGAAGTGCTGTAGGTCCTAAGAGAAGGCGTCTGCTTCATAAACATCTTTCACATCTGTGACAGCTGTAGCCACTTCTCTGTGAACATGCCATTTCCCATATTTAATTTTATGAGGGCATTTTATGAATAACGTAGCAGTTTAATGAGATGACACAATCTAGTGCTTATCTCCCTTTCCTCAGCTCTCTGGAAAATAAAAGAAAAAAAAATTGGTGTTCTGATCAGCATGGCAGATGTGTTACCCAACACTAACACTGCAAAAGCAGTGGAAATGATAACAGGGAGAAGAAAGGCTTTCAGAAAGTATTGTTGAGCATTGTCAGGCTGATCTATATCTGCGTAATGATCATCTGCACTTGAGCTACTGTGCAAGAGGGATGGTGGCAGTGAGGGATCTCAAGAGGCCAAAGTGCATTACAGACACACCCAAATTTCTCAGCTTACACATTGCTGCAGGTCAGGAAGGCCAGCAGGGAGAGTGTATTTGCTACTGACGTGGTATTCCTACCCTGTATTTGTTCTGGTCCTGTTGTGAGAGAGCAGTTCACCTCCCTCTAATTAAAGGGGATCCTTTTGGCTAGTTGTCTTGCTAGACCTGAGGAAAAATACTTCTTATACTTCTGTTCAGCTTGTCCTGCCATCTATATATTCCCTTGCCATGTTACCAGGTGCCGGAGATATTCATGACTGTTTTGTTTGGTTTTTTTTCCCCAACTTTACTCAAAGTTATGACTTTAAATTGTATCAGTACAAGCTGAAAAAAACCCAAACAAAACCCCAAAACCAACCCAAAACACTGAAAACTCACTCTCACTTCCAACCACAGATGTACTTGAAATAAGTAATATCTGACATTTTTTCTGAAATAAAGTGCCTCCTCAAAAGTAAATTTAAAGATAGTAACACAGAACAACTGCACAGGGATTTTTGAGACACATTTGTCAGCGTTGCATTGAATTCTGTGTTTCCTAATGCCTAAACAGACAGTTGTGCAAATTCAGCATTAATCCAGTTCTGATTTTAGTCGACATTGATTGTATTTTGTTTGTTTCCATCTACGAGACAGTGATCATAGCAAACAGACCCAGCTGGTCTTGACCATCACCACAAGTAACCTGGGCATACATCCAGCACAATCTGGCCACAGAGCACCCAGTGTGCACTGATATTAGCAGGCAAGAATTAGCCCATGCCTTCTCATGAAGAGAAATGGCCTGAAATATCTCTTATTCAGTAAAAATGTGTTGTTGTGCCTGCTGTAATTGTAAACCTTGTTTTGTTTATATTGAGAAGACTAGTGTGATTCTATTAAGCTTCCTGTCTTTATCATTTCTAACTTTCTTTGTGGCAACTCAGAAACTGACCCAGCTATTGGGGATGGTAGCCACAGAGATTGCAAGCTAAAAGGAACTGCTGGGCACTGCTGATGACGATCCCTCTGGGCTCCTGAAGGTTTCAGTTTGTGGAAGATTTGTTGCTCAGTAGCTGTTTGTAAATCTAGCTGGTTTTTGTAGACTTTTATTCCTGCTCTAGTGAATTATTTCCAGTGCACAAGGAGAAGATCAGAGCGGCAGAGATCTTTGACTCTGTTCTCTTTTTCATATTCCTTCTGCTGTTGAACAGTGTTATAAACCCAAACCATACCATTAACATTAACTAGATCAAAGACAGATAGTCATTCCTGAGGAACAGCGAGTAATGGAGACACTGTCTACATTTCTTACACATACTGAGGGACTTTCCACTTAGAGGGAGGTCAACTGTATTGTGAAGAGAGAAGAGCCTCTAACAGGGTGAAATCCTCTTGTTAAAACTTGTCTTCAACCAAACATGTTGTGTCGGGTTGCCCAGAGGAACTCCTGAAACTTCTGCTGGATCTGCTGCATAACTTTTACCCAAATAGTTTCAAGAGGAAAATTTAAAGGATTTAGTTTTGACAGTTCCTGAACAGGAAAAGTATTTTTAAGAGCTTCTTTCAAATTTTGTCTGACTGTAATACCTTCCCCATCTCAGTAATGTGCAATTTTCAACTGTGGTCAGACAAAACATGCTGATTGCCTGGAGAACCCTTCTGCACATTTCTGGGAAACTGAAAAGTGGTTTATCTGATGATGCCTTTCATTCAAAGGGCAAATTTGAAACTGGTTGTTAGCACCATGCTGGAATGGTGTTTCATTCACTTGGGAGCAGATCTGTGGATGAGACTGGTGGGGATTAGGAAAGGGTGTGGAGGACTATGAACAAGCTTCCACCTGCCTCCAAAAGGAAAGGTTTCCATCCCACGCACACTCCCTTCAGCAGCAGCTGAGTCCTACTTCTGGTGACTGAAACTTCCAAATGAGATAAATACACAAAGAATCGATAACAGAAATTCAGCATGGAAAGTTTAGTTACTATGAAATAATATTAATAGCATTGCTCTTAAGAAACATTTTTGAGGTTTGTTGTGGTGGTGGGTTTTTTTTGTTTGTTTGTTTCCTTGGTTTTTGCTGTTGTTTTTGTTTGTTTTGTTTAGTTTTTGGGTGTGTTTGAGGACAGCAATATTGATGACTGTGAGAAAGCAGCTGGTCGCAGGTCTGAGATGGAAAATGACCACCTCAGTCAGTCAGAGGAGGCCTTGTGCCTTTTAGACAGGTTAAGAAAAGGGCAATCTAGAAAGGTGAAACATAAAGTTATTTGCTCAATTCATTGATCTCACCTTTGCAAAAACTGCAGGAAGAAGTCTATGGTTCTACTCAGCATCAAAAAGGGAATTTTCATGGAAGAAAACCAACAAGAAACTGCAGGTAGCTCATGAGATGACAAATACATTGTGAAATCTTTAAAGCACATCCTTTATAGCCTCCTTTTTTGTTTGTTTGTTTGTTTGTTTTTTCCTTAGACCTGAAACAGAATGTTTTGTTAAAGATCACTACTCCTTACTGGTAGTGACCAGCTGGTAGAGCTCCTTCAGTTGATGAGCTGTGAACAACAGAGAGAGAGAAGAACCAGTGGGACTGTAGTTCATAGATTGCTGCCTTGCCCTTGTAGTAAAAACATGTTGGACTCTTGGTACCTTCTTAACTGACAACCCAATAGCCAGGCATCTATCTTGATCAGTACAGATAGCAGCATGAGTGATAGTGATGCTATATAGCCTCCCTATACTGTTTTCTATTTTTGCCTATACATAAAGCAAACCATAAGAGATAGGAACTGAGTCAGAGACAGCAGCATTGGCTAGAGTATTTTAGTGTATGAACACCTGAAATAGCTGCTGTTCATCCCTATGAGCTGGTCATTGTTCAAAGATCACCTCCTCCAGGCTCAGGAACAATGCATCCCAGAAAAGATGAAGGCAGGTAAGAACACCAGGAGGCCTGCATGGATGAATAGAGAGCTCCTGGATACACTTGGATGCAAGAAGAAAGC
>WBNM01000970.1:10973-36049 GCA_013399055.1 Ramphastos sulfuratus | reverse complement strand
GGTGAGACACTGGCACAGGTTGCCCAGGGAGGTTGTGGCTGCTCCTTCCCTGGAGGTGTTTAAGACCAGGTTGGATGAGGCCTTGAGTGACCTGTACTAGTGGGAGGTGTCCCTGCCTATGACAGGGGGTTGGAACTAGATGATCTCTGAGGTCCCTTCCAACCTTACCATTCTACGATTCTACAATTCTATGATTCTATTTTGTATTACTATGCCTGTCAGCAGGGTAAGTGATGGGCACTGGCTGGTGAATCTTTTCCACTGAAAGGAAATGGGAAAATCCAATTTTAGTAGCACAGACAGTGCAGAGAAAGGCTGAGTACAGTGTGTCTCTTTTTTGTTTGTTTGTTTTTTTGGGCTTTTTTTGTTTGTTTGTTTCCTCTTACATCAAGGATGGTAGGATTTTCAGAATTGAAAGAAAGTGCTTTTAGTGAGCTGCTGTGCAGAGTAGCAGCCTGTCAACAGTGGACACAATGTCTTTCATTGAAGTGACTAGTGTTTGAAATTACAAATAACAATCTTTTGGAATAAAGAAATTAACTGTCTCTTCAAATACCTCTATAGCTTCTTAGGTCTTTGCTCCTCAGGATCTCCCCAAAATGTCCCCTGGAAACCTACACTAGAATCTGTCTTGATCTCCTGAAGTGTTTCATATTTCTTGGACTCACTTCCAGCCATCCCAAGGTAGTGACACTACCACAAGATTTGGGTCACAGGGCTGCCTCTGTTAGAAAACCCTCTTCCTCCTGTAGGTGCTGTTTTCTCACTCCTACTCAATCCTCTGCCAGAAGCTCAAGATGTAAAGAATAATTACCAAGTGTGTCATCCAAGCATCATTTAAAAGTATTGATACCACAACATCAGTCTTTCAGTGGCTTTTCATTTTATCCTGAAGAGTGCAGGGCTTTAGGTTGGGTAGCTTCTGAGCAAGACATAGGAAGGTTGCTGAGGAAGGGAGCAGAAGGAAAATTGATGTGGTTAATGTGTCTGAGCACAATAAAAATGTAAGAAGGTTGAAATATTAAGAACAACAGTGTGTGCATCTCTTTGTGTTTTTTAGGTAAGTAGGCAGTGGGTGAAAGTTGAGCTGTGGCAGAAGTCCCTAGCTGTAGCAGAAACATCAGAAAGGTGTCCCAGGGGCTGAAACTCTCTCCTCCTTCACTTGAGCTGCTCCTGCAGCATTAGATGGTCTTCTTGGAAGGGCTATATGCTCTTAGAGCTGGAAAAGCATCTTTTTATTTTAAACATTTCCATCTCCAATCTCTTCTACAATTTTGCCTTTTTTCTTTTTCTTTCTTCATATTTCTTTCTGTCTGTTTTAAATCTCTAGGTAATCATGGATTTGAATTTCAGCCTTGGAAGTTTTTTTGAAGTTTCTGGAAATAATGTTTGCAACATGAAGCCTCTAAGTATCATTCAGTAGCAAGCAGAGCAATAATGCTTCCTTGATCATCTGCTGCTGTCACAGTTATCCAGCAGCTGGTGTGAACAATGAAAGCCCTCATGGATCTCTTACTACTCCAACATTTGTGTAAATGACTCCATGTAGGCATTTTGGTCCCTGGGAAAATGCTGCAAAGAACATTAAGAGGCTTAAAGAAGAGAAGAAAATGTCCTTGTCTCCTATTTCTGCTTTTAGAATGTAATGCAAAGTTATTGATCCTGGAGGGCTACTTGGGATAAGTTTGGCTTTCATATCAGCCCCACTTTTGCTTGGGAATGTTGCTCTTTCTGCTTGCTGTGGTGGCCAGGAAGGGACTGACATGGGGCTGCACCATGGGGCCTGGTCAGCAGCAGACTCTGAAAAAGAAACTGTGCTCACTTTCCTCTGGGACCATTCACTTCTCTAGATAAAGTAAGTAGCATTGGATATGAGAATCTGCCTGTGTTTTCCAAGTCCTGCTGTTAACCCTATGTTGTCATCTTCAGCATGCTTCTATCACTACTTCTTTCTAATCTTCATTTTGGTCTATTTACCTGATTTTCCCCCTTACCCATCTCAGTCATTTGCACAGAAAAGGTCCCGATCTTCATTCTCGTTACAAATCCTTTCATGGTTCTCAGATCCCTGCCTTGTGACCCCACCAGAACCCAGAAGTAAGATGTCTGGTTTGGGCTTCAGATTTGCTTTTGAGCTTCCTGATTCTCTCTGCAGATTTTTTCTGTGAGATCCCTTGGATTTATTCCTTGCTATGAGATCTCTGCTCTGACAGCATCTATGTGCTGAAGTACATGGACTCATCATCCAAAGAAATAGACATCTTAGTTGTCTACTAATGATGAGAACTAGTTTTTCCTAAAAATCCTGCAGCTTTCTGTAATTTGTTCTTGATGATCTATGTTTGCCCCATTGATGTTTCCTTAAAAGTTTCATCCAAAAATAATTTTCACAGCAACTTCATCTGACATCTTACCTGGATGAGGAAGAATTTCTTTGTACAGGGTAGATTATCTTTGCCCTACTGAGCTGTGTCAGCTGTGCATGAATGAACAGATATATTAAATGAGTTAATCTATGGCACAGACAGCTAATATGCATTTAATGTCCCTAGCTACTAAAATCTAATGGCAACCATAGCACTTTCAGAAGCACCCCATCATAGTTAACTGACCTTTACTGCTTTTTGCACTGTTTTTATATTGTTTGAAGAGGCTTAAACAGTGAGCACACTGTTATATATTAAGCAGAGCAAATAAAGTCATCACTGTAGCTGTAAAGGAAGCAGTGACAATATTGCTCTTCTGAACACAGATAAATACCTGATGAATGCCAGCACAAGAGAGTAAACCCACCACTTATTGAGCATTCCTGAGTTCCAGTGGTTCTACTGTTTCTTGCCGCCTCATAAGGTTCACAGTAGAAAAGAAGGGCAATGGGATTTTCACACAGATTCTCTTGGACAGAGACTAGCAGGTTATAGCAGAACACTCTCCTTTCCCTGCTGTTTCCATTGCAAAATCTTCAGATAAAAGCCAACAGCAGCCTGGCTCCAAATTCAGACATATCTAGTAAAGCTGTTTTCTTTATAAATCCTGGAAATCCTGACGTTATAGTGCTAGTTTCATGTGACAGATGCAACATTTCATCCTGAGACATCTTTTCTAAATTGTATCTCATGCTTGAAAAATCAACCTCTCCCTTTGATGCTGTCACTTTTATTCTCTTTCCAGTGTTTGATGGTTATAAATATATAATATTACACTCAAGGCATGTAAAACTATTTATCCCTCAGTTACATTTTTAAATCTAGAGAAATTATAAGATGAATTAAAATAATACAGTAAAAGCAGAAGCTAACTATATTTTGTGTCATTCCTTGAATAATGGTAGACACTAAACTGATCACAAATATCAAACTGTGCCTATTTTAGTTTCTTTCCTGTGTAAGTATGTGAAGAACTTTCCTAATTNTGGGGGCAGGGAACTCCCAAACCATCACAACACCCTTGGAATTATTTGAGCCTTTAGATCAAAGCTGTCATCATGGAGTCATGATGAGATGTCCCTTAGTTAGGGCTAAGTATGAATCCTTTAAGCGGTAGATTGACAAATGAAGAGTATTAGTTCCCTGCATATTGCTAGAATTACTTAGTCTGATTGTGTCCTTTCTAAAATGTACCTAGAAAGTTAGATCCCTGTATCACATAGGTCTCAGCACAATGAGAAGTTCATGGAAACAGCCTGGAGTTCTCAGAACGTAAACCAGGTGCCAGGTTTGGTAAGAATTCTTGGATTGCCAGTGCAGGAAGACCTACCCAGAGGAGTATGTGTGTTAACTGTTAGTCAGGATGGTACTTACTCCACAAGAACACAGGTCATATGTGATGATATCAGATATCATCACATATAGACCAGATATGTCAGATGCTCAGTTAGAGGAACACTGAGTAGTTAATTACAGTTAGTTCGTTATGTGACTAGGAAATCTGGGTGTCCATGTATATGAATAGTTGTGAATTTGGATGTATTAAAAATGTGACACAAATTATGCTTTGGTTAGTGTCTACCTTTGCACAGCTTTTGTGGTTTCCAAGCCTGACCACCACAATAATACACTTCCTGGCTTGATACCTTCTCTGTGTTCATGTTAAGGCAGCTGGAGTTTGAGCTGGCATTGCTGCTTTGAGTCAGCAGCCAGGCTGTTGTGAAAATGCATATATCAACAGAATGTTATGGACATACATTTTTTTTTTTTCCTCTGAGCCACAAACCTGTTTTAAGGTAATCTCTTAAGTCTCCCTTGAATACAGAACCCCTAAACACTACAATTTCACCAACAGACTACTCCTTATAGTATTGAAGAAGCTAAGTAGAGGAAGGTTTTCATGCTGAAGTATGAGTGTGCAGGCTCTAGTCTAGTATGAAGAAAGGGAAATTATTTTATTTTAGTTGGGGTATGATGTCTCCTTCAACGTGACTGCTCTGGGGAAAATGAGGAAGGAATGGTTTCCCTTTCCCCTTCTCTCACCTTATCAACTGTGAGGAAATAGCAAACCTTGAAGTCACAACCCATGGGGAGGAATATCCTTGTAAGAGCAAGGCTCTGTCTGATATATGTATTCATCTCTGAGTGTAACTAGGGAAAGGTCTACATGTATCCTGTAGCCAGTTCTAAACTATAGCACTTGCTATTTTATCAGCTGATGATCCTTCCCCAGCAGAGAAAGGGTATTGGAAAAAGGAGAGAAGACTCGTGGGCTGAAATGAAAATGAGTCTAATGAGACAGACAAAGTAATACAAATGCAAATATAAAGAATACAAACTATACCTGGGGCAAAAGGAGCCCAGTCCTCATCAAATGTCTGCCTTTATACTGAGCATGATGTTTATGGTATCATAGAATCATAGAATCATAGAATGGTAAGGTTGAAAGGTACCCCTGAGACTGAGGTACACCTCTGTGGCAGCTTGGGTCAGTGGCCCTGGCTAACTCACAGACTCTCAGAATCACAAGAACATTCCAGTTGGAAAAGACCCTCAGGATCATCAAGTCCAACTGTTATCCCTACTCTACAAACTTCACCCCTAAACCATATCCCCAAGCACCACATACAAACGACTTCTAAATACATTCAGGGTTGGTGACTCCACCACCTCCCTGAGCAGCTCATTTCAGTGCCTGACCACTCTTGCTGTGACAAAATGTTTCCTAATCTCCAGTCTAAACCTACTCAGTCACAGCTTGAGGCCATTCCCTCTTGTTCTATCACTATTTACCTGTAAGAAGAAACCAGCAGCAGCCTCTCCACAACGTCCTTTCAGGTAGCTGTAGATAGCAATGAGGTCTCCCTTCAGCATCCTCTTCTCCAAACTAAACAGCCTCAGCTCCCTCAGTCGCTCTTCATATGACTTATTTTCCAGGCCCTTCACCAGCTTCTTTACCCTCCTCTGCACTCACTCCAGCACAATCACATCTCTCTTGTACTGAGATGCCCAACACTGAACACAATACTCAAGGTATGGCCTCACCAGAGCCAAGTACAAGGGGACAATCACCTCCCTGCTCCTGCTGGACACAGCATTTCTAACTGCTAATAACCTGCCGACCATGGCTGGCCTATAGGAGAATTACAGAATCATAGATCCTGTCTTATTGTGATGGCTTGGAAGTTCCCCGCCCCTCCACGCTAGACTCAGACAGCTGGAAGTTAAGGAATGAAGCTCTATTTACAGCTTAGCACAATAGACAAGCAGATATATACACAATATTTACAGAAATATACAAGTTAAAGATCATACAGAAACACAACACCCCTCCCAGAAATCAGAGTCCCCAGGAGGGGCTCCCAACCACCCTTCCACCTGCTTCCCACCCCTCTACCTTATCCCAGGGTCTGCCTCACATGCAAGGTGAATTTGGAGGATTGGCCAAGGGAGTTAGAAGCAGAGTGATCAGCTGGGTTACACAGCAGAAGACCAAAAGACACATCAGCTCCCAGAGAGACTCTCTGTGTTATCTATGTTTGTGTCCTTGTTTTTATACATCTCAGCAAGCCTATGAGTGAAGTAGACATCACCATTATTTTCTTTTCATAGTCTATAATCTATTTTTTTTAAATTAAAATATTCCAACTAGCCTCAAATCAGCACACTCATGAAACCAGGACAGGAAGAAGCACTTCTCCCTTGCAGAGCAGAGCTTTAAAGCAAAAAGGCTCAGAAAGTAGCCCTTCAGAGGCCAAAGGGTCTTTTCTAAGAGTAAGAAATGCACTTCTCCCCTTAGTATTGTACAAAAACCGAGAGATCACACATGCTTGTACTGTCAAGATTAGATTTCTGGCCTGTTCTGGTCTCAAGTGTACATAAACATAGCAACTGATAAAGATTTGTGCTCCAACTTTTTTTTTCCCTCCTGTGTTTATTTAGTATTTCCTTCCAATAGACCTTCTATGCCTCTTTCATTTTCCGTTCTGTAAAATAAACAGGAGATTTACTGTGTCTATGGGATTTCACCACCCAGGCATGGGCCTCAGTGTTCATGAGGCTTACTCTAATTATTCAGCTTGGTCCTCATTTGGGCTTTAACTGATATTTTGCCATCAGGACAGACCAAACATGATCCTGAGTCATTTTATAATGAAATTCTTTGTTCATGAGGCTTTTGAGATAGTGGAAAATGAAGCTAAAAGATCAGGAAATATCCAACAAATCACAATTTAGATAATTACTCAGGTTTTTTTTTTGACCACAGATATTTTATTTCTGCAATGAAATATCTACCCTGTAACCAGATGGCCAGATTCACTGAGCAATACTCATAATTACTGGTGCTCTGAAAGTTTTATTAGCTAGTAATATTCCTGGTGAAAGGCAAACATGTGAAATGAATGGAAACTGATTTCCCTTAAATCCAGAGTTTTAGGAAAGCTAGTTTTGTAAACTGTTTTTCTAAGTTGTTACTGTTATTACACTGAGGCTCTTGCATGTGTTTCAGATCAGTTCCAGTTCAGACTGCTTCATTTTCAGAAACGTACAGAAATTAATGATCCTTCTATTTCCTTGGTGCCATTGAAATTCTTCACACACAACCCCTTACAACATGTGGTTCAAAGGCTGAACCAGAGAGTTGACTCATACTTAGCTTACATGTAATTTACTTTTATTCTGTAATAGCACAGGGAATGCAAGAGATAGGAACCTAAATGAGAAAGTGACAGCATTCTATTTTTTTATTTTAATTTAAAATGCAGGGTGGGGTGTTTTGTTTGTTTGTTTGTTTGCTTTTTAAAATTTGTTGTTGTTGGTTGGTTGGTTGGTGGCTTTTTGTGTTTTAGTTTAGAATTGCTGGTGTAATCCAATTAATTTACAAGATATGAGAGGACTTTCACACAACTCAGATCCCACCTACAGCCCTTATGGACTGCCGAACATCCTTACACTAAGTAGCCTGATAGATTAGAAACTGTATTGTTCAAAATCGATTTTGCTTTCTCTCTTTCTCAACCATGTGCACATGTGGGCCTCAGCAAGGCTGTAGATGAGGGAACAGGGACATTCAGGGAACCAGCATCTCAAACTTAGTCTAATACCATCTGCTATTTTGGGGAGGGACTTGTTTCTTTGTTGTGAACTGCTTCATCAGGATCAGCCTGACCACTTTCTGAACAATCACAACACTTCAGTTATTGATTTATTTATTTTTTTTTAGGTCTTAGGGTGAATGTCCAGCGTTTCAAACTGTCCCTCACAGAACAGAATTGCAGATAATGCTCAATTTTAGGCAATTTATTCTTGAATGAGAGTTAAGCAAAGCACCATGCAAAGGCACTGTGTGCAGTGAACGTCAGGGACCAGGAGAAGTTTGGAAACAATATATTTCTAAATGAGGCAGAGGTTGTGGATTTCAGTTTCTTTTTTCAGTGCCATATTGAAATGCTAAAATCAGTCCCGCCTGCACTGCAGTCAGTACATACCTACAGCTCCCATTGCTTTCCACACAGGATGTAGGCATGTCAGATTTTGAGGTAGAAGTGATCTACTTGCCTAAAAACAGGCTGCCAAGGGGGGTTGTGGATTCTTCCTCTCTGGAGATATTCAAAACCTGCCTGGTCATGTTTCTGTGTGATCTGGTATAGGTGATCCTGCTCTGGCAGGGGGGTTGGACTGGATGATCTTTCAAGGTCCCTTCCAGCCCCTGACATTCTATGATTCTATGATTTTTCAGACCCTTTGGTAGCTATTTATGGTTATTATTTCAACATGCATTTCAGAGAAATTGAGAGAGTTCACAGGAACTGTTAAATGCAATATATTTCCAGCCCCTGACATTAGTTTCTACCCTGTTGCTGTGCATAAACCTCAGTTTTGCCGCATGTCAGGCCAGACTAGAAATATGAAACATAACCACTGCTCTGATAACCTCTATCTCTCTCTGACTAGAGACAGTGCCAGGTCAGACTCCTGTGACTCTGGCAACAGCATTAATATCTCTGAGCACTTCAGTAATACCCATTTTCTCAGACCTGAAAGTAGCAGGGATAGGTGATGAATAA
This sequence comes from Ramphastos sulfuratus, assembly GCA_013399055.1. Classification (NCBI taxonomy): domain Eukaryota; kingdom Metazoa; phylum Chordata; class Aves; order Piciformes; family Ramphastidae; genus Ramphastos; species Ramphastos sulfuratus. The sequence goes on along the minus strand of WBNM01000970.1, from coordinate 27,555 downwards.
AGACACAGAGAGACCATTAAAATCTATTCAAAATGGAGGTAAAACATTGTAAAAGTTAACACAGTCTAGTTTTACTCATTGTACTTACCAATCTTGCATGCCCAATATACCTTTATGGTATGGGGACATGCTTCAGTTAATGACAGAAGCTACCAAAGAACAAAATCCATATTCTTGTTTTTTACCTAATTAACTCCAGGCACTGTGCTGTTGGAGGACCCCCACTGATAACACAGGGGCACAGCATATTGGCAGTCCATCCATGTGCTGCCTCCAAGTTTTCTTTCCCTTTGGTTAATATGGCTTAAGTGTGAGGAGATTTAGGATGTTGAAGTGTGGCCAAGGGTTTCTTGTACTCTTCAGGGAGATTTCACTCTTCCACCTCTCTTCTTTTCATGCTGCTCCCCAAAGTGCGAAGGCTCTGCAGGCTGCTGATGTGATGTTGGTTGAGGGTGACATATTTTCTTCTTGGTAGAATTTCAGTTTCAGACAGAGCCAATTAAGGGTATCTGCAGCTGGACCACTGCATTGCCTTTGGTTTTATGCAGACTTTCCAAACATCTATAAAGTTTTCACTTTTTCTGTGAAATTGTGTTCTTGCTATACTACCCTCAAGCTCCACTACTGAGCTAAAATTCCTGAACAAGTCAGCTCAACACTCCTGCTCCCTTCCAACTCCTTAAGGCCCTTTCCAAAACCCATATAAATCTTCCACAAAGTCTTTGAATTCAGCTGCTTATTTGAGAAATCTATGGCTTGCATTCTAGGGTTTGTTTGTGTTTTTTTCTTTGGAGTGGTTGTCCTTATTTACGTTTGTAGGGAAGTTACAAAAACATAGCCAGGAACTGTCCTCTTGGCTGAAGTATTTTTTCCATTCTCAAATAATTGCATTTAACCCACAGGGCACAAAAAGGATTTTCACTATTTTCCATAAGAAAACCTCACAGTTCTGATAAGAAGATAATCAAGTTTTTTTACAAAAGTTTCTACTTTATATATGTATTATTTGCAACTAAACAAAAAAATTGATTTGTTCCTCATTTTCATTTTGCAGAATTAGACAAAGGTGGAGGAAAGAAATGAAGTAATATGAACAATTTCCTATTTGCTCTTGTTCTTACCTTCCCTCTAACTTGTCCCAAACAGTGCACAGTTAACTCCCTGCCCAAACCTCACCACTCACAAAGCAGAGGAGCAATGACTATGCAAGTTGTATTAGTAGCTGTGGATAAAAAGATCTGAAGTTTGTGCAGAGCTGAAATCCTTGGCTCAGCTCCAGAACAGAATTTTACCCTTTAAGCAATGCTGAAACAATTAATTTTATTTTTCTGAAAAGGAAAATCAGTTAGACAGATACAGCTGACTAAGATTTTCCAGAGAGCACTTTTAAAGCATTGCTGTTTATTTAAAATCTGGAGACAAAGGGATGATTATTGAGAAAATACTGTGCATTAAGCAAATCTGTAGGTCTATGTGAATAGGTTGACTAGAGGCTGTTTTCTTTCACCCATAGATCTGGGAAAAGGTCTGTACTTGCCCACATGAAAGGGCTCTGACTGCAAATACACATACCATGGTTTTCTCTCACCCATATGGCCTGTCAGGGCTTTGCAAACCAAGCCACCATGGCAGAAACATTTAGTATTTCTGACATAGTCTAGCGAGAAGCCAGAGCCCTCCAGCAGCGACAAGGACCCCCTGGCACTCTCATGTAAAGTTTTAATTCCAGCTCCACCACAGGAGGAAAGCAGAGTTGAGATTGGAAATGCTGAGAGAAGGCACTGTCGCTTAGCTCAGGTTGGCTTTGTGAAGCTCATGGAGGCCCACCAGTTCCTGATGCTGAGATGACACTGATAGGATACTAACGACAGCTGCTGACATTTCATTAGAACCATCAAAGTGTTCTACCCATCCATTAAACGTTATTACCCTCAGTGAACTTTTAACATTACCACTGATTGCATTTCTGTGCATTGAGTGTCTATGCAGAAGTGCTAGCAGCTAGGGGCTACAGAGCTGGGGCTGCCCTTTCCCAGGCATGGTGGTTCTAGCTGGCTCCAACAGACCTACTGGAAGACAAAACTGAGCCCCTCAGCCAAGATGATGACACCTTTGGGAAAACATACTTAAGAAATGGTAAAGAACACTCTGTTGGAGCTGTGAGATGGAGCAGCTAAAAGTATCAGAGCAGCCCTGCAGACACAAAGGTCAGTGAAGAAGGCGGGAAGAAGGTGCTCCTGGTGCCAAACAAGAGATTCCCTTCCAGCCCCTGGAGAAGACTATGATAAGATGAATTCTCCCCCTGTATACATGCAGGACTGTGGTGGGGTAGATATCCACATTGCTGCCCTTGGAGGACCCGATGCCAGAGCAAGTGAATGTAACCTAAAGAAGGCTGCAGTCCATGGAAAGCTTGGCCTGAGGCAGGGTCCTGGCAAGACCTGTGGCCCCATGGAGAGGAGTCCACTTAGGAACAGCCTGTTTTTGATAGACTCCACCCTGTAGGAAATTCTCATGTGTGAAGATTTGGGAGTTCCCTTCTTAGCCACTGAGTCCTAGAGAGACTTCAAAGACAAAGGATACCCCTCCTAGGACTCACAGTGGAATGAGAAGGAAAGGAAGGATGGTTTCTCAACTGAAGGGGATACATTTGTGATTTCTGGGCTGAGGACTTGTTATGTGGGAAATGGTCCACATAGGGATTTTCTCAGTCAGGAGTAGGAAGCTTTATCTGCATGCAAGGGATCATGGAAATGGTGATGAGTGAATGAGGTAGGGTGATATTTGTCTGTTTAAGATACTATAGATGAAGAAGTCCTTTACTATGAGGGTGGTGGAACACTGGAGGTGGTGCAGGCCCCATCCCAGGAGACATTCAAGGTCAGGCTTGATGAGACTCTGAGCAACCTAATCTAATTGGGGATGCCACTACTTAGCACAGGGGAGTGGACTAGATGACCTTTAAAGATCTCTTTCAACCAATGCATCCTAAGATTCTATGATTTTATAAACATGGCCCAACTCTCTGTAAGTGAAGAAAACCTTCATTTAATATTTATTTATTTGTTAGTTAAGAATGAATTATAGTCCATTTTTGCAAAGACATCTCTGGGATGAGCAAAAGCTCCCTTCTCTGCATTTGAGAGTACAAGTGCTCTGGCCTAGTCTTTCTTGTCAGCTGGGTTCACAATTTTCCCCATGAAGAGGATGTTCTGGGTGGTTTTGTCAATAATCATCATCAGGAAGGGTCTGTTGAATTTGATGTGAGGCGGAGAAGGAAACATTGCAGTCACTTTTACAATTTCTATCATGGTCACTCCAGCAGCCTCGGTGCCGTTCTCACTAACATCTACCACAGCCTTGTGAAGTGCCTGCAAGAGAAGAAAAGATAAAAATCTATATACAGCAGAGTGGGAACAGCAGGGGACAGACTCACTTGCTTTAACATTGTGAGAAGACAGTTTTTTAAAGAAAACACAGAATGAATGCAGAGTTGGTGTCAAAAAGATACTTATGGCCAGCCTTTCCAAGACAATCAAAGTTTGCTCTGAGTTCAGGGTGAGCTTTCTTCAATGCTCTGGCAGAGTCAGATTGGCTGCTTGCAGAGACTGAGCAATGTGGGGAACATTTATCGTTCTGTTGTTTCTCAGAGCAAGATTTTAGCACAGAAGAAAAAAAAACATTTTGCATGAATTTATAGGATGTCTTTCTGCCATACAGCCCCCTGATATTACTTGACTTTACAGGGTTTTCTGTAGTAGGTGCAGCAAATCTGTATTTCTGAATTCATGTGACCTTATGTCATTGTCTTTGGTCAGCCTTTCATTATTTTTCTTTATTGTCCATAATGCCTCTGAAATTTCCTCTCATAAGGTCCTGCTACCCTTCATCTATTCACTTGTCTATATCTGTAATCCAGGCGTTTACACATGTAAGAAGGTATCATTCAGTGTGAGGAACCACAAAATCATGAAACAATGTAGTTCAAAGGACCTCTAGAGATCATCCATTATGATCAACCAGCTACTCTGCACTGTGTCAACTCTGACACAGGGTTTCAATATGTCCAAGGATTGAATTTTCCTAGCCTCTAGGTAACCCATCCTAGTTTTTGATCACCCTGATGGTGATTTTTTTTTACATAATATCTGATGAGAATTCCCCATTTTCTCTCTTGTGTTCATCCCCTATTGTCCTGTCAATATACGTTTTATGAGAAAGGTCTGAGTCTGCCTTCTTTGAGCCCTCGTAATAGATATCTGTAGACTGCATAAAAAAACTCCCTTCACCTTCCCTTCCACTAGCTGAACAACTCCAAATCTTCCAGCTTCTTCTCATACATCCTGTGCTTCAGCCACACAACCATCCTTCTTAGCTTCCACTGGGCTCACTCTGCCCTGGTATGTCCATATATCCTTTCCAATAGGCAGTCCCAAACTGGATATAGAGTACTCCAGAAGTGCTCTCACAAGTACAGAGGTGAAGGATCACTTCCCTCATGGTACGGGGCATGCATTGTCTGAGACACTAGGGAAATCACTTCACTTATCTACCTCCCACTTTCTTGCTTGTGAAATGAGGTGATCCAGCCCCACAAGTCTGCTGTCTGTGTATACTTCTGAGGTGGTCAGATAATGCAGTAATTAAAGGTATATACATAGGATAAGAATGGTTATTCCCAAGCTTATAAATATGACTGCTATTATTCATTAATTATTTCACATCAACTTTTTGTGAATTCTTCCTGTTATCCTTTCCAGTTCTATTTTCTTCTTCAGCTACAATTTAAATTAAACTGTAGGAACAACAGCCATTTAATTCCCAACCTTTTATTCTTCTTCCTTTATAACCATTGGTGAGTTGTGATTCCCCAGAAGTGGTATCAGGCTATTTACAGATATAAAACCCCCATGTAAATAAGGTGGACAAATCTCTTGATTACCATCTTCATTTGCATACTTACTCTGGAAACCTTCAGAAGAGTATCTTCTGACACTCCAGAGAGATCAGCCCCATTGCTGAACACCTCTGTCACACCCATTTTCATAAACAGGCTCTTAACATCGTAGGACCCAGAGATGGAGAATTTTGGAAGGTGCAGGTAGATTTCTCTTTTGGAAAATAGAAGAAAAATGTAAGTTTGTTATTGCAAGATCCCTCAGTGCAATAGCTGTTGCAGGTATATAGTCATTGCAAAGACCTGTGTATCTAAGGCTTGGCTTTCTAAGACAGTGATAAATTTGATGTTAGAGAAGCAAGGACTCAAAGACTGGTCATCTATTCCAACTGTCCTGCAGTAAGCAGAGGCATTTCTCACCGCATCAGGCTTCTCAGAGCCCCATCAAGCCTGACCTTGAATGTTTCCAGAGGTGGGGCATCTATCACCTTTCTTGGTATCTTATTCCAGCAGTTCAGCAACCTCATTGTAAAAAATGTCTTCCTTTTATCTAGCCTAAATCTACCTTCTTTTAGTTTAAAGCCATTATGCCTTATTCTACAACAACATGCTCTGCTAGAGACTATCCCTATCTTTCTCACAGGCCCACTTTAAATACTGAAAGGGTGCAACAGAGTGACTCTGGAACCTTCTCTTCTCCAGCCTAAACAATCCCAACTGTCTTAGCCTGTCTTCACAGGAGAGGTGTTCCAGCTCTCTGATCAATTCTGCAGCCCTTTTCTGGACCTGCTCCAGCAGGCCCACCAGCCAGTCTGGTCAGTGGCGAAGGGACACTAGTTTATGAAAGTGACTGTCTGGAAAGCATCATCCAGACCGGAGAAAAGTAAATTATATTTTATTTTGAACTGGATTCTTCCAACCCAAGGCAGGTTCCTGAGGGCAATGTAGCCATATGCAGGATTTTCACAGCCTATAGCACTCCCACTTGCTGTGAATCAGGGAATTGAGTACAGGGTTTCTCTTAGGTATGAAAGTGCCTGAGACTTTACCTTATGTAAAGAAACAATGCAATGCCTGTTTCTCAGAGCTGTGTTTAGCAACTCGTTGTGGCATCCTGAGCTTTACTTTCCTGGTAAACAAAGCAGCAGATAAATGATTACCTTTTTTTAAATGACTGAGTCCAGTTAGACACTGTTTCTTTTACCAGAGCATCTTCCACTTGCTTCATTGCCCCTTCATCAGGCAGAACAAACAAGGCAGTAGCATTTCCTTTGTATGGGATTTCTACTACCCAGCAAGACAACTTCTCATCCCTATGGACATTAAAGACTTTGTTCTGATGCATCATTTTGACCTTAACAGAATTCTTGTCATCCAACAAGAAGTCATCATCTTTGGTGGCCAATTTGTTGAAAGGTTTTTCCCAGTAGCCTTGTGACAAAAGAATAATATTGAATAAGCTGAAGAAAAGGACTAATAAAGGCATGTTACATTAGTTGACATTTAAAATACTGTATTTGAACCGTAAAGGCAACAACAAGCCTATCTCAGGATGCTTGTTCCCACTCTACAGAGAGAGGCTTTAGATCATTTTGATGGCTGTAATAAAAATTACACAAGAGAAATACAGGCTAAGGGTTGTCATGGAAAAGACCTGAGCTTTTGCCTGCTAATACAAAGTCGTAACTTCCACAGACTCACATTATACAAGCTCCAGGCTTATATTTTTCATAAAAGTGTCATCCATGTTTGACCATGTCCTGCACAGCCAAACATCTATGTCATTGATCAATGATCATAAATTCCCAGCTTCAGGATCTGAACCTGGTTTAAAATTGACATGACATTAATCAGTACTTTATTGGTTCTTCTTTTTTTCTTTCTGTTATTTTTTACTTTTTTTTTTTTAATATCAATATAAAAATATTCTTTATACATAGCTTTCAAATATTACCTTAGGTCATTTAAAAGTAGAAAGACATATTTTAAATTAGATGATAGCTTATATTCACAATGTGAAAAAAGTTCTATTTCTTAGATCTGGATAACACTTACAGAACTTAAGTCTATAACTGCTACCCATGTTTGTCACTCACCTTTAAAGAAAATGTAGTTAACCAAAACAATCACGGTGTCCTCATCAAGACTATCAAGTAAATCAACAATTTTCCCATGGGTTTTTGTTTCTATGTACTTATTGATTTTCTTCATAGCCTCTGGAAGATTCTGGAAGTTACTAGAAATAGCTTCTGAATAATAAAAATTTGTGACATCATCCAAAAATTTCTGGACCAGTTTCAGTCGGTCATCTATGAACAGAGTATTGCCCAAGGTCAACTGGACTTGTCGGTGAGGGTCATTCAGTAACTGGAGGACATGCTGAAATCCCTGATGGATCTCCTGCTCCTCTGTCTCTGTTATGTTGAAGGACAGGCCTTTGTGCAGCTGACTGAGAGTGTTTGATCTGGCCCCCAGGGAAAGCATGGCAAACGCAGTGGAAATGCTCAAAGGAGAGAAGAAAATGTTCTTGTTGCCTGCCTCCTCTCTGACCTGCCTGTAAAACCTAAATGCAAAGTCAGCATTGCTGTGGGTTATCTTGGCATGAGCCAAGTTGTCACCCTCATCCTTGAAAAGGTGTTCCAGAGAATGGGGCTTTTCTTGTTCCTGCTGTTCATCATTGAGGTTGGATCTACGATGACCCTGGACTTGAAGTCCAAGAAGCAACAAACACAAGCACAATGCAGACTTCATTTTCCTTCTCAATAGTTCTGTGAAAAAAGAATAGAGCAACTTTTAGATCCAGGGAATTTTATCTTGCCTACATAAAATTAGATTTTGTATTCTATTTCAGATATTGGTCTTTAGAATTACTGCTCTATTTAGAAATACTCTTCTGCCTGGCCTCCTGGATAGTCTATTTCTCATTGATTCTCTCAGTGATTGACCAATGAGCAAAGAAAGGAAGCTATTAATGTGGCATCACCAAGGAAAATTCAAGTGGTATAGGCTTTTTGTGAGATATTATGCCTAAAATAGTTTTTTCCCCTCTCACTAGCATGGCCTCATTGCACTCCAAAGTGCCTTTGGATGCATGGCTATGTTCACCTTTTGGCCCCCATGTATTTGGGAAGTGCTTTGGTAGAGGGACCAACTTTTGCTGATATGTTTTTATAGTACACATGAATTTCTTATGACTTGGATTTTCAAGCACTGCAGTGATACAGAAATAATGTCAGTTATAGCTGTGTATAAGATCCATCTAAATATTCAGTCCCTTAAACTGTTGTAGCAGCTCTGAACTCAAGAACTCTACTTTTCCATAACATTGCCTTAAATGTTTCAGCAAATTGAGGATAAATCAAGAAAGTTTATTGACTCTCTCTACTGCACATGAATTATTCATAAGGTTGCAAAGCCCAAGCCTCAAGAACTCAGGAAAAGTTGTAATGCAATCTTCCTTGCTGCATATGGGCAATTTGATGACTTCTTCAATTGACATAAGAAAATTCCACATAACTCCACAGTCTCTCTTCAGTGCTTTTCAGAGGAAGAACCATGGACTATACTGGAGAAAAATGTTCTTCATAAGATGCCTCACCTAAATTATCTCAAATAACAGAAACTGAAAAACATAACCAGGCAGTGGCCTGCAGGAAAATAGAGACTATGTGGCATAGAATTCTGCCTCAGGGGCTGCCTCAGGCTGTGTGTCTAATGCCAGGTTTAGTTCTTACATCAAAGTTTTCAGAGGAGGTTGTTAATTCTGGGTTCTCCTTTTACTGACTGTCCTGTATGAAACAACAGAGATATAAGCTGAGACACTAGAGATATAGATGTCGATTAGAGGAGCTGTGCTCAGCATGTCTAAAATATTTGCTCAAAACCTTTAACTCTGTGGAAAAACAGGAAAAAAAAGAAAANTTGAGTTCTTATTCCTAAACATCTCAGCAAGCCTATGAGTGAAGTAGACCTCACCATTGTTTTCCTTTCACAGCCTGTAATATAATTTTCTCTATTAAAATATTCCAATTAGCTCAAACGAGCACAAGTAGTCAGAACACTGCAACTACATTTACTCCTCTGGGAGCAGAAACAAAGTTTTGTTCTTCCCCTTGATAGTGACTAATGAGTATTCATCTTGGACCTCATGTGCCAGTCACCCTGCCCCTACAGCTAGGAGTTGGATCACTGATTGAATGCTGCTTCCAGCATTTAAACATGCTCCCGAAAGCTAAAATAATTTCTAATTACTTTACAAAATAGATTAAGCTCAGAATTAAATCTTCTGCTATAAATGGCAGATATCACAGTTAACATGAAATGAAAGATTTCTAATAAAGTATAATATGGTACTTACAGTGTTGGACCTCTCTTTCACAGTGCTTCTTTCCTGTCTTTCATTTTGTTGGGTAGTATTAAATTAATGCTCATTGGTAAATATTAAACAGAGCAAATAAGATTTATCTGCAAAGTAAAGACTGAGTAAGCTGTTATTTCCTGGACATCAAACATTGTAGGTCTCTCTTCCCATCATACAGACAGAATGATGCCAGAACCTAGGGCTCTGAAGGGAGAGAAAAAGCAGGGACCTTGCTATTTTTTTATTTGAACTAAATTGTGCTTAAAAGAGCTTTGCAAGGTAGCCTGGCATAACCCTGGTAAATGAACTTTGGAAACCAGAATATCAGAATAACTGGAAACCTGTGATAGCACCAAAGCAATATCTGTTTATAAAGATGATGCTGTGTCCCACTGAACTCCCTGCATGGGATATCCTGATGCAACAATTCCAGGTAATTGAGTATCCAAGGCAGCACCAGATTTTGTCAGGAATAGCTCAGTACTTCTGTATGCTCTTTAGTACACAATGCAGGTTTACCCTAACTGGTGTTATTCGTTAAATTATTAGATAAAGCATAGTCAGAGGCACTGGTTAGATTTTTGAGAGGCCTTTGATAATTATTTTAAAAACTACTAAAGAGAAAAGTAAAGTATTAGCATGGTTTGGAAAATAGCCAAAAATAAGAAGACAAATGGAAGAATGAAATGAGCAGTCACCATGTTATCTGGAGAGAATAGATCTTTTTAATACCTTGCTACATAGCTACATGCACACAGGGTAGGCAGGATTTGTGTACATACTATATGTGACTTGGCATTCTTCTGAGGGGGGAGCTGAGAGAAACTGCCCAAATTTAGATATTTATAAGATTATTTAAGAATGACATACATGGCATTCATCCTAATTACCAACGACTGATTATTTCCATTGACTGGGCATCATTTCACCCCTGGTAAATCTGCAATTTAGCTGCACGTATGAATCTACCCAACACGGTTATTGCTGTATGACTACTATCTCTTAAAAGACAGAGGCAGGGTTCTTCAGAACGTATTTCCACAGAGAGGGTCTTTTTTCCATCATGATGTGTGCAAGTATCCAGAGAGTTTATTGCAGTATTATGTAAAATGATCAAGGTTCAGCAGAAGCAAGTATGCTGTTGCTTAACTCTAGCAAAGGCAAGCTATTTTTCTCAAGTCTGGGCCCGCCTGCATAGATAGTATGAATTTTCCAACCCAGCCCTAATGCTTGGCTAACCATCTGAAAAATGCCACTGTTTTCAGGGAGGAACTGCTGGGAACAGCAGAGTCTCTGCAATGATTCCTCTATTTTCTCTGAGGACATGCAGCAAGACTCAGTCTTTAAGGGAAAAAATGAAAATCTGCTGCTGTCCCTGCTCACCATGCCCAGGGACCAGCTTCTCTGACCCCGGGCCAAGTCTTCTCCTAGGCAAGCTTAAGACCAGCAGTTACATCAGACTCACAAATGAATTTTTGTCCACAAATTTCAAATCATTCAGCTTCTCAACAATTCAAGGTAGATTATTATGGCTAATGAGTGCATCAGTCACACTTAGTCCTTTGAAAATTTCCCTTAGGTCATACCCATCAGAAACAAAGACTCTTGGAAAACACAAATCTCTCCTGTTGAATGCAATGGAAGAGTGAATCAGCACACAGGAGTATCGCTGACATTGCTGCCAGATGGCAATGTCTGAGAATTTAGGGAGGGAAAAGTAGCTTGTTACATCTCTTCATATTTCTGTTGGTGTAAATGACTATGTCCCCAGAACAGAAGTCACTGTGAAATGTAAGGCTAAACTGGAAAGTCAGTACAGAGTTTCACAAGAAGGAGATCTGTTCAGAGGAGTTAAACAGGAGGTATGGAGCTCCTGGATGCCTCTGGATAAGCAGTGGCTGAAACAGAGGGACTCCTGATCCAGGAGCTAGGAAAGCCGTATCAAAGCATTATATGCTCTTTTACCTTTGGTCTGATAATAGCTTATATAGAAGGAATTGAGGAATAATTTAATTATCTTTTTCCTTACTGTCTGCCAGTGACTCTGCTCCCTTATGCAATATCTTGGTTCCTCTTTACAGGAGCAGTTTCATCCCACATTGTTAACTTACTCCTGTTGCTGCTTGATTGTCAGGGTATTGTATGCCAACTTTGTGAGTTTTATTTCTTGGTTTTACAGAGCAAAGTATTTCTGACTGTGGAAAGAAAACATCAGCAAGATGATAAGGATTGAGCAAGAGAAATATGAACTTTGCATGGTAAATCCTTATGGAGCCATTTCCTGTTGCCTTACAAAGATGTATCACTCAAGATCTGTCTGCAAAAGTTCATATGAATAAACTTCTTGACATAAATAACTCCATTAAAATTAGGAGATTAGCATAATTACAAAATTTTTGTAGTTAGAATAAAAATCAAGCCCTCTGTTTTTCTTTGTCTCCATAAAAGGGCATCCCAAATATGATCTCCCTGCCTTACAAATACTCATCCTCTTCACCTCAGATAAGGGAAATTCTTGTGGCTCTGTTTCAAAAGCCAGCATGACTGACAGAAAGAAAAAATCTGGAGGCTAAGCAAAAAGTTGGTGACAAAACCAGGAATAAAGCCTAGACCGTTTCTGTTTTGTTTCCAGCTTCTTTAATCAATGCAGCAGGAATCTCTGAATGAAAATTTCATATGAAGGCACGGATTGCAAGATGAAAGCTGTATTAACAGAATCTAGTAATCTTATTATTTTCTTCTGTTTTATATCCCAGAAGGAAATAAAGTTCTTTTATTACCAGCATGCAAATCCATTTCTCATAACAGATGTTTCAACTAATGTGACTGTTTTCTTCAGTTTGCAGAAAACACTATAATTTTTCTGCTTTGTCTGTACCTAATCTCCTAAAACTCAAAGGAAATGTTTTCAAGAGCATACAAACATCTGAGGCCTGATGTGAATTCCACTGGAGTCAATCAGGCAGCAATTTAATGTTCAAGATGAATAATCTCTCACTGGGAGTTCATCTCAGGTTTTACTGATGTATTTTCCATAAAGTTCCTGGGTGAAGACATTGTAATTGTAGGCCTGTTTGATATTGCCAAGGCTTTTCAAAACTAGTTACAATTTTTTTTGAGTGTAAGATGAACTGCAAGACCAAAATCTTACTCTCACATTGGATCGTAGCTTGAATTTCTTTTTCCAAAAGGTACGTCAAAGTCAAGTAGGTAAGACTGCAGACCAAACCTCTTTGGTATAGTGGTATAAGAACTAAGAGATGGCATGTATAGCTCACAGAATTAAAAGTAATGACAAGAGGAGGAGGTGATGAAAGCTGTCCTCTATATCTTCTTCTCAGGTGTCAGTGGTGTTAAAGGCCAGAACTTCCAGTACCTGTGCCTAGCTAGTGGCTTGGAAATACAGAGCCAAGGCAGTGGAGACACTGACTGGGTAAAAGAAAATATTCTTGTCGTGTTTTTGTTTGGTTACTTGCCTGTAAAACTGAAAGGCAAAGTCCATGTTGCTGGAGACTATCCATCGGCAGGATCCACGAGGATCTCCCTCATGGATTACAACCTTTTGGAGAAGGTCAGTTATCTTGGACTCATTGTGTTGGTCAGTACTAGTCAGGCTATGGACAATGAGGTGAAATATGACCACCAGCAAACACACAAGGAGGATGGCTTTCATCATCCTTTGCAGCTATTGTACAAAGAATGAAATGGTCTTGGATGCTAGAGGTGAGCTGTGTCAACATCTCATCTTTTATTTCTATTTGCTACTAGTTTCAACAGCTATCTGGGAACCACTCATCTCCTGACTTGCTTCTTTACAATGGAAATATTTATTAGATCATTGTGCATCTGAGTGTGCCTGTAATTCCTATCCATTACTGCCTACTTGGTTCTTTAGCTCCAAGAAGTCCCTTGTTACTGGTGAAACGTGGAGAATCATAGAATCATAGAATGGTAAGGTTGGAAGGGACTTCAAGGATCATCAGGCCCCATGGACTTGTGCACATTCATATTTCTTAGGAGCTCTCGATTGTGATCTTCTACTATAGTAGGCAGATCTGCTGTCTCCCAGTCCTTACTTTTACCCTCTGGACATCGTGGTTGGGAAACATGTCAGTATTAAAGAAAAATATGAATCAGAGGAAGAGAACAAGTGAAAAGGCTTTTTTTTTTTTTTCTTTATGTAAATCCATTTTATGATGGGGCAGCATATTAGGAGTAATTCTTGATTCTTTTATGTTTAAGAACTCTTAGGATCATTATGCTATTAGCGATTGAATGAGACTTACATCTGATGACATGGATGTCATGAAATGGAAAACAATACAAGATTGCAGCACTCAGAGATAGTACTCTTTCTCTCATTCCTGACTCACTTTAACATATGAAGTGACTAATCACAAGAGAGCTGGTAAACTTTTTCTGCTTCAATACCTGATTAGATCAGAATATGGTCTTTTATTTTAAACAACCATTCATGCGACAGATATATTCCTTCTCTGTGTGTACTCCTATTTTGATCATGGGAGGGAGAGGTCATTGGCATAGGCTTGGGCCCCTTATCATTCCAAATGTTGTAATTTCTGGTAAGTGTGGCCACTTTCTTGTTTGTGTATTGCTTTCTCTTTTGCAGGTTAGTTCAACAACATATTGGGGTGATTCGTAGTGTCTAGGATGTCTAACCTGTCAGAAAATGGGTAAGAGTTATTCCAATTAAATGTTGTAGTAATGACTAGAGAGGCAGCTCTTAATAACCTTCATCTAATGTGCTACCTGAAGCAGAACAGCTTCATGAGAGTTACCTGCTCACTCACTGTCAATGTCAAATGCACTCAGAAACATGGGTATGGCAGAGCACGAGAGATGTTTCTTGGATTTCCCTCACACTGTGTCAGCGCTCTGACTGGCAAGATTTGATGAAAAAGAGCCAAATTGTCCTTTCATGGCTTTTCTTTGTGAGATCTGAATAAATCAGGACTTAGAGGGTAGGATGATATAGCAAATTCAATTTGTGACTGCTGTTTGGACCATGTTGGTGGAAATAAGACAGCTCATTCCCCTCAGTTTCAATTACATGGTTGTAAGCATTCGTAATGATAAAAATTAAGACTGATTGTTGGGATACTTACCCCTTGTTAATGAAACAGACTTTTAGGTAGGAAAGAGCTATTTGTCGTAATGGGTTGGACTTGATGATCTTTGAGGTCTCTTCCAACCTTGCTGATACTGTGATACTGTGTGTGATTTGGGATAGATATTCGAAGCAGGGTTGTACTCTGCAGAGTTGCTATAAGGCGTACCCGTAATTTGCTATTCAATATTTCTTGAAATTAAGTTCTGCTGTCATTTGAATGCTCAGAAACCTTGAAAATGGATGTGCTTCATGACTCACTAGCTAAATGCCGTACAAATAAAGACAACTGAGTACCTGCATTACATTTTAAGACATCTCATCCTCATGCTGTTTCTTGCTGCTTTAATCATACTCTATTAAAAAACATAACTTCAAATACATATTACCTAGAAGGACAAAGCTGAATGCTGATTCAGCTAGTTTTCTTGGACATGGTATGCATGTGTCCACATCAAACAGAGAACAAAGACCACAAGGCCCAGCTGATCAGTAGAGTAGAGTGTTATGTCCCAAAGAATATGCAACTCCTAAGCAAATATTTATCAGAAATGAGACTTATGTGCCAAGGGCAGCTCCTCTACCCTATGTGCTGAGATGGAGATAACTGTTCATCTGGAGTTATACAGTTTTACTCAATGCTAAACACTGAATGTCAGGGTCAGGAGTAAAGGAGAACCACTTATGCTCCACCATGCTACTCAGCTTACTGGCCTGCACCTAAATGGGACCATGTCATCTTTTGTTTCTACAGAGTAGAGACCCCACTAGTCACTATTCAGAAACCAGTGGGTCCTCTTGTCCTCATTAATAAAACGTATATCTCATTCATTCCTGCAAGAATGGTGAATTTTAGCTGCCTATTGGATGGCAATCCTGTAATCTTTCAGTCTCCTCACAACCTAATAATTCTCTCTGTGTCTCTGTTAAGGATCACCTTATATACTAAGATCTGAAAATTACTTAATGTAGAAGTTGTATAAAATATGTGTGTCATCACTGTGAGTACCTAAACACAATACTGAACCAATCTAACTATTGGGACATATATAAACAGTAAACCAAGGCACAGTCCCAATCTCTCAACCAATAATTAATTACACAAGAGAGCTACCCAGTAACATTAACTGGTAACGAATCAAGGTGGTCTCAGCCTCTCATAAAGATTTATTTCGATTTCCTGGGGTTCTTCCAAAGGAAGATAAGTGCTGTGAAGCTGGCTCACTGGTGTTTGCAGCTGAAAGAACTGTTTAGATGTATGGTTTGATCAGCCAGCTAGGAGAATGCCTGTTCAGTCCCTCTGTGTTTTGGCTACAAGTTCCAAATAGCACCATTCCCTGGATCCTGAAGAGCCAAGGAGTTGTGTAAATAAAACTGCTGTGTAAGCGCAGCAGTTCCCAGTTCCCAGCAGTGCCACTTTCAGAGCATGGATCCATGGACTTGGTTATGCAGCTAGATTCCCACCAAAGTATCTACAGCCCCAGATCTTTTATTCAGAATACAGTCGAACAGTGCATGCTCCTTTAAGATATAGCCAAAAGCTTGCTGTTATTTATGTTTCTTTCTTACTAGACTATCAGCTGCTGCTGTCCCCTGGAGCACTTGTATAGGTCAGGTAAGGTTTGGTGAAGCAAATTGTTCTGTCAGTCACAAGCTCACTGTGGGTGGGTTTGAATTAAATGAATGCATAAGCTAGAATGCTTGATTGGGTATGAAGTCTTTCGGAAAAAGAATGAGAAGCTCCAAAGGCAGCGCTCCAAGACAGACTATCTCTGGTTCTGTGTCACTCCTTTAGTCCTACAACTGCGCAGCATTAAGCATTTATGCTTCTGTTAAACATTACAGAACATAGAACGATGCAGAGCCGGTAAAAGCCAGTGACTGCAAGGCCAACTGGCTTTAATGTTTGCTCTCTCCAAACAGGCAAAATTGCCACAGACAAATACACCTTGGAGGGAAGAGGTCCATGGCCATGAGCAGATTTTTCACCAGATATACTTTCTTAGCTTACTGCTAGCTAATGAAACAACTTCAAAAATGCCTTCTGAGATGTATTATGGCCTGCCCTGGGGCTATAGTTTCCTGGCTGTGCAGCTCAGACACCGGCTGCAGCATGATAAACCAAGCGGACTTGTGTTCTATGAAAACACGATCCCAAGCACAAATACAGGCTGGGTGGTGAATGGCTGGAGAGCAG
>WBNM01000969.1:7490-30440 GCA_013399055.1 Ramphastos sulfuratus | reverse complement strand
CAGAAAGCGAGAAGGAGAAATTACAGCTGGGCTGTACCAGAGTCTGATCCAGGAAATTCAGAGCCTCATCACTGCAAGGAATTTTTTACATCAAACAATGCAGTGCACTGCCTTGCACTGCTCCACTGACAGATAAATTAGGGGAAAATCTGACTTGGAAATTACATCATTAAATTTCTAATGTTCAGGCTTGACTTGATTCAGACTCAGGGACTGGTCATGGCTACCCGTAAGCAGACACTTAAAGATCAGCAGTATTTCACCTGAAGCCCTGTCATTCATCTACAATATAATGTTAGGGAACTTCAGAAATATGTTTCACTCAGGTTATTTTATTTCACATATTTAATTTGCTTTAGCAGTTCTATTTATTTTTCCACTCTTGTAGTAGTTTACCTAATTGCTTTGTAAGAAACATTCAAGAAACTTCACTGGAGATTAGTATGTGATATTCTCAAATATTTTTTGTATCTGAATCTGTTTTCAGATTCCTCTGGTTGAAGGATTGCCTGCAGGTTGCACTGCACACAGTACTGCAAATATGCAATGGTTTAGTGCACTATGTCCCCTAGCTAGGTAAGTCACATTGCTAAAAAGCTGGATATACAAGAACTGCTGGATATTCAAACACAGCATTTATAGATCCCTGTATGCATCTCTTCCATCGGTCATTGAAACACACATGGCCAGTGCCATGAGACTTTCACTACTATTTGGTATTTTGACAACAAAAAGCTTTCAATGATGTAGTTTTAAATGCTGAGGTAAATGCAATAAAAAATTGCATTGGTAAATCAACTTTCTGGAAAATAAATCAACCCACCAACAACAAAACCCCTAAAAACTAAAGGGGAAGCCAGAAAAACTAAACATACCACTTAAATGAAAGTCACGTTTGAAACTGAATTTTTGAATATTTGTAGAAAATAATCTTTACTTCTGTCAGCTAATGGCACTCATTCCAGAGCCAAGCTAGTAGGAATAACGGAAAATCTGGGCACTGATCACAGCAGATACATAAAAATAATAATAGTTAGCAGCAATGGAGTAACCTGCACCCATTTAGCTTTGAATCATTGCTTTAACAATCATTGTGAAGTGCCTTTCTGTTAGGTGTTTTAGCTGCAAAAGCTTTGTACGCACAGGTCTGCCTCCAAAACCACTGTGGATGAAAAAGGCTCTGCAGAAGCACAAAGTGTTTCCGTGCACGTCAGTTCAAACAAAATTTAAAAGATGCTCCATTAAATCATCAGAAAGAATCAGCTCTTGTGGCATCTCTCTGCAACCTTGCTGGCAGGCCCACCTGCTCCTGCCACTGATGATTAGCAGCAGCAGGAGGGAGTTGGGTACCAATTTATAGAAGGTTGCTCAGCAAAAGTGATCATACGGTCTGTTGTTCTCTGGGGAAAAATAAATGCCATTTATTTCATCTGCTGTTTCACAGGAGGTGAGTTTCTCATGGAAGGGGGGTGGGCAGTGTAGTTTGAACATGTTAAGTGACAGGGGTGAGCGCTGGTCTATTACTGGTTTGGAGGGTTGTTTTTTTTCCCGGCTTGAAAGTATAGACACCTTTGTTCATTCTCAGATTATCTAATATACATTACAGGCTGTGTGAATCGGTGCTATCAGGCCTCTGGTTTGGATGACACTGTGCCACAAGATGACAAAAGGTGCTGGAAAAATGTTTATAATGTTTCTGCCTCATTATCCTGTTTTTCGCTACACATCCAATATCAGTCACTCCTGGAGAGAGGGCATTGGCCTGGGCGGACTTATGAACAGCCTAACTGCTAAAACCCCCCGTATGTTCAAACCATATTTACTTTTAACACAGAGCTCCAATAACAGCGTCATGCACCTTCTTGGAGCAACAAATACTCCAGGGATTTTGGCGTGCAAATATTTTGCCAAGATTGTTGTCATGAAGCTGACAACATCAGTCAGCAGGTGGCTGGAAATACCGCATAAGGCAGCATACATCTAAAAATACTCCAGATGGAAGAAACCAGATGAAAAGCACAGAGACTGCAAATGCCTCTATACCAAGGACGTTGTTTTGCTTTTCTGCAAACAACCTCACCAGCAGAAGGGATCCTACTTAAACAAGCACAGAGGAATTAGTGAGAAAATGGTCTCACTTGAAAGGATTTAATTGGAAAAGATAAATTGCTCAGGGGTGTAGCAGCAGGATGACACCCAGAAGCCAAGCACCAGCCCAAAGCCATGAAAGCCTGTGTCTAAAGTTTCAGGGTAACTTTACAAAATGCCATAGACACATTGAAATAACCTCTGTCTTATCCAAGAGGTTGAAACAGTCTCTGTCCTACTCGGTACAGATTTTAATAGCCTTAATGGTGCATGTTGGATGTGTGTTGTTTTGCTTTGTATTGCATGGGGCAGCGGTGTCTTAATACCAGTTTTTCACCTTTAGTTGCATGATCCATGTAAAGAAAATAAACCAGTGGTATTTAATATAGATAATCTTCAATAGTTTTTGTTATCTGCAGTTTGGCTGTTATTTTTGGAGAAAATGAATACAGAGCACAGAGTGCCATCAACAATGACGTAAAGATTTCTTAACATCAGCCTCACCTTGAATACTGTGTTCAGTTTTGGGGCCTTCACTACAATAAAGGCATTGAGGTGCTGGAGTGTGTCCAGAGAAGGGCAATGAAGCTGGTGGAGGTTCTAGAGCACAAATCTTATGAGGAGTGGCTGAGGGAACTGGTGTTGTTCAGCCTAGAGAGAAGGGGGCTGAGGGGAATCCTTGAGTTCTGTAAAGAGGTTGTGGTGAGGCTGAGGGTTTGGTCTCTTCCCTCTAATAGCAAGTGATAAGACAACAGGAAACGGCCTCAAGTTTCACCAGAGGATGTTTAGTCTGGACATTCAAAACAGATTCAAAACAGGTTTGTCACACTGTGGAACAGAATACCCAGGGAAGTGGTGTAGACACCATCCCTGGAGGTCTTTAAAAGATGCGTAGATGTGTTGCTGAAGAATGTGGTTTAGTAGTGGACTTGGTAGTGCTGGGTTGGACTTTATCTTCTTAAAGGTGTTTTCCAACAATGCTGTGATTTCCCAATACTAAATTACATTTTGAATTGCATGTATTGTGCCAAATTTAGGGTCAAATTTTACTCTTCTAAAAATGTCCGTCCCATTCCCTTGGAGAAACAATTTGGAAACTTTTAATGAGAATGAGCGCAGGTATTTTAGAGACTGAGATTAATGAGATGGAATAGGGGTAGGATTTTGAATAAGGCAGAAAGGTTGAGTTTGTTCCAGGATGGTAACTTTTACTCATCCCATGGGGAAAACTGGCCAGTCTGAAAAATGTTGCTATTACTGAGCAGCACAGACCTGGTCTAAGCAGCTAAATTCAATTAAAAGTCTGCCTGTTTTCAGTAAATTTCTCTTTCTCCCTCTAAGGTTTGACCTTCTTTGTGGTTGTACCCACCAGTTGTAGTTGTTTGTGCATAGCTGCAGGTAGATTGTAACTCATATATATGTCAATTTTACGGCTCTTATCTTTGTGTTCTTCAACAATGTTGTCTAAGCACCCTCTCAGGTGGTTTTGTTCCTGAAATTCCAGACACAGGACAATCAATAAGCTTGAGCAAGAGAGAAGAAATTGCACACTTTGTTTCATTTTCTGAAGAGAATATAGACTCCAAAGCATGCTGCCACTTAACACTGCTGCAGATCATTAAGTTTTCAAAGTGCAGTGTAGGTGCTGCAGATATGTATAGGCATAAATCAGAGTACAGTCAGACATGTAAGCAGCTTTAAAATAGGAAACATCCTGTGTCCCTAAAGGAAAGGTATTGCAACCCATCTCTGAAGAAGTGCTTCAGCAGAGATGTGAGAACTCTCACGCAGCTGTGCTTGGGCTTCCTTTGCTTCCTAGCCTGAACTGTCCCTTCTGTATCAACTTCCTAATAATTCTTACTGTGCTAACTATTCAGAGTAAATAAGGTTTCCTTCCTGTATTTGTTTGTTTATTCCAGAGCAGTTACTCAGCAATATCAGATTATGCAATTCAGTATGGTTTCAAACATCAACCCCATTGAAAGACCATCGTGTACATACTCTGCACTTCCTATGTACTTACTGACATTAGGAGCAGTAAAAACTCTGTATAGTGACTGAGTACTAGGTAGACAGGACTGTCAGTGAGAGGTATTCACATATTCACACAGGAAATGTAAAAATAAACAAATCCACTGCAAAGTCCTCCAATTCAGAGAGAACACAGGTGTGACTCAGGAATTATTTAACCTTTCTTTTGGGCTGCTGTAGATCCTAAANGTCACTCTCTGGACAAAGTAATTCTGACACTGAAAAGGGGATTCATTTATATAATCAATAAATAAGTGTATTGGTTACTGTATACTATGTATGAGCCAGCAGTGGTGTTCCCATCTGAGTTTTGTGATCAGTCCTCAAGCCTAGCATGATGAAAAGAACTTGAACATGGAGAAATAAAACACTGTGGAGGATTTGCACTGTTTGTTCAGTGTTGGCTCCTGAAGCAGAAGCTTATGCCTGTAGAATAGGTATCAGCAAAGTCCACCAAACAATTTCTTCATGTGCGCCCAATATGCCCATGACAGAGCCCATGGAAAGAAACTAATTTGTGGTAGTGCTTTTAGTTTCTGGCTGAGCTGCAGCTGGTACAGAATAGAAGGTGGGGATCTGGAGAGTTGTTGCTAGATTTTTAGGTGGAATTTTCCCAAGAGCAAGTGCAGCCAAGCACCACTTTGCTAGCACCCATCCACCACCTCCATCACTAGTGAGGAGGTGTTACCATCCCCCTAGACTAGCAGACACTGACTGCAAGGGAGGATTCATATGAGTCCCTCCTAGACCCAAATATTACTTGGCTAAACCTCCCTGCCTAAATAAATACACCTTTTAGAATAGAGTTTGAGTGCTTCCACTTGCAGAACTGATGTTCCTCCTGTCAAGTCATGATGAAGATTACTGTTTTGTTTTTCTTTTTTTTTCTCCTCACCGTTAGCTTGTTGTTGGCCAATGTTAAAAACACATGATATTTCATTAACTTGCCACGTCTTCCCTTTACCACGCATAACAAAAAGATCTGAAATGTCATGTATTTCACTACCAGCACACAATCACAACAGAAGTAAGAGAGACCTATTCTAACCAGAAGCTGAAATGGTAGTACCATCTTTAGGCAATGCATGATATTTTAGCTTTCTGTCATGTACAGAGAAATATAAACACCTATAAAATGTCATGCATTTGCAGTCATAAGTGAACTCTTGTAAACATTTAGTTGAAAGATGCATGAGATTCCATCCTTTTGCCATATTCACAAAGCAGTATAATAAATTTTGGGGCAAACCGAGTATTTTGTGGTTTGTTTCATATTTAGGAGACAAGACTATCAATTAACTAGATCTGCAGACACTCCTACACTCAGACTAGCTTTTTTATTGCTGTTCCTCGATGAAGCACTCTAACGTGCCAGACTTTGCTTAGAGATGCAGAAATTTCCCTAACATTTGGGAAACCTCCAGTGGAAAGCTGCATTTCGAGCAGCTGCCTCCTATGGGATCAGCTTTAAGCGCGCTGAACTACAAAAGGTTGGCTTCCCATGCCTTTCATTCTTGCTTACCAACATCTCAGGCATCTGCTCTCTGCAGCACAGAGGACCAGCCCCCAAATCTAGGTCTCGACAAACTCGGATTGCTGCTCCTACAACCTAAAATAATTCCTATGTGTGTCCCCTTTCACAAAATAGAAATGGTGAGGAAAAAGCAAGCATAAACCAAAGCGCCTGAAAAGATGACTTGTACAATGAGTAGCTCATCTAAGGCCATAGCTGATTAAGAAATCCATCATGGTGATCTCCTGACTTCTTTTTTTAAAAGGAGTACAGTAATTTCTTTTTATTTGAGGTAACATTTGGATTCCTTCTGTAGCCACATGCAGAAGAATACTTTCACAATTAAATGTGAAAGTACATATGTGTAACAAATGTGAAACTACATAAACTCTGACCACAAGAAAACTCCCTGGAATGCAGATGCTTCTTTCGCTTCTTTAATGGCTTTGCCAAGTACTATGAGACAGGTTTGGGTGCTCAAAGCTCCACCCCCAGAAACACTGCTGCTGCTTCCAGTTCTGCCAATCACCTGCTACAGGACCATGCCACCCTTCACCTCCTCATCTCACTTTCCTTCTCTGCTCAATCAAGAGAAACAGCATTTTGCTTTTTAAGTTGAGATGTCTGGATGAAAATCACAGAACAGAGACAAAGCATTTTGTACAGATATAAAATATACACATGGGAAGTTCTTCCTAGCACATCTAGGATTGCCTGGATAATACAACTCCCATGCCTAGCTCTGATTTCTGAATTTCAAATATGGCAAACAGGGCTGAAATTTCATGTATTTTCTTTACCATTCCCATATCATTTTCTTTACAGACTCTCATGTTTGAGTTGCTTCACTGGGAAGAGAAGCTCTTTTGAGGGTAAAATTTAAAATAGCTGCAGGTACCTCTTGTCGGTGCTGTAGAAATGGAGAAAATGTGAAGTTACCGTCTGACAGTGGCACAGGATTAATAATTCTGAAGCACATTTTCAAGAAAACCAAAACAATGAGAACACTGGAAATCAGAGACAAACAGCCTCTCCTAGGCCCTGGAGAAAAGGTTTATGCTTATCTTAGTGTAACTGTCTGGCTAAGGTAAAATTGTAGTACATGCAGAGCTGGGACTTCATAAAAGTCACCTTGCTTTCATGGGAGCTGAGCACCTGCTGGTCCTGATGCTTGTTTTCTTAACAGAAGGGGAAAAAAAAAAAACAAACAAGCTTTTGAGAGAGTAAAAAGCTTCATCACAGGTTTTTAAGTTGTAAAATATAGTTCAACATGATGACAACTGAGAGGTTGCATCCAGAGGGTGGCACTGGCATCAGCTGGAGGAAAATAGAACAACATCACCACAGTGATGTGCAGCCATATTGCTGTGCAGTAAGGCATACAGCAGATAGGATAGAAACAGTCTAAACTAGGAATCATTTCAAATTCTTTAATTTCTGCTTGCCTCAGATTTCCTATGTCTGGTAGGTGGCTACCCATCAACATTACTTAAAACCCACTAAGTTACTCTGCAGAAACATTCAAGGACACTTGTCTCTGTAGCTGGCTTAGCATGGTGACCTCAGTGGGATTTAGGCATGTGAACATGGCCCATCGTGCCCACTTCAACAAGTGCTGAATATTCTCAGCTCCTAAATTGGGAGCTCCTAATTTAAGCTTTAAGAAAAGCCAGTATTCCCACACCTTGCAAATGTAAGCCTTATGTAATATGGATCAGAACACACATTTCCACCTACAGAGTGGAATGCAGATTTGCAAGAGATTTGGTAAGAAATATGCAACGGCAAAAATTCAGATTTCCCTGGTGTTCTTGAAAGACCTTGTAGATTTATTCCCTCCACATCTACCTGCACAATGTCACGTTCCATCAAAATGCAGGAAAAGGTACTGAAGAACAGGAATCAATGATACCAATTTCCTTCCAGATACTCACTTGCTCGTGAGATGAGTCTTGGGAGTAATCCCAAACTCTCCAAAGAGAGTAACAAAGACGTTGGCATCAGTTCCTGCTCCCCGGACATCTCCTGTCACCGTTACCACCTCATAAACTGTGGAAGGAGAGAAATAAGATCAGGACAACAGAACAGATCTCTCAACCTAATTATAGATCCAAACCATCCCCAAACCTGAGTTGAAACACAGACCTCAGAGACATCCACCGTCAAAACAAACCTATCTCTCAGACAGGGCAGCCTCTGGTGCTGCTGAGTACAATTGGTGACAATCATCACAACAAACTAAAAGTTGGACATTTTACATGGGCAGAGGGATTGAATTAAGACAGATACTGCTGAAAATAAAACACTTCTCTGTGAACATATCACCTCCCCTACAATAATGCACATGCACATATTGTGTATGACTTGAATTTATGTGATGCATTAGAGTTAAGGTGTTGAGCTATTTTTCATTGATGCTCATGTCAACACAATGCTTGCTTTCCAGTTTGCTCTGATAATATATTTGTATGAAGGGGAGAAATCACTGCAGCCGGAAAGTTTGCATTTCAGTTTTCTGGAGAAGTTACCAGACACCAAGTGGCAGATCATGATGAGAATAAGGTAGGAAAATGCTTAAAGTCTCAAAGTTCTATCAATTTATCTTTCCAAGTAGTAGATTGAGTGACGTTATTAACACACATTGATACCTTCTTTGGAGACACATAAGTTAAAAATAGCCTTTTGCTCAAGTGAAGGCAGGCATGACAAGATTCAACGACCAGTAGGTTAAAGTAAGTAGGCTCAAATTATAGCTAGACACACATTTCTAAAGCAAGATGGTGAGCGAAGTTAGAACAAAACTTAAGGTTTGTAAGCAGGTTACCTTTTTGAAGGACATGTCTTGCCTGGCTCAGCACAGAATGAATTGAAGGAAATTATAAAACTTTTCCTACAGGCAAACCCTAATGGCCCTTTTTTGTTTTGGACCACATAAAGGTCATTAGCTAATAATGATATTTCAGACTCAGTTCAATAAGCTGGAGAGAAAGGCTGAACTTTCATAATTTTTCTTCTAACTGCTTATTATGTAATTTCTCAGAAGTAATGTTGTAAAAATGTCCTTCTTCATGGGTGTCTCAGAGCTGTTATATATTTTGATACTGCCCATCTTTTCCTTAGTACATATTTTTAAAAAGACAAAGACATATTTTTAAAAAGACAAAACCCATATTAAGACTCTAAGCATCAAATATTTTCCCCACTGACAGTCACCCCTCTAAGCATCATGGAGGAGAAATTAAATCAGCAGTCTAACTGAAAAGAATGAAGACAGAGTGTTAGAGCAAAACCCAAAGCACTCATTGACAACTGTTCAGAAGCTGCTTCTCATTTACATCAGGTCTATTAGACCTTAGACTAGATGTTAGGAGGAAGTTCTTTACAGTGAGGGTGGTGAGGCACTGGAACAGGTTGCCCAGGGAGGTTGTGGCTGCTCCCTCCCTGGAGGTGTTCAAGGCCAGGTTGGACGAGGCCTTGAGTAACCTGTACTAGTGGGAGGTGTCCCTGCCTATGGCACGGGGTTGGAACTAGATGATCCTTGAGGTCTCCTTCCAACCTTACCATTCTATGATTCTATGATTCTATTACACAGAAACATATATATATATTCCTAACCTCACCTTTACATGAATGTAAATAAGACAGAAAAGGAATCTTATTGGAATAAATGCAGTAAATGATGATCTGTGACCGGTTAAATTTTAAGAATACCTTGGCTTAGTGTATTCCATTCATGGATTGAAGGGGAGAGATGATTTCTTTGGAAAAAAAAAATATTAAATCCACAGGTTGAGTAAGAGTAACATGTATGAACAACGTTTTCATTTCACCTTCCTCCTTTTACCGTTCACACATGCCAACAGGAGATGCTTGGAACAGCGCAAACAATGTCCTTGCATTATCTGTTAACAGGAGGAAAAGTCTTATCTGCCCTACCCTAGTGATTCATCACTGATCACCTCTTGGTTTCCAGTGTTGTATCAATTCTGCAGTGGAAACAGGATGCTTATGTCATTCAGTTTTAATATTGCTGCACTTGTTCATAGCAGCCCTTTATGTCCAGCCACCTTGAAACATATTGCAATCTACCTGTACAATGAAAGTGCTTATCACTGTCAGAGCATCCCGTTGGCACTGCAAAAGTGGGAGTTTCATCTTAGCATCCCTTTGCAAGTTTTCGTTTGGGAAAAAGGGCCTTTAACACATAGTTCCTTCTTTCCCAACTGAGGCTCAGCAAAATCTGGCCCTGCTTGTCTTTTTAGGGAGGGAGGTCAAGTTGTGCCCACTTTCATGTAGGTGGGAACATAGCTGAAGGCAATTTCCTGCAAAATGGGAGGAAAGGAACTCATAACACTCTGAAGTTCCCAGAGACCTTTCAAAAGCTCAAGCAGGTTGCTAGTGATGTTTAGTTGGGGGTTTTTTTGTTGCTGTTTGTTGGGGGGGTTTTGTTTAGGTTTTTTTGTTATTTTGTTTTGCTTTGTTGCTAGAGAAGTGTTAGGAACTGCTAAGTTACGTGGTAGGCAATGTCTGTCACGCTACACCTACCCACATTACATCAAGTGAAACCTGTTCCTGAACTAATCTACTGCACCACAATGGGTACTGATGTCACCTCCTCTACATTTCTAACCTTAATTTCCTAACAGAAGTTGTAAATCAGACAGATCTATTTCCACTTTTCAATTCCTAAAAAACAGGGATAATTGAATACAAAGAAATTATGTTTAAGACACCACCACCACCAAATCACAACATAATCCTCTTAAAAATCAAAACCCTTCTCTAATTCCGCAAGGGAAGTCACAGTTGCAAGAAATCACAAGCCACAAGTATGTACAAATTTGTGATTTACATTCACAATTCTAAACTCAGCCTCCACAGACTGCACTGAAAACAGAGCACTCCATGAGGAGTTTTTATTGGGACAGAAGTGCTGAGCCCTGCCCAAAGAGCACGTCATTACTGAACATATGCTGTGGTTAGCACTATTTTAATAAATTTTGCGCAGAGGGACAAAAGGAGGGGATGGGTTAGAGACACCAGCATGTCACTGCATTTGACAAGTGCCATAGCACAGCCCTGGAAGAGGAAGGGAGCTCTGCCACCCCTTGCCCAACACTGCATCTCTGTGGCTAGCTGTGCAAGTAAGTGATTTAAACAGCTTCCCAGTGGTGTCGTGGACATATGGACCATAATGTCCTTTGCAGGAAGAAAATCAAACTTTAATGCTAATACAAGCACACTGCATTTAGTTACTTCCTTTGAAGACGCAAGAAAGCCCAGCAGTCCAGATCCAGGACTGTTTATTTTTTTATTAGCCACTAATAGTTGGTTGGTGTCAGCTTTGCTGGGAGCGTCTCTACATCTTGAAAGCCCAGCAGGAAGAAAAGGTTATAGTGCTGGGACGGTGGCAGGACAGGGGTCAGGAAGCATTCTGTACCCCAAGCCTCTTTGTTAGAAACAAGATAATGAGGGAGTGGGAGCATTTCCCTAATGAGGAAAAGCTGAGAGACCTGGGGCTGCTTAGCCTGGAGAAGACTGAAAGGGACTTTTATCAATTACTAAAGAGCAGGTGTGTAGAGAATGGGACCAGTCCATTTTCAGTGCTGCTCAGTAACAGTACAAAGGACAATGGGCACAAATTACAACCCAAGGATACAAGGAAAAATATTTTCACTGTCAGATTGACAGAACGCTGAAGCAGGCTGCCCAGAGAGGTTGTGGAATCTCTTCTTCTGGAGAGATTCAAACCTGCCTGAACACAATCCTGTGAAACCTGGTCTAGGTGAACTTGCTTTAGCACGAGTGTTGGACTAGGTGATCTCCAGAGGTCTCTTCCAACCCGTGCCTTTCTCTGATTCTGTGAACAGCAACCATGATATAAGACTGCAACAGCTGTAGACTAGCAACATTTCTCAACCACCCTAGGAGTTTGTGAAAAATTAGGTATTCTATCTTTGAGAGAACATGTCCCCAGCCTTAACAAATCCCAAACATAGACATCTTGTACTTTATCATTTGAGACAATAAAGCCTAATTAGCTGAAAAGCTTGAAATTGGATTTCTGTTGAAGTCACACTTCTAGCCAAGGGTGGAATCCAGGCTATCAAGATTGATTTTGCTACTTCAGTGCCTGAGCTGTGAAGGCAAAAAACCCAGAAGTTAATCTCAGGTATTGTATATGTTTCATCATGCAATCTAGGTCTTTCCTTCCCACCAGCTTCTTTACTATCTTTTTGGATGGTCTCCTGGCATTTCCAGTCTTTTCCTCAGAGTTCTGATTTTTCAAACTCCTCTCAAACCACTCAAGACAACTCAATTGCCTATGAAGGATTAACCTCCATTGCTGCTGTCAATATTCTCAGGATCATGGTCATTAATACTCACCAAGGGGTTCCTTCTATGGAGCAAAGATACAGCCCTTAAAATCCTCTGAATGATAGAAAATGTCTACCTAAACCCTCCAGAATCTCCCAATTAGTTTTTAACAGCTGTCACCGTGTAAATAAGTTCGGTTACCTGTTTTTCCACTTTTCTTGCCTTCCACATGCGTCAGTTTCACATGGAACATATTTTTATTACCAAAGTTTTTTAAAAAAATATTCATCTGGTTTGTATTGTTAAGTGGAAGGGGAAAATAAACACAACAACCAACCCATAACAAACCAACAATATTTCTTTGCAAAATAATGAAAAACAAAGGCTGCTGTTTCCCCATTCTTTGACAGTGGTGCACATAGTTCATTCAGGATTTCCTTTGGGGCTTTAGCTTAGTCCAACTCATAAAGTCAAATTCAAGCAAAGCTTTTTGGGATAGATGGAAGTTTTGGTATATTACTCCAGATCTGTCTGTTTCCTACTCTTCAGATTCCTCAATTGAAGCAATCATTAAATGCAAACAAAGAGAGCACCCATGGGTATTTTATGTTTACACTTGAAATTTCCGAGTGTATCCACAAAGTCTCTTTCCTTCTCTTGATGATTTATGAAATGTCATTATGTACTGGCTTTACTTTTAGCTGAGAGTTATAATGGGCACTGTGTAAGCTTCTTAATGTGATCTATTGCCAAAGTGAAGTTTGGGAGGGTTAGTTCAACCCAGTTGACATCTGCTCCACAGAGTCAGTTGAGAGACCAATCCTAAGTAGACACTGCAGTGTTTTACTGATTGCACGTCTTTAGAGTTTCTGGTTTTCCTGTATAAGTAGGGCTTCAAATATGAACTTTTTTCAAAGCCTTGCAGCAACTTTTGGCTTGCATGATGTGAAAAAAAAAATCTTTATATATATTCCTACTGGCCTGGCATGCTAAGATGACTTTAGCAGTGATCTCTTAGCCTATCTATGGATGGATAGCTTTGCAGCCAGCTATTTCCTTCTTGATCAAACAATAAGGTGCAAACCATGACATTCATGCATGGGTAGAGGAGCCCCAAAGAAAGGCTGCAAAAACAAAAGGAAGAGTACTAGAGCCCAGATTGAACATCATCCTGCTTTCATTAGCCACATTCAGGCAAGACACATACATTTAGGTTCTTTTCACTGGTATACAATCTCATCCCCAAGGTGAAGGTAAGTCCAAGTGCCCAGAATGTGGGCAATTTACAGTCATCTACAGTATCATCAATGCAATGTTTGACTTTCAGGGTAGTCTCCCGATCTTGCTTTTCTCCCAAAGGGCTAGGCAATCAATACAAAGCTTTTAATAAAGCCTCTCAATACAGACTCTTTTCTTCCAAATATTATTTCAGTGAACTGAAATTTGGTTCACAATCCCCAGCTGACTCCACTGTTCAGCTCTCCAACACAAAGACTTTATAAACTGGAGAAAGTTTCAGTAAGCTAAACAGAACTAATTTGCTATGGACTGCAAAGCTATTACTGCTTTTCATGGATATACACATGCTCAATAAAAGAGATGACAGTCATAGATTCTTTGCTGAAAATAACCATTCCAAAATTGTCATTTCAAGCACAAGATACAAACAACGTAAAATCAGTATCAAGTTACATTACAGCATTGCTGGAAGAACCTACATACATCTCTCTGTCTTGCAGAAAGAACTGATAATATAAACCTGTCCATTCAATGGCCAGAGTAAAGAAGCACTTGTTTCAAAATGGTTGCTAAAATTGTTGTAACGTTATAAAGACTGACAAGAGGAGACGGAGATACTCTAGCTAAGAGTGTGAAAATACCCTTAGCTCCACAAAGAAAGAATATCTTCAGGGCAGAAGAATGCTTTGGCTGATAAACTCTTTTTTTTCTGACTCCAACAACATGGAACTGCTTAGCACCAACAAGAGCAGTGACTGTAGATCCCTTTAGGTCACATTGTCCTATGGTGAATATGAACAACTGATCTGGAGCTCGTGTCTAACTGTTATCTAGCAAGAACGGCCCTTGGTAGGAAAAAAAAAAAAATGGCTAATGCCACAGGAATGATTAAACAAGTGGAATAAGACAATAAGACAGCAAAGCTGATGTGGACTCATCAGTGGGTTTGGGTAAGGAAGATAGAAAGCAGTAACAACAGACGAGCCATGCTGTGAGCAAAGGTAAGCGAACAGAAGGGATGAAAAGTCCAAGGTGGCTGCAGACATGAAACATTCCAGGGTGCAAGAAACATCAGTGTTCTGGAGGCAGGCTGCCACCCTCCAGTATCTCAGCTTTTTACTCCTCTCTGAGCTGATCTATAATATACCATTATTAACCACACTCGTAGTAAATGTCATCACCCTCATCATGAACTGCCTCCTCAAAGATCTGCAAACTCATACCTCCAGGTTGCAAGCACAAAGTGAGCAAGAGCTAAGCCCTCCTACACCAAAGCAGTGGAAGAACCCATCAAGATGCTGTCTCCACCTTGAATATAAAGTCAAATCAACACGAACTGCTTTGATTGTTTGTCTGTTTTCAAAGGTGAAGAGCTACTTACAGATGCACCCATTTAGTAGAATGCATTTACCTTGAGCAGCAGTAATGTTTTGCATTTTGCTTTATTTCCAGTTGGGATTCAGTGATAATTCTCAACATTCACTTAATGTAGATTCATGCAAAGCACTAATCACTCTGGCCTCTTCTGAAGCACTTCAGTGTATGTTTGCACCTGAAGAGCACCTTGACATTTATGCAGAATACTTGGAAATTTTCAAGGGTGTATGTAGACTGTTGCAGATAATGTTTGCCAAAATAATGCTCTGTGCATATGAACACACCAGTTAAATACTTAAAACAGCTTCGGTTTTATCAGGCCCATCCTCGACTGTGAAGAACAGCCTTTAAAATTGGTGCTTGTTTGTTTTTATCAGGCCAGGGTTTGGGCAACAATCTTTTGTCATACACAAAATGAGTCAAATTCCTCTCTCTTTCACTCTGGGGAAAATCCTAACTCCATTTACTTGAGCACAATGACTTTGGATTCATACTGCAAAACTGTGAACAGATTTGGGCCTCACACACTATGAGACATTATTTGCTTTTTATATGCTTTAGCAAAAGCAGCTTTTGAGGCCAGCATGGATGTCAAATTAATTATTCAAAGCAAAAGAGAGGGATTTTTTTTTCCATGAATATTTGGACCAGTTGTGCACTGTTACACATTTTGCTATTCACAAAGAATTCCAGGATTAATGAAATATTCCATTTTGAGACACTTCATAGACATGAATTAGAGAAGTTTCCTGCAAACTTACCACCAGTGCAGGCAAACTGCATTATCCTGAGCTCAGAAACATCATTTATCTCTGAAAATATAAAATCCAAAGCAGAATACTGTCCTGCCTGTTCCCACAGGCAAAAGTATTTGTGGCTTGGGGTTTGTTTTACTTCAACAGCAATTGCAAAATTCACATTTAATTCTCATGCACAGTAGGAAGCCAAACTTGATTCATCTGGTGCTTCAGCTATCACTTAAAAGAGCTTCTGCCTCAGCATCACCGGGAAAAACACCTCAGTTCTTTGCTGGAAAAGCAAAGTCACTTTAGCTTAGTAATCGACATAATTTTGTTATTCAAGTTAAAATTATAGTAGAGGAAAATACTGTGTGTCAGGGGAAGGAATTGTTTTTGAGATAAACCTGTTCCATTTTTCCATTATCTTTTGGAGACAAGGAGGGTCTACCATGACATGAGGTGTGTCTGAATCACAACTGTGGATGAGAACATTAGACATCGTTGTCCAACGAAAAGCGTATAATGCAACCTGGGTAAAATATGACACTGAGTTTACCTGCAGCACTGGGCAAACTCTGTGGTGGCGCAACGTGTGTGCAGAACACAAGCAGAAGTAACTCTCTGCTGTATACTACATCACCAGATTCAAAGAGGAGTTCCATGTTCTTCCATTTTTCTAGACATCGGGACAGTCAAGACCAAGGAGAGGAGCTCTCCTTGTTGCCCACACTGACCACTAATACTCAGGTAAGAGGAAAAGCAATTTCACCCGTGTGCAAGGATCAGATAATGCCACGAGGAACAACAAATGGCTGGCACACCATCTGCAAGCCAGAGAGTGACACTGCCACTGTCAGCTCTCAGATGATGAACCAGCACCTTTCACTCCTGAGACCATGCATTTCTGATTAATATGCAGCATAAACATGGATCAATACCTGTCAGAACCTTGTTACAAATATGTTATGTGTGTACCTATATTTACATGCACAATGTTAGAAGTTATTATAAATTAATCATAACTCTATGACTTAGCATTAATGACAGACAGCTACTACTACCTGACTAGCTCCTTAGAAAAGATTTTTAATTTTTTTAAAAACCCAAACAGCAATGCAAACCAACCTGAATGGATACAAACTACGACCTTCCCATTTCCTACTCCTTTGCTCTTTGTAAATCTCTCCTAATTAACACTTGCAGCTCACAGAGCAAGTCTGATAGAGATAACACTATGATACAGACATCTACAAAACAGAGGACACCAAACTGATGTGGAAAAATTCAGTGGATCTGAACATCACGGCTGAAGTGCCAAGAAGACTGAGAGTTTCCCAGCAGGCGTATGTGATTATAGCAACAATGAACAATTGCTTTGTGTCATGGACTTGATGGAGCAGGGCCTCAAACGTGATCAGAAGGCTGGAGCACCTCTCCTATGAAGACAGTCTGAGAGATTAGAGGTTGTTCAGCCTGGAGAAGAGAAGGCTCCAAAGAGACCTCATAGTGGCTTTACAGTATCTGAGGAGAGCACAGGAAATCTGGATAGGAACTGTTTGCAAGGGCATGTAGCACTAGGATGAGGTGAAATTGTTCTAGACTAGAGCAGGGTAGATTTAGATTGTGCGGTACGAAGTTCAATACTATGAGAGCAGCAGAACACTGGAATAAGTGGAGGTCCCATCCCTTAAGACTATTCAATGTCAGAAATGATGACACTTTGAACAACCTGATCTAGGTGGGGACATCCTTGCTGAGGGGTTGGACTAGATGACCTTTAAACTTCCCTTCAAACCCAATGCATTCTGTGATTCTATGTGTCCGTCGAATTTTGCGAAGCACATAGATCCATCCACAAAAGCCAGAATTACCATTTCCAGGCTGCTTTAAAGTGTTGCCATTCAGGTATTCGTGACATCATGTTGCACAGCAGCCAAAACCAAACAAAAATCAATCAAACAAACAAACAAAAAAGGCAGAAGAAAATCTCTCCTGACAACGCTTGGGTAAATATCTGTGCTCACGAAGTAGTGAGAAAGAACAAATATTTATTGGATTAGCAATACTCAGCCAAGGGAAGGCCTTAACTGGACAAAAAGTATGTGGCAGATCTGGAAGTTACGTACTAGTTGTATCCTCCAACAGCTGCCACAGAAACCTCCAGTAAACCACAGCTTGTCAGCAGTAGTCAGATGCTCTTAGTACAAACCACACCTCCAGTCTCTTTTCCTGGGCCTCAGATGGATAAAACACCAAACCTGAGGCTGTAGAGATGGTTAACCCAAGATGAAATTAAAATACGGCCTGTCCGTGCTTAGTCCCTTGTATTTTTCTGCCTTGACTTTCCATCTGGATAGCAATAATTCTGTGGTTTTAATGGAACAGTATTCAGGTATTTGTACAAGAGGCCAGGAAGATGATGATAAACAGCTTCATAGAGAACTTGGAAGATCGTATTTTTCAGAGTGTAAGTGGGAACTAAATTCATGATCCTTAAAATATTGACGTAGCCCAGAAACTGGGAATTTGATGTACCAGTGAAGAAGGCCACTGTATCTGTGAGCAAAAGCAGCTTCTCAGTTTTCTTTCTGCGTCCAAAGAATGAAAAACTATCCAGAAAAGTCTTCAATTTTCTAAAACCACAAGAGTCTCATTGCATTTCCTAAGGGTTAAAAGAACAAACAAACAAAAAAACCCCTAGAAAAAAACGTCTTTTCCTGAATTATTCCAATCCTGTATCCTCTAAAGGTCACTCTCCTCAGAGAGGACACCTTGTTATGGGTCATTAAATCCAGGCTGATGGAACACACGGGTTGGGGGAAACACAGCAAGAACTGAATATATTAACTTGCATTTAGCATCTGCCTCTCAGGAAAATCTTTATCAGTTTTTCTTGAGAAACACTCAGATATTTCCTTGTAAAGTTCAAAACCCAAACATTTTAGATTAAAAAGAAGCCACAATCAATTAGTGTTATAAAACCAAACTCACCATTCTGCTCAGCTTTAAGTATTTTGGGTGTGAGAAGAGCAGCAGTGCTGGAAACCTGCAGCCATCCTGTGTGTGGGCTTTACAGGCATCAGCTGGCACATCAGCTGTGCCATGTGTTTGGCAGCCTGGCATCTACAGCTGTTCCTTGATGCTGTTTTGGGTGCTGCCAGCTGGGCCCAGCCATCCCAAATGGGTCGTGTGTGTCTAAGAGAATGGCTTGTGCTCAGGGCTGATGGGTCCTGCCAGGGGAGAGGTTAGGGGTGCACAGGCATGCACTCCAACCAGTTTGTGCCTGTATTTGATGAGCCCACATCCCCAGATGAAAGGAGTCGTATGCAAGGGCCTAAACCTTTATACATCAGCAAGGGTTTGCTCTGAAAGGTTTATATCATAGAACAGAATAGGAGTTGTTGGAAGGCACCTCAAGGGATCGTCTTCCTCAGTGCCAAAGCTGGTTCACCTACTGCAGGTTGCTCAGGATCATGTCCAAGTGGGACTGGAATCTCTTCAGAGAAGAAGCATCCACAACCTCTCTCGGTGTCCTGGTGCAGTTCTCTGCCACTCTCAAAAGAAAGATCTTTTTTCTCATGTTCAGGGGGAACTTCTCAGATTCCAGTTGTGCCCATGGCTCCTCATCCTGCTGCTGAGCAACACTGAAATGATTCTGACCACAGACTCTTACTGACAGTCACCCTTTAGATGTTTACAAACATTGACAACATAGTTGAAGTAATTTGCCTTACAATACTGGTTTTTCATACCAATGACGAGCAGCAGCCCTGTGTATTAACCGCCGAGGTTAAAGATCACAGAATCATAGAATGGTAAGGTTGGAAGGGACCTCAAAGATCATCTAGTTCCAACCCCCTGCCATAGACAGGGACACCTACCACTAGTACAGGTTACTCAAGGCCTCGTGCAACCTGGCCTTGAACACCTCCAGGGGGGGAGCAACCACAACCACTGTGACTCCTTGCAAAGCACCATCCATAGTAGTTTAACTACTAATTTTTAACTTGTAAGACCCTACCTCAGCACGATACCTCTAGGCAACTTTAACTCTCCAATGAGACAATACAGGTGTGGTTGACATACCTGAGTGATGGGATCCCATCCAGAGGAACCTGGGCAAGCTTGAGAAGTGGGTCTGTGTGAACCTCATGATGCTCAACACATCCAAGTGCAGGGTCCTGCACCTGAGTCAGGGAAAGTCCCTGCATCAATACAGGCTGGAGAATGAATGGTTTGAGAGCAGCCCTGCCAGGAACGACTTGGAGGTGTCAGCAGATGAAAAATTAAATATAGGCCAGCAACATGTGTTCACAGCCCAGAAGGCAAATCATATCCTGGACTACATCAAAAGCTATGTGGCCAGTAGTCAAGGAATGTGATTCTACCCCTCTACTCCACTCTGGTGAGGCCACTCCTCTGCAGTGCTGTGTCCAGCTCTCTAGTCCCCACCACACGAAAGACATGACCCTGCTGTAGTGAGTCCAGAGGAGGCCACAAAATGATCGGAGGGCTTCAACATCTCTCCTGTGGAAAAATGCTGAGAGAGTTCTTCAATCTGAACAAAATGCTGAGAGTTGTCCGAGCTGAACAAAGCCATTCAGCCTGGAGAAAATAAGGCCCTGGGGAGACCTTTCTGTGGCCTTCTCAGGGGCCCTACAGGAAAAATTGAGACAGACTTTTTATAACAGCCTTTAGCAACAGAGCAAAGGGTGATGGCTTCAAATTAAGAAAGAGTAGATTCAATCTAGATGTAAGCAAGATTTTTTTTTTTTTTTTTTTTAAACATTGAAGATGCTTAAACACTGACACAGAGTGCCCAGAGAGCTGGTAGAAGACTTATCTCTGGAAACATTTCAGGTCAGATTGGACAAGACACTGAGCAATCTGACGTAGTTGAAGATGTCCCTGCTTACTTAAGGGGAGTTACAATAGATGACCTTTAAGGGTGCATTCCCACTCCAACCATTTTATGATTCTATGAATTGAGTGTTTCTTTGTTCTGTCACACAAACTGCTAGTTCCTGGGTATACACATATAAAACACTCTAAAAGTGATCTAAACTTTTCAAAACTAATATTTCATGCAAACATTTGTAGCTATGGAAAATGTTGAGATGCAAATGGATGTGATCCATCACGCAGCCAAGGCAGGTACAGCATCACATTCTTTCCACAATATGTTGTCATTGTCCCACCAGAACACAAAACATAAATTGACACTGGTATAAAACTATTTTCTGAACAATCTATGCCCAAAACCAAAGCTCACTTTAGTGTGAAGGAAAAAAAAATCTTGCAAGGAAGTGTTCTTGTTCCTTCTGATCTGGAATATTAACCTAAGCCCCACTTTGGGAAGATCAGTGGGCACAGAGCATAGAAGAGGTGATTTTGCAACTGATGATCATCTATCATAAGAGTATGTGATACATCTCTCCAGCTCTGTATATAGCACAGGGAGAGAGCTGGCAACCTCACATGGCTTGTTCACTCTGCAGTCTGGTGCTAAATGACATTGAACAGAACTTAGTAATAAACTCATCATGTCCTGAATCCCTGTGTAGCCCTTTGCTGCAACTGCCAAAGGAATGTATGATTAAAATGGAGGGCACACATTTTAAAAAATATATTAACTACATATTATCTATTTACCAGTCAACAGTAGCCATTTTCTCTCTCCCATCACCATTTGAGATGTCTTAATAAAAATATGCTTTTCTTCAGTAGCTTTCTTAATTTTATAATTATTATCAGTACTGCCAAGGTCACTAAAGTCCAGCTTCACCCTTTCATACCAGCAGTGTTTCATACAAAATGCTCAGCATCTGTACCTGGAAGAAATGACTGCAGCCTCAAAGTACTACATCTCCTGGAAGCTTATCCAAGTTTTTCTCCCTTGCACTGGAATCACATTTCTCATGGACATCTATGGTATCTTTATCACTATGAGCCAGCTAAGCTTTCCTAGCCATTTACTGTGACACAAATGTGCCATTTAAGAAACTGACTTTATAGAAGTGCTTTTAGCCTTCATGTTCTATGAAACACTCCTTGGAACTTTGGCCCTAGACGTGGATACCAAGTGTGACAAGTCTGACAAGGAAAACCCACTAAAAGGTATCTTTCCTTTAAAGAGAAGCAAATTAACTTGGAAAGAAAAATAGAAAGAGAGAGAGAATAAAAGGGGAAAAAAAAGAATAATTTCATCATCAATAGTATCCCAAAAAGATTGTTTCCCTCTGAAATGTTTTCCTGTTTTGCTGAGATGCAGCTATGCAACACCCCATAATATCCTGAGGAAACATCACTTTACCATGACACTGTATAAAAGGGAACTTTCCACCATCTACCACAGCCCATGGATGTCTCAAGGCTGGAGCCATGAAGGTAGAAGCTGAGAGCTCAGCCTGAGAGAAGACTCAGTTAATGCCATCAAAATAAGTCTGGAGAAGAAAACATTTTATTTCTTCCTGCCAAGCTACAGATAACCACGGCTTTGGCAAAAGTGACTCAGACAACACAGTGACACCTCATTCACAACTCTCTGACCCCAGACCTAAGAAGGAGGATAAATAACCATGCAGGCCTTCCTCTTCTCTATTACAGACAAGAATTTAAATGCTAAGAGAAAGGAATGGAGAAAGAAAGAAGTGGAGTCCCTGTAAAAGTTTAATTTGAAGTCTTAGAGTCCACGCTGAACCTCAAGCAGCTACGACCTATGAAAGCTTTAATGATGGATTAGACAGCTAGGGTGCTATATGAACAGTCTCTGGATACTTATTGAACTCTAAATCTACTGACTACACTAATTAGGTCTACACAAAACACTGTATGCACTGTTTGGACAAGTCAAGAATCACAGAAACATAGAATGGTTTGGCTTGGAAGTTCCAACCCTCTTACTATGGTCACAGACATCTTCCAGTAGCTCAGGCTGCTCAAAGGCTCATCCAGCCTGGCCTTGAGCACTTCTGGTGATGGAGCATTTACAACTTCCCCAGACAACCCGCTCCAGTGCCTCACTACTCCCATCATCACTTTGCAGATACTTATTAATAAATAAATAATCTAATTAACACCAGGATTACAGGAACGGACAACAGCTGCAATTTAGTTAAATATGCTTGTCCTCTCTGTTATAATTTTCACAGATACACTATCATCCAGTCACTTGATATCTTTTGTTTTCCTGTCCCCAGGAGCTGGATTTGCCTTGTTCTTCACTCATCAATTAGATGTGATGAGGAGATCCCTTCTTCTCTTTGCTAATACAGCATGACAAAGACGACATCAGATAACACAGACACCATTGACTCCCTGCTTATAAAATATTTACAACATCTCTCTCTTCTTTTTACAGCAAAAGGAATCACAGATTGTGGTCTGAAATACATTTCTACAGAATAATCACCAGTCCCAAAGGCAGATGACATCTTCTGGGAGCGATTACTCATTTTTCAAAAGCCTGACCAACAGTCAATTCACCCAATGGTCCTTTGGAAGTAAGGCAGCTTTGTCCTCTAAGTCACAGTATCACAGTGTCATAGTATCACAGTATCACCAGGGTTGGAAGAGACCTCAAAGATCATCAAGTCCAACCCATTACCACAGACCTCGAGACTAGACCATGGCACCAAGTGCCAC
>WBNM01000968.1:333519-376627 GCA_013399055.1 Ramphastos sulfuratus | reverse complement strand
TCCCTTGACCTGCTGGCCACGTAACTTTTGATACAGCACAAGATACACTTGGCTTTTTGGACTGCCAGCACACATTGCCAGCTCAGGTCAAGTGCCTCATCAACCAGCACCCTTAAGTCCAGGCTGCTCTCAATCCACTCATCATCCAGCCTGTGTCTGTGCTTGGGATTGCCCTGACCCAGGTGCAGGACCTCTTATCTCAGATATAGAGAGGCAGCCTAAGTCCCACCCTTTGGTCTTCTATTAAGGGTGCACTACCAGCAAATTACTTCACTGTCTCTCCCCTTCCATAAAATATCCTCCTCTACAAACCACAATGTAAAATCTACATCCAAATAGTGACTTAAAAGTGGAATATTTAATATAATTATCAAAATAATCAAATATCCCATGTGGACGTCTGGTAATCAGGCAGTATCTGAAAATTAGACTCATAAAGCAAGCATAGAACAAGCCTTAACTCTCCTGAAACATTCCTTAAACTCCCATTGCGCTCTCTGAGCGCTGCATGACACATCTGTGCTTTGAGAATCAGATCTCTATTTCACTCAAGTCTGAAAGATAAAAAGAAGCCATTGAGGGAACAGAACAGTCACAGCTAGGCCATGTTCTCAGCGCAAAACCACTGATTTTGGCTGGTTCCAGCTGATTTCAGTGCTGCTTCCTATACTGTGTTCTCAGAGGCACTATTTGTGATGTTGGTGTTTGTTCATTGGGTGCTATTTAGTTCCTTTGGGAGATAGATAAAGACAAGTGACTCCCTCCGTACAGATCACTGAACAAACATTTCCTGCATTAAAATTTTAACACTGTAATTTCTATTTGATTTGAAGTAATTATTTACCATAGTTACTGTTACTCTTCAGTGTATTCAGGAGCTGAGAATTAGACCTCTTGGGGTCTGTAATCCCATTTATGACACTGGGCTCATTAAATCAGCAGTAAGGATGATGTCAAAATCAGGAGATTAAAAGCAAAACTCCTCGCTATTGCAAATCTGCACAGCACCAGGAACTTCCAGGCAGATAGGCACCTGCTGAGACTACTGCAACTTTGGAGGAAGCCTGCATTAATGAAGCAATGGGGGAAAAAAAAGATGTTTTCTTCCTGATATTCACAAATAATTTTAATTCCCTTTCTTGCATATCTGTCTCAGACAGGAGAATACTCTTATGAATTTGGGTGTGGAATTTTCCAGCGTATGGAATGCTAAATAGAGTCTTTTTTTAAAGCAGCAAAAGAGAAAAGTGAAGTAGAATGTGAGATATGAGCAGCAATATTGTTGAATGTGACATATCAGTTTTGTCAATGAGGCTTCAGCAGACCAATGCTACTCTGAGATATTTGTGTTCTTTCCTGCTTCAGTGAAAGCTGCATTTTTATGTGTATATGGCAAATGTGGTTATGTGACTACAGTGAATATGTATGATGCATATACACCAGTAAACAGAAAAAAATGCTCTAAATTCTCTGCCACTAACGTCTCATGTCATTATAAATCCTGGGAACCCACAGAAGCATATTATAATAGCACAAAGGAATCAACTTAAATATGATAAACACAAAGAACTATTCAAAATACGACGATCATTTAAATAAGTATCTGCCCAAGAAATTACTTTTCTCTCTTCACTTGGCTCTCTAGTCTTTTGTAGTTACTTGCTGATGGATATCTTGTTTCCCCATGTCTGTGTGGGAGGATGAGTGAAATGAAATGCAGTGTTTCAGCCCAGAAAAAAAAAAATAAAGAAAAAGAAAAAGCCAAAGGTATTTAACTGCAGAGCTGAGAATGTCATCAAAGATGTGTGTACAGCACAGCAAGGTCAGGCGATTGTGTATTGAAATGTAGGTCTCAACAACAGGCAGAGATGTGCATAAGTAAAGCATACATATAGTTGCAGAAAACCATCGTTGGTACCTCCTTTGTCACCCAGGCCAGGTCTCTTGATGTCTGTGCTAAAGCTGAGGTTAGGGTTTGTGCTATTGCCACAGAAATAGGACTGCTTCAGGAGAAAGTTCTTGTACAGGGTGCTTCTGTACCTTCTGCTAGGACTAAGAAGCCCACTCATCCTCCTTTCCTTAGTTTTCCTTCTTCTGACTCCCTGCCATGACAGCCCAAACCTTGTCTTGACATGGTGGACCTGGTAATACTCAGTTTTGCCTTTATTACTTTGAACTGGTTCTGAGGAGACTGAATCCCAGCCTTCCTTGCTATGTCTTTGTCTCTCAAGGCACAGAAGCAGAAACTGCTTTCTTTGTCAAGGTATTTTTCCTAAGTAGTAGCTAGACTAAGTATTTGAAGAAGAGTCCTTTCATGACATAACTATGAAGCTGCAGAAAAGGGACACAAAACTTGGGTGCAGTCTTGAGTGAGGGACACCAGGTTGGCAGAGCTTCTTCCTCCAGAATACTCAGCATCCAATATCAGATTTTTCTGCCTTTTCTTTCAGCTAACAGTGAAAGGGATGACAGAAAGGCTCCTTTATTCATTCACATTCTCAGTAAGCAGAGGTGACACTAATCATTCCTGCTGTTTCAGCACAGGCTTTGCAGTTGCAACAAAAAATTGGTAAGGCCATGTGCAAGGTAGAGAATTCCCATCCAAATTTTCTTTCTCATCTCCATCAGCACCTATTACCAGGTGACTCAAACATTCATCTGAATGTTCAGACATTGCCAGACAAAACAATAATGTAGAATTGTTTCAGCTGGAAAAGACATCTAAGATCATTGAGTCCAATTGTCAACCTAAGATGACCATGTCTGGGAGTGCCATGCCCACCCTCCATAAACACTCTTCTGTGATGTTACTGAAGAGGGAATCTTTAAAATATTATCGTATTAACTTCAATTAACCTTTGGAACTTGATTATTGCAAATCAAACACAGTACCATTTGGCCACACAAAGGGCACCCAAGGAGAGGTGACAAATACTACAAAGAAGATAAAGGATAATTTAACAAGAAGCAAGTTGTAAAGGGCGACAAAGTGTTATTTCCATAATAAGCTTATCTGAGCCTGGGTAAGTTCCTGAACAGGGTGTGGATTTGGCAGTAGTAAAGAAACAGGCCACACAAAGAATGTCTGTTGAGCTAATGAATGCCACTGAAGTGGTTGACTTTCATTTCTCTGGTTTGGATCCTTGCCACCTTTACTCTAATGTCAGACTTTGTTTAATTGGCAAATATGTCTTCAAAGGATTGCAGAG
Source organism: Ramphastos sulfuratus (assembly GCA_013399055.1). Lineage (NCBI taxonomy): Eukaryota > Metazoa > Chordata > Aves > Piciformes > Ramphastidae > Ramphastos > Ramphastos sulfuratus. The sequence goes on along the minus strand of WBNM01000968.1, from coordinate 373,418 downwards.
CCGTCCATGCTGTTCTGTGGGCTGTTAATATTTAATTGTGATTTGTTAAAGGCATACTAGCAGTTGATAAAACGATGTGTCTGGGTGCTTTATTGCAGTGCAAACCAGCAGCAGAATGTTGTATGTTCCTTTTTTTGAGGAAGAAGGATATTGTCTTAGAGAAGAACAGAGAAAAACATACATTTATTGTAGTTTTCCATTGTAAAGTTTCTTGCAAAGAATCACAGGCATTGCTGCAAATATATTTTGGAGGTATGAAAATTCATACAGTTGTTTTTTCTTATCTATCTTTACTGCAAAGGGAAGCAATTCATTCAATGGGGAATTACTGGTATTTAAACAGCAGAGAACCAGCTTTTGCCTTTTGCACTTTCAAATGTGTTAACAAATTTTGAACTTAGAGGAAGAGAGAGTTATTTAAATTGGACCCTTTTGATGATAAATTTGAGAATACAGCACCAAGAATCTTTTTGGAATTTGTTCATGTGTATTGTATTTGACTGAAGTTTCATTTCCATTGAACTTTTAGAAAGCAAAGTATCTCGGACATGATTCAAAACAGGAATTCCGAAGGACTATTTTTCATGAAGGATTTAAAATCATATGAAAGTGCCTGCATAATTTCTAAATATCACTATCTGTGTTAACCAGATGATGAAAGAAGTCAGTGTAATAATCCTCAAGCAAACAAAATTTACATTCATTTACACGATACAAATAGCAGTGTGGAAATGAACAGTCAAGAGAATACCTGCTAAAATGCTTTCAGTCCTGACCTGAGTGCATTCAAGAAAAATCACCCATCTACACCCATTTCTTTACTGTGAAAATCCTTAGTTCTTTTTAATTAAATAACTGCTCCATTACAGTAGCTTTTTATCTCCCTAAGAAATGTGAGTCAGCCAATAAAAAAAAAAAAAAACAAAAATCAAAGAGGTTACTTAACACCTGTAAGCAATAATTTACACTGATGCCAAGCCTTTGAAAGCAAAGGGGCATATTGCCTCCTTGACACATGCAAGCAATTTCCCTTGAGTTCGTTTCTGTTGTTGCCATGTAGAAAATAAGGTTTACTCACAGAGAGTAAATATGAAAAAGTCTTTTTTTAGAATCTGCTTTAAAATACATCTGGCCAAAATGTGGGACAATATTTCTACAGGTACTTTTGCCTTCACCCTTCTACAACATCTGAAACATTGATAACTTTGGAAATTTAAAAAAGTTTCTTTATCAATAAAGAACAAGCCAAATCTGATGTTAGTTATACCACTCAAATCTCAGAGAAGTCAGATATATTGATCTATTGAATTGTTTTCCTTCTCTTTTTCTTCTTGCAAATTTCTGATGGTGAGGGAAGCAAATCATCCCATATTGTCTCTAGTTTATCTGATGAACTCCTGATCAGTTTTGAACTGCCTGTTAATTTCTATCCAAGAAAATCAGGATTAAGATTCCTATCCGGGAATCATGTACAATTGCTCCAATAACACCTGCAGCTGCCACACCTAGGCAGAGCTGTTGGGGTTGTACCCACACAGAGCCATCCAGCAGAGACCTGGTAGCTACCATTGTTATTTGCAAGGAAATAACCAAACTAGGATTCAGAGCCTGAGGCTCAAGGAACTGGTTTATCCTAAGTCATGCAAACCAGTTTTGTTTTATGCTACTAGTTTTGTGCACTGGAGGTGAAATAAGACATTTATGGTTTTGCTAATGATTTTATTCACAGTGATTAATTTGGGGCTTTGAAGCAGAAGTGTCTTACTAGCTCAGATACAAAGTCCACCTAAACCAGAGGTACGGTTTGAAAATTGTGTGGTCAACATTAGCCTGCCCTTTTTTTTCTCATTAATTCTCAATCTAGTCCTTTTTTCCAAAACTTGAGACATTAAAATGAATATGTTTTTTCAAAACCTGCTATCATCAGTTGTTGAAAGTTTGTTTCCTTATTATTCATCTGTGTGTCAGATAATCTACAAAATCCTTGCTCGCTGTGATCTTCTGTGGCAGAAATTTCCACAGAACCATCTTGCTTTCTAAGGAAATCATTTCTTCTGCATCAGGTGGACATTTGGCACACTTAATCTCATTGAACATCACCTCACCTTTTGCTCTTGGACAAGGAAAATGAGGTAGGAACGAGATTATTTTTTGAGATATATAAATCAGTACTAAACATATACTGGATGAAATGTAACAGGCCACACAGTAATGCAAAAATCAAAAGCAAGTATTCCTAAATATCAGGAAACATTAATTTTATATAGTGTCTTTTTATTAGCCTGCTTTCCCTTTAAACACTGGCACAAGTAAACTTCTCCGGGCAAAAGCAGAAGTTACTTACTAGAATTCTTTGCTTCACAGTTTGCTCAAAGCAGTTGTAAAACATGTCAAGGTACACATTTCCCTGAAATCAATAGGAGTATTTGAAATCAGGTGATTAAAACTGGTAGAGATTGCCTCTGAAATCAATGTTATTTTTAAACGAATCAGTTGGATCCATCTCCTTTTGTCTGTTATTGAAGTGCGACACTGTGTTATGGCGTGCATTTCCTTCTTCACTGTGTTTAGTATCACTTCTGTTTCAGCCAGTTCACCACAAACACTGGTTTATGAGGCTGAGAAAAGGGAAGGGAAGTAGGGAGATGGCATGAATGAGCAAAAAAGAAACAAAAGGACAGCAAAAAAAAGATACAAACCACTTACATAACGTACAAGTGTAACATATTCTAATTTGGCTTAGGTTTTTTTGACAGTGCCTTGCATGACATTCTCCTAAGCCCCAAAGAAGGAAATATATTATCTTGAACAAAAGACTCTATGATAAATGTGCAAGTGATTGAAAGAATCATAGCTCAAGAGAAGTTGTCAACATTTCTCTCAACAGATTGGCAACACACTTCTGTGTCACCCTCTTCTTTTCCTTACTTTCATTAAATACGTGAATGACAGTACAGAGACTACCCATGCCATTTTTAAGTCACACAGAGCTGAAAACACACTGGAGGCTGTGGCTGCTGCTCAAACCAATCCTGACAAACTGTAGAAATTGTCCAAAAGCAACATGATGAAATGAGGAGGANAAAAAAAAAAAAAAAAAAAGAAAAAAAAAAAAAAAAAAAAAAAAAAAGAGTGGGGAAGTGGAGTGGGCATGGGCAACAGCTTAGAGACAAAATTGAACACACAAACAGAAAATCAGCAACAGCTAGCTAGGCAGCATGCTGGGGAGGGGGGAAGAAAGAAAAAGTTGGGCAAGGGAACTTTGAGTGGATCTCAGACTAAATCCAGATGAAAAATGTGATGCTATTAACAAGGAACAGGCTGTGGCAAGCAACACAGAGGAGTTAATTATTCTTTATCCTGCGCACATAAGGTCTCAGCTGGAGTCCAGTTTTGACTGCCCTGCTATAAAAACAAGATAGACCAATTGGACAGAGGTGAAAACAACAGAAGAGAGACCAAAAGACATTTAGAATGAAACAATATCAAAGAAATTATACTAAATAGCTTTTAGTCTAGAAAGGAGAAGACTAAGGAAAGAGAAAACTCAGTGTATTCTCATTCCAAGCACCATGAGAACCATCTATGAGCTTGTGTTCTGTGGCTGAGAACACATGATCCAAGAACATTTCATATAAGTCTGCCTCTAACTGGTGGTGAAGTTACAAGGAATCTGTGTGAACAAATAGCAGGCAAAGCATTAGCAAAATGATATGCCAATTTCAACAGATTTTATCTCTTTTTTCTAGTTCTTTCATCTATTTCTTGTATTTTTTTTCAGATTTAAGAGGATAGTTAATATTTCTCCTTTGAAGCTTTACTCAAAGCTGCTTGAATTCACTGGGGGGAAAAAGAAGAATTAACACAGCAGGCAACAGGGATCACTTTCTAAATACAAAATTCAGTCTATATCCGAGAAATAAAGCATTCTCTAAAGTTTCTGCAATGGCTATCAAAAAGGCCATAGCCCTCTCTGAACAGTTTGAGTGCTGTCTTCAGCCATTTTTACATACTAATTAAATTCCAGAAAGACTTCAAAATACATGGTGTATATTGCTTTGAACTTGGTATAACTAAGTACGTACAATGTGTAGCCCCAAAACATGCTGTAACTAGTGAGGTAATGCTATGCTGAATTTAATTTGAAGAATATTCTCACTGTATGTTGAAAAAATTTTACATTCATATTGCCAGCATTTGAATTTCTGAATGTCACTAATGCCATGTTTGGAGCTGATCTCTACTGACTAAGCAGAAACTGAGGGTAATCATCTCCTCTAAGGAGCAATGCTTTCTAAGCTAGCCTCATCTCCCAGCTCATCTCTTTCTATACCACTAACTTCCACATTTTTGTTTTGGTTTTCTGTCAAGGTTAGCCACATTGAGTACCATGCTTTCAACAGGGAAATCTCTCCTTCATGCCTGTGTCCACACTTATAGAAGCAGCTGAAATGCCTAAATCCTTCTCAGCCCATTGCACCAGTTGCAAAAGATCTCAACTCCAAAAGTCCACAGAACTACAAAAAGGTCATAGGAGAATTATTAGTGATTATGCATTCTCATTGCCAAGTGGAAAGATGCCAACACAAACTGAAGTGCAGTTTGGCTTTTATCCATGCCCATTAGCCATGAAAACAAACATGAATTCCACAGAGCATGCAGAGATTGTGTGGGAATAACATGGGAGTTGGGAGTTAAAATAGGTGTAGGACTGATATAATGACATGGTCCTAAAAACATGCAGTAACTACCTCAGGGATTCTGGCAGCTTTGATCATCTCTTCGTTCAGTCTTGGGTTAAAATCATATCTTAATTTTTTTAATATTATTTTTTTATGTATACTCTTCTCCACTCTTTGCTGGAAATAAAAACTCTTTCTTTCGTTCTTCTCCATGTGAGGATATGTACCCTGCAGTAATTCTTCCTGTCTCCACATGAGATTGGTATTTCTGGCAAGCCTTTCATAATTCCTATACATTGCTGTAACTGTCTATTCTGTACTTTATTCCTGTTTATTCCTTTACTGCTCCCATTGCTCTCAGATTTAATTTAAAAAGGCAGTGACCTGAATTAACCCAGTAATTTCTCTGAAATTTGGGAGTGCAGAAGAGATTACAGTGAATGTAGGATTTAAAGCTGACCAGATAATGTCACTTTAAGTAGCAAAAGAAGAAGAAGAAACATACATTTTTTATGGTATAATGTATATATTTTTATTTCTTAGGCTCAACAATATAAAAAGGTGCTCAATTCAGAATAACTAAAAAGACTCTACATTAGAAAAAATGGGAAAACATTAGAAAAAAAAAAAGAAAGGTAGTGGAAATCTCTTTCAGTTTTATCCGTTTAATCATTCGTTTCATCAAGTTTGGAGCATGGTCTCTGATAATAGACCTATCCACAGCTGACTCACAGAATAATATTCAGATAACAAGGAAAGAGCCAAGAAAAATGCATGCGTGACCACGGTCCTTCGAAAGATTGACTGTTGCACATAGTTTATAGAAATAAGAGGATTAAAAAAATAAAATTTCTAATTTTTCCAGATGTTTGACCTTATAGTGGCATCTTGTCTCTTATAGTGGCATCTTGTCTTTAAAAAAATTTCTTAATTGGCTATGAAGTTTAACCTTGTCCTCACACAAATATGAAAAGCAGGCTGATACTGCACTACTTCTTCAACTTTGAGGTATTTTTTGCGTAGAGTGTTTTTTTTTTGTTTGTTTGGTTTGTTTTGTGTTTGGTTTATCTTGGGTTGGGTTTTTTTTAGGGGGATTTTTAGGGGGATTTAGGGGGAAACTAGGAAGACTAGTTTCTAGTTCAAGAATAGTATGTTAAGGGCCACTAGCAAGTGTATGAAGGCTGTTTGCATCATACAGCAGCTATTCCAGACTTCTGTTAACTGAAACCCTGGAGTCTCTTCTTTCCACATCCCTGGAAAGAGCTGATCCACAGGAGGGAAAAAAAAAAAAAANACAGTTTAAAAAAAAAAAAAAAAAAAAAAAAAAGCCAGAATAATTTGGTCCACAGAAAACATTAGACAGTGAAAAATACCATAGGGGTTTTAACGCAGGAACTCCAGCTTGTCTAGCACTTCAGCAAAAACAGTTGTGCCAACAACAGTTGTGGAGATGTAATTAATATACAAATGTAAAGAAAATCAGAACAAGACTGAAACCTAAATTTATAAAATTCATTTTTACTGTGAAAATACTGAATGCAATTGCTTTTTCTGGTGGGAAGAGAAAAATAAATTCCCTTATTCGTTTCTGAGCTGTCAATACAACTTTCACTGCCTTGAAAGGTGAAGAGAAAGGAGAGGATAAAAGCAGCAGAGCAGAGGGAGAAGACTGTGTTGGAGAGCTGTACAACCATGCAAAATGGTGAATGACTCTTGTTCCTTGCAAATTATATGAAGCCAATTGCTAGTCAGACATCCTGGTGACTGGCTGGATCAGAAGTATCAGTTGCTTCAGTATACTCTTTAGGAAAACCAAAAGGCCTCAGGAATTTGATAGGAATGGTGACCCCGGATAATTTTCTATCTGTCACTGTAGACAGAATGTAATCACGTTTCCACTTGTGGTCTGAAAGACATCTCTTTCCTAAGAAAAGCTTGTCTTTGCACCCAGCAGGCATCATCTTATGATTCAGTCAGCAAGGTTGGCTGGGACAGCCTGGCACTCCACTGCTTTGAACACTAAGCAGGAACACGGGAACAGGCTGCATTAGCTGAGAAAGCTGCTGGTCTGCAATACATCTTGGAGGAGATTTGATTGTGGACCTGGGCACCAGGAGCCCGTGGCTCATAGATGCATGCTCAAAGAGGCTAATATTCGGTCTGCTTGGAGGTGCTCAGCAGAGGCATGCCTAAAGGAGGGAGGTTCCCCACCAGAGTTTCAGAAAGGTATCAACATGACAGTCCTTGAGGCAGCACTAGTGCTAGATCAAGTGGCCAGCTGAGTATTGGGCCTCATGCACTTTTTTGTGGACACAGAAAAGACACTTTGGATCACAAATCCAAAGCCTAAACCCTTGGCCGCCACTTCCCACAAGCTTCTTAATGTGTGTAAAAGAGTGGAATCCTTTAAACAGGGACTTAATCTGTTGAAACAAGTGAAGTAACAGCATTGTAAAAATCCACACGGCAGCAAAATTACTTTGACAGTCCCTTACACAGTTTCAATGTAACTCATTAAGCTTGTGTTTCAATGTAGTACTTGTCTGACTATAATTTTTCTCAGATGTAGACCTTCTTACGCTTAAATTGTAAGAGCATAGGCACTTACTATTTGGGAGGTTATTGAACTAGTTCTCCAACGCTCAAAACAAGGAACAACTGTGACTTGGAGTTAAGGGACTCAAAAGGCTCTTCTTTCTGCAAAATCAGCAGCCTTTCAGCTGCAAGGAATTTCAAGGATTTCTGCAGAAAAGAAAACACTAATAAAATGATTAACAGATTTTTTTTCTGCCCTGTTAATATGTTTAACACTCAGCACCTTTGCTTACCTTCCAGCTTAATGTCACTAGTTCATTTGTTTTTATAAAGGCTACTACAGGATACCTTGGTATAAAAATAGTTTACAGTAAGGTCTGTTTGGGAAGATCTCCATATAACAAGTAGCTGACTGACATAGAAGTTAACTGAAGTAAACAGTGTTACCTGCCTACTGGAGAAGAGGCCAAGATTTTACCCTATCAAAGGCCGTGTTTGGGATTTTTCAGAAATCTAGAGCCTGTGTTTGATTAGCATCCATCTGAACAGCTCACACCTCCCTTGCAGCAGTGAGCCTGGCAATATCTGTTCTTGGCAGCGTTGCTCCATTCCGATCCAAGAGGCCAGGTGTGCTGCTGAACCCAGACTAATGTGTTCTGTTCAGAAGTTCACTGAGATTAAAACAGAGTATCAAACAGGGCAGCAGCGGGATTTCCTTCTTCACAATTTTAGACTTTAGGTTCCAGTTCATGCTAACTGAGTCCCCTTTCAGCTAAACCAGGAGACTGATCCACACAAAAAATCTACAGTTTAAGATATACCACAGTTTTAGGTTCTCCTTAATGAGATCATATAAATTATATATGAAGAACAGCTGCAAAATCATTGCAAAATTAGATGCAGTCAGAATTTGTTAGGGCCATCTATAATTTTAAGGATTAGAAATTACTTAAAATTAGAAATAATTTTAAGTATTAGAGATGAGTGACGGATACATTGAGCTTTCCAACTGTGAAATGGTCAAAAACATATTTACCACTTTGGTAAGTGGTGTTACTATTGGGGCTCATCGTTTTTGCACGAAACATGGAGAAAAAAAAAAAAAGTTTAGCATGTCTCTAATTATATTTTGAACACTTACTAAGAGATGGAGACAGCTTTAGTGTTCAATTAATGCAGTAGCCATAACATTGAATTATATTTTATTAGACTTCAGTGCTATTAAGAAGCGTAGGAAAGAACACAAGCCTTACTAATTTAATAGCATCTGCTCTAAAAGAGCCAAAATCTTAAAAATTTAAGAGAGCTTTCTGAAAACATTCATTCCACTGTAGAGTGAAATTACTGCCTAAAGGTAAAGTGATGTCACAGGGTTATTGCAAGAAAAAACACATGTGGCACATTACTCACATAGACCTTGCTTTGGCACAGCACTAAAGAGTATCTTTAATATGGGAATATCCCATTGACTTCAATAAGACTATATGATTAAAGTTAGGACATTTCTTAACTACGTTGCTGATTTTGAGCCACATTAAATCAACTCAGACTTAAGGGCATGACATCATAACGTTAAAGTTTCCATGTTACAGTAATTCAAAGTGGGATTCACCTGAATAAATGCAAACATTTACATTGTAAGCGCTGACATCTGAGTTAATGGTTTAGAGTACCAAAAGTACCTATTTCCTCTCAATTTATGATAAAAGGAGCTTGAGGAGGTTATTATCTTAGATATAGACGTCTCCTACTACAGATGTCCAAAATTAAATGAGATTAATTTCATTCTTGTCTTTCTTCTTTTCTGTGTAACCCTGATTTCTTTCTGATCTGATATACACTAAGCTTTTGTTGCTTTTAAGCTAGAAAGATACATGGAAGTGCCAGCCCGAGATTGGATCAAAATGTATTCCCATAAAGCAAGAGCCTTACCATTACGCTAACAAGAATCTACAGAAAACCATGTGGTTTGTTTTCAGAGTGTTAATGATCTTCAATTGGCAGGAAACACCTGATTTCCCAGGAGCTGGATGATATAAGCCAGTAGGAAAAGAACTGCAGAAACAAGACTGCTACATTGAGAGCAGATATTTTTATTGCTTCATCTTAGTTTCTCTGGTCTTTATTCGCTATGAAATTATGTTCTCTCCCTTGCTTATAAATTCAGGTTTTAATTATGTTGATTATATCAGGTCCAATTTGAGGCCTGATTCAGTGCTGTGAACTGGCTTTAGCAGAATGTAAAGTGAGCTTCTGTGGTTTGGCTGTTGAGTGTTTCCACGAAGAAATCCAAATCTCACTGTATGCCTAAAAGAATTTGGAAAAGTATGATTTCTTAGTAAAGACCTCAGTCTGCAGGATAAAAGTCTTATCTTATGATCTCTCAGATGATTTCTTAATTTCTATATTAACAATTCCTGCCATTACCTGTCTACAGACAGCAAAAAAATGCCTTCAATATTGAAAGAACTATTTAAACTCAGACTTAAACCTGTGCATACCAGAATAAAACATCCTTCAGCTAATACACATAAAATCACATATGAAACTAAAGCTATGTATCCAAGTGAGCTCACAAAGACAGTGGAGAACTATGGAATACAACATCTCCAAAATTGTTAGTATTCAACCTGTTAATACTTTAAACATCTACAAAAGATGGCTTTTGATATTAATATTTACAGTGTCTCTAAAAAAACAGAAACTAAAAAAAAAAAAAGAGATGTTATTTTCATAGCATGCACAAACATTTTTATGTTTCTTGTATTTTAGCTCCGCAGTACCTAATACTTATGTCATTTATCTCTAACTCATGGAGATGACAGCTTTTATCACTTTCTTTCTCTAATATTCCTCTCAGATAATATCTGCCCTTTTCTCTCCAACTGGCTAATTGACTACCACAGTTCAGTTGAAAACGGAGTTGTTATTATTCTCTGCATGTATTTAACTTGCTTTTATTTGAGCAGTAATAAAAGGCTTGCTCAAATGCCTCATTTTTCCTCTCTCTAGCAACAGTTCAATTAACGTTCTCTGCAAATATTTGGGTTTGGGGTTTTTTGTTGGGTTTTTGTTTGGTTGGTTGGTTTTGGTTTTGTTTGTTTGTTTGGTTTGTTTTGTTCCCCCCCCCCCCGTTACATCCTAATATTAAACTGTGGATGTAATAATACAATTTTTACACTTGGCTCTCACGGTAGGGGACTCTCAGTCTAAGACTTACTCTGTCTGTCAAGCAAGAATGTCCAGAGGAAAGTAATTAGAGGCATACAGTATTTTGGAAGATGAATAATGAAATTGCAAGTATCTGTCCACTTAGTTTCTCATCCATATGGACTTACATCTTCTCAAGTCATAAACATAAATGAACTGAACATATCCAGTGCAAATAAAATCCNAAAAAAAAAAATCAAAATTTAGTAATGGTGGGATTCCTTTATTTTTTCCTGAATAAATGTTTCTGATTCAGATGGTGACTATGAAGTTCAAATGTAACTAAACAGTAAACTTGAAAACAATTTAAAAACTGGTTAACTTTATTTAATGGGTTTATTATGGTTAGAGAATATCTAAGACTTATGATTGCATTGTTATAATACTGATTCAAATACAAAACAACCTTAATTTGAGTGCTATTAAGTACTCATTGAGAGCTTTATAATCTGTTCCTCCAGGAACCTCTGTAAAGTTTGGTTTCAGATCTAGTTGTAAATGAAACACAAGTTCTTAAGATCACTCATATCCTGGTTTTATTTTAGGCTAATTTCAATAATCTTCTTTCCCTCAGAGAGCTATGTTCATCTTTCTTGCAGTTCAAAACCCGCATCATATATAAAGAAATAAACCATTTCCCAGATAAACAAAGTGTCAAGAATGGTGAAAGACCAGTTTATTGTAGGAAGATGTAAGCTAGTGAGGAATCATAGCTTAGAGGTGCCTTGGAAGAGTTAAAAGTGTCCGTTATACTGTTACTTATTAGTAAATAACACTAGTAAATAATGGTGGTTATCTGATCAATTAGATTACCTTCGCCCTTTTTTTTTTTTTTTTTTTTTTTTTTTTTTTTAATATTTATTTTTTATATATTTTTTTTATTTTTTTTTTTTTAATTTTTTTTTTTTTTGTGAAACAATAGAGCAGAAGTTACTTTTTTGGCTTTCTTGAAGCAAAGAAGTGTTTCTTAGCCTCCTGTATTTTGGGTCAATGTCCCGCTAGCCTATTGAGCATTTGTAGTGTCAGTTCTCCTGTTGGAAACTGATTGAGCTTGTAAAAAATAACATTATTTGATCAAGAGAAACATCTCCTATGTCTGCTTTCATTGGTACATTTACCTGGGCTATAGCATATCTTGTTTCGTGTCATACATGTTTTATAATAGAAGCCTGTTTTCCTGTGTCTCAGGACTATGGGACATTGGCCAGGCTCTTGATCTCTGCAGCTTTCATGTAATTGGAATAAACTCTGAAATCTCTTTTTGGTGCTGTGAAGCTTTCCAAAAGTAATTCCTTCCAAACTTCCTCTTTCATATAAAAAAATCAGGGTTTGAACATTAATAATTTTTCAACTAAAATCCATATAGCAAAAAAATTCCTGATCAGTTTTACTGCAGTTAATTTTTTCTCTTTTCACTTCTCAGAAAAAGCACTTCCTGGAGAATTATAAAATATAGCTAGCCAGTTTTTAATCTAATCTGTCTCAGCTTTCAGTATTTAAATAGTACAAAGTTTGCCATTGTGTGTTTCTGAAAGAATTATGAACTGCGGTTTTCCCTAGCTAAGTGAAAAGATGTCTTCCTTAATTTAGATTTTCCTGGAATGTCCAGCAAACAATGATTCATGAAAAGCCTAGTTTAAATTCTTCTTTACAGAAAGCTTTTCATTTGTTCTTTACACAGGGAGAAATTTGACCACAAGCTTGCCTCCCGCCGAAGTGGTTTCCTCATCACATAACTCTTCCAGCAGAGGACAATGTCTTTTTCATCCCTGTAAGGGTTAGGTTAACCAGAGAGGAAAGTGTGTCCAAAACTGATTATAAAAAAACCAACAACCTAACAGCTTCTGAAATTATCAGCAAACAACCTTGCACATAACACATATAATAATTTGATGACAACAGTTGTGGATTTTGCATCTTCTTAATATGGGTCAGCTTCTTTGATATCCTTATAAGTTGGATGAAGTTAACAGGATGGATAGCAGAAGCATTACAAAAGAAGTTCAACACTTTATAATCTTGCCCATCCAGTTAGTACTAACTGCTATTTTCAAGGGGGAAAAAAAATCATAGAAAAGGATCTAAAATAATTCATCATATGTCAAACCATTCACATCAATGAACATAACTGTATAATTTTGTTAATGATTGAATTTCATGATCTTAAAGGTCTTTTCCAGCCTAAATAATTCTATGATTCTGTAATTACAACAAATTAAGTATGTATCTCTCCAGTTATCATTTTATGTTAGAGTTCTTCTTAGAATGTTGCAGAAAAAAATGCTAATCTAAGAAAAGTGTTTCAAGAGCTATGAAAAAAGTAAAAATTACAAGTGCAGTGTAGATTTTTTAGTGATGTCCTCTTATGAACCTTATGATGTTCTTGNTTCTTCCAGGTGTGAAAAGGTATCTTCTGTTTACCTTTTTGTTAATAATGTTTCTCTACAAACAGTTCTTTAAAAAAGTCAGATATGTGGCACTTGATAGTGAGTTTTGGTGAATTCAGGCACCTGGCTTAAGCCTAATTAAGAAATAATAATTTAAAAAGTCTTATTCCCATAATTGATTAATATTTGGCATCTGAAATTTTTAGGTTGTCTGTGAAATAACCCTGGGTTTCTATCCATGTTCATTAGGATTATATACACATACACCAATGCAAAGCAGTTTTTAAAACCAGTTTTCCTTCAAATTCATACCCATATATTCAACTCAATCTAAATGGAGCTACAAATTAAAATCTAACGCCTTAATTTGAATAATTTCTAAGTGTTTTGAATGAACTTCAAAGAGAGGTTGTAAGCATGAAATAACAACCACATGGTATGCCAATTAGTTCTACAATGTTTTTAATTTTATTTGCTGACCTTAACTCTACATTTTCATCACACAGTTCAAAAATTATTGGAAAAGTGTAATATCTGACAGGAGCTGGATTTCTTGAGATCATGGAAAGGAAGCAAATACCACATATATTTCTGTCTTCTCTTTTGTTTACATTTTTTTTTCTTTATGTCTAGTTTGCGGCATCTATATCCCCTACTCCAGCTATCATTTGGAAATTACAACAAAATCTGTTTGCCTCACCTTTTGAAAGCAGTTATTTTTGGTGTATGTTAGAGAAAAATTAGCAAGCACAATCTGCTGGGTTGTGTTAACGCTGAAATCAGTCACAGCCTCAGATTGGCCATAAAGACTGGTGCAAAGGCCTTGTTTGGTATATAAGGACTATGTTCTATGACTTTGTATACATCACAGCTACTGTATGCTACAACAGTTTTGTGATGTCAATTTTGCATCAGAAAGTGTTCAACACGGCAAATCATGGGATATTCAACATGTGGTTCATGCAGCCCCTGAAATAAACATTTAATTTTAGAGTTCTTCTGCCCAGTTGCTCAGTGTGAATTATATTTAATTTAGATCAGTNCGTGGCACTTGGTGCTATGGTCTAGTCTTGAGAGGTCTGTATTAGTGGGTTGGACTTGATGATCTTTGAGGTCTCTTCCAACCTTGCTATACTGTGATACTGTGATAATCCTTAGTATTATTTTTTAAAATCCCTCTTAGCTCTTCCTTTCATTTCCGTATTATTCACTGAATTTACTCTGTTTCTTATCTAAATGTGATACTCCTCACATAAAATTTTGGGTTCAAATTGGTTTTCTGTTTGTTTTTCTTTCTTCGTTTGTTTTAATTTTATTTTTCTATGATGAAATTCTGGCTCCTGAAGCTAAACTGATCCTCTGAGCAATTTCCCTGAGTAAGTGTAGCAGTCTGTTATCTTTCACTAGCATCAGCTTTCACTAAAGAAACAGCAGGATATTTCAATCATACACACACGAAGTGTCAATATTCCTCTTGTTTGCAGTACCTTTTTATTGAATTTTGTAAAATTTTATGCTCTACAGGGTGGAGTCATGTTGTTTAACATGCATGGATACGAATGTTTCTTCAAATGTTGGTATTGCTGTTGTACAGATTCAGATTCAGCTACAGAAAGGACATTATAATATGCTCACTATTTACATTTTTTTTTTTAAAAAAAACAATGAACCTTAATGCCTTGCCTAAGTAGCTTAGTCAATCTTTGCACCCAATCACTCATGATCTACAGACAACAACTCTCATCTCTGGATGAAAAACCTCATTCTCCTCAAGGATGAAGATAAATCCGAGTCATCTGGTCTGGTTGGCGCCAAAGTTAAGAAGAGATATTGGAAAGATTATCAGTCTATAATTAGGGATTTATAATTACCTAATTAAAAGCCAAATCCTCTCAGGCCCAGCCCAAGGGTTCCCATTCAAATGAGAAACAGCTATGAGTAACGTGCACTAATTGGAGGGTCCAGCTGATGAAGGCTGTAATCTGGAGAGCAGCCTGGTTTCTTCTGGTCATTCCTAATGAGATTCTGCCCAGTATGAGACAATTTTGCCCATTGCTTCAGTGTCATGGCAGCTATTGAGAGTGACAGAATAGTCCTTGTCTAACCTTGTTGCTCTTGAAGGTCTAAATCAGTTCATACTGTACCTGTTAAATTGGACAGGTTACATTTGAGGTGAGTTACAAGAGAGATCCCCAGATAATTCTAAGTTTACAGGGCTTGAATTCCAGCAGTGCTGAATGGATTACACCAATCAAATCTAGATTTAGGGCTATAGAGAAAGCCATCTGTTGTTTGTATTTTGAATCTGAATGCATAAAATGTGGGCGAATCAATCACCTGCCTGAAACATCGACTTTCTAGCAAAGAGTGAATAGCTTCCTCAGCAAAAAGGAGGCTTTTTGGTGCAAGGAAAACCCAGCTATTGATTTATGTGGCAAAATGTCAACTGATTAATCCTATCAGAGAACTTTAATTAGATACACGCTCATTGGCTGTCTTTGTCCCAGGGCTATTACTGTGCATAGTATAGGTTGGCATTTGGACTTGCTGGTGTCAGCACTGCACAGCCGGTTTGCAACCTGCAATGTCATCACTTAAAGAAATACTGCAGTTGTGTCAAAAAAACTGTTTAACCCTAAATTATTCCTACTAAAGNGTCTAAATCTTCCCTCTGCCAGTTTAAACCCATTGCCCCTTGTCCTGTCATTGCAAGATCTTATAAATAGTCCCTCCCCAGCCTTCCTGTAGGCCCCCTTCAGATACTGGAAGGCTATTATAAGGTCTCCTGGAAGCCTTCTCTTCTCCAGGCTAAAGAGCCCCAACTCTCTCAGCCTGTCCTCATAGGAGGACTTGTACACCTCCCCTGAAAACCAAAACCCAAACACTTGACAGTTATAAAAATCAGGTCAGACAAAGGCCCATACAAAAGAAAAGCATTTTGCTACAAAAATAAGAGGTGGCCTTTCCATCTCTACTTTCCATAAGAATTTGCCCAGTTGCATGTATCAATGTCACTGGATTTTCAAGTGCCTCAAAGGAAACTGAAATACTGACAATGGAATTCCAATCACCTCACTGCCCCACAGTACTTTTTTAACACCCCTACGCTTGTCCTATTTCTTCTCTTTCATAAATAACTTTAAATAGTGTTTTTTCTCCACTTATTCAAACAATGATGAGGGATGAATTTGCAAATTCCAGCATCACTCAGAGGTAGCTTAAAGGGTATTATTTGATTTACCCTAAGTGATCCTAGCAGCTATAGCAAGTGGGGAGGGATCAGGGAGGTGGCCTAAATGATCTTCAGAGGTTCCTTCCAACACCTACCATTCTGTGATTCTGTGATTTGTTAAAATGGTGATCACAGAAGTGTTTCTTTCAACTGGAGTTTTGATGAAACATTGGCTAATATGTATGTCAGTTGGTATTAAGGCTTGTATTTTGACAGACATATGTGGAGATGTCCTAGGTGGAGAAGACTTTTCACAGAAATATGCACATCACTAGTGCTTTTTATGCCTCACTCTGAATCAGAGGTAGGAAAGCAGTTTGTTCTCAGCAGACACCAAGTCTTTTTTGTTTGTCTCTTGAGCTTGGCAGTAAAGGCCAACTAAAATTTTGAAAGATCAGACTGTCAATATATGAACAGAGAGGTGAAGCCAGAGGCATAAATGTAGACAAAAAAGGCAAAAAAATAAAATAAAATTGACTTTGTATTTTAAATCAGAGAAGATGGAAAGCTTTTGCTAAAAATCCAGGAAAATATTTGATTCTTGGAGGTGATACATAATCATAGAATTGTAGAATCAGTCAGGGTTGGAAGGGACCACAAGGATCATCTAGTTCCAAACCCCCTGTCATGGACAGGGACACCTCACTCTAGATCAGGCTGACTAGAGCTTCACCCAGCCTGGCCTTAAACACCTCCAAGTATGGGGCTTCAACCACCTCCCATAAACAAATCCATTCCTGTGTCCATGATATTCGAGTATGTTCAATCAAAGGGACCTGGAAAGCACATGACAGACAGAGAAACTGTAAGGGCTTGAGTAGTTCAGGTCATAAAAAAGGCAAATAAATTGGAGAAGTAACATGAAAATTAAGAAAGACATAAAAAAACCTTTATTAATATCTCACATCCTTTGCTTTTTCCCCAAAGAGTTGTTGCCTCTTTCTTGTCAGTTCATTATGATGCTGTCACTGTCTTCTCAGTTCCATCACTCCCTTATTGTACTTCTTAGTCTCATGTCATGTGTCCAGCATCTCCTCATTTTGGCTTTGATATGCACTTGTGTTTGTCAAATAGTTATTTTCCAGGTCTAGCAAGTGATGCCAGATCTGGTCCCCCATTTGTCTACACTGGATATGTACAAAAGAGTTAGGAGAGAAGCTAACCAAAAACCAAAACCAAATTAGTCCAACTAGCCAATCAGCATGAAATCCTCACCAAAAGCAACCTGACAATTTTTAAAAGTTTCAATATTGTCACAGCTCATTCCAAAAATTTGAATTTGAAATGGGAACCAAACTTTTCTGTTTGTTTGTTTGATTTGTAAATTTGTGCTAGTATATATAAAACTAATTTTTAACAATGTTATCATATAAATTGACTAGTTTACAAATGAACTATNCTATGGCAGGGGGTTGGAACTAGATGATCCTTGAGGTCTCCTTCCAAACTTACCATTCTATGATTTTATGATTCTACGAGTCTTTCTGCAGATATCAAATTTCTCTTCTTGCTTCTTAAAAGTAGCAATCAGTTAACAGAGATTAGAATCCAGTTTGAGACAATTTATTTTTCTGCTAAATGTAATGATTCCTTGGTTCTTCATATGCTTTTAATTTTCGTTTAAGTGTTCTGTCTTTACATTATGTCTTCATTGTCAGGTTTTAGTTAATTTCCTTTTAGTTGAATAATTTTTTTTTAAATGATTTCTCACTCCTATTTGCATTTCTAGTTCAAATACTTCTAGTAACTGACATGCTTTGATATATGCAATACATCAGTAATTGCAAAAGCTCTCACTTAATTACAGTTATATAAATAGTACAAAGAAATGTTCCATTTTACAAACATTAAAAAAAATAATCAGACAAATCTCTACGAAAAAGCAGTTCTGTTTGAATTGCTGATTAATCTTGCTGGATCTAGAACATAATGTAACAAAAGCACAATGTGCACACAAATAGAGCTTTTGAATTAATCTGTTATGAAAATTTTACTTAAAAACCTTAACTCACAGAAAGATTGATGATGGGGGAAAGGGCAAACTATCCTTGCATACAAGTATTTATTGTTGTATTCCTAGTAGCGACTGGTAATTAAATGAGGTTTGCAACAGATGGGTGGAATGTAAGTCAGTTTGTGGCAGAAGGCAGACATGCTAGCTAATGAGAAATCACAAAAGTATACTGCAAACAGTTGACTGAGGTGGGTAAGTGAGCTGCATCTGTTATGCAAACTGTATTTCAGTTAAAGCTGTGAACATTTTAGCAGGAGAATTAACAGCACCCTTCAGTTATTTGAGTATAACAGTACATATAAGGATTATGCATATTTCTGGTGTCCTCCAAAATATCTCAAAGGGACCAAGGGGATCTGCTCATTAAAAGCAATTAGACAGAAAAAATATATGTACATTGGCCAGGTAGTAACTAACAAAGGAATTCAATATCTGGTCTGCAAGAACTGACTGAAAAATAAGCAATAAGCTTTATAATACTTTTGGCAGAATGTGAACTGATGCTGGAATTAGTTACTGATATTTTAACAATTTCTACCAGTACTGTGATTGACTGTAAAAAGTAATGCTTGTTCTGTGGAAACAAGGAGCTCATTTCTTGAAATACTGATTAAATTTCATGCATTTGAGCAACAGCAGGCAGTTCTACAGTTTAGAAATCACCTCATAATGTAAATGTCAAAGAAGAGAGGAGCTATTTCTGTGTCTAACATGGAGATAAAACTGGAGCAACCCAAGAAGATGATATCACGAAAAACTCCTTCATAATGGGATGTATTTGATTAATTGATTAAGTATCATCTGCCCTACTTTCATAGCCAGTCTTCATGAAATGATACACAGAAGAATTCTGAGAATGAAAGTTAAAGCCCCTGAAAACCAGAACCAGCTTCAGCTCAAGACTGGGACACATCAGTCTAGGGTCTGATTTATTGTATGGACAAATGATATGTTAGCCTCTTACCAGTCCTGCTAGATGAAATATGTTTGCTCAAGATGAATACCTGATGCACTACTCAAAATAATGTCTCTGACTACACTGTTTGGCATTCAGAAATCACAGAGGTGGTCATCTCACATGTTCTGTTGGTGACTGTTAGTCCTGTTGAAAGCACAAAATATAGTCACCCTATGGATCATTGATGACTGTATTGTATTTTGGTAAACTGAGATTGTTGGGCTCAGTGTACAACAGATGTTTCAAGTGCCCCACAACTTAAGCTAACCACATCTATGTCATATGTCCTGCATATGATCTGTCTGAGGTTATTTTCAAATGAGGTCCCTCATCATGTTACAAGTTTACATCTGTTTTCAGATCCCATTTTTGAATCAAGTTTAATTCTGCTCTATACCTCAGCTGTAAAGAAGCCTTTTAAAAATTAGAGATTCAGAAGGTCAATTGTGTCCACATCTTTCTGTCTTTTATAGTGTGAAGCCTCCTGGGTAATTCTATTGATTCTTCTATTTCATCAAGACTTGAATAAAAAGAAAATATCCACATAGAGGATGGTGGTATGATCATTTTTACCTCTCACCTAGCACAGATTTAATTGATAGCCCTTCATTTTTGCTATTTTCTATATGCATATCTGGGGTGTTCAATGAAGTGTCTCATATGCATCCCTTTGAGTTGCTACAGTATAACAATTTCCACAATTTTGCACTTCTACTTGACTCTAACAAAGTATAAAAAGGCTTGAGAAAATCAGTCTTCCCAAATGAAAAATCACAGTGACTCTGGTAAGTGTGATACATTTTAAGTTGGAAAATTCTAAAAAGAACAAAGATCAAGACAGTTACATTCTGGTACTGGGTTGTTCAAAGAGAGGAGGACAAGAATACAGAATGAATGACAGTTGAACACATTTCGATTTCTCACCTCCAATTTCCTAAGGAGATTTGCTGCTAAAACTTTACTATCACTCACACAGTAAAAACATACTTGCTTTAACAGACATATTTATCAGCTTTGTGGATGTGAAACATCTTTTTCCAAGAGTTTTTCCTTGGCAAAGAGCACTCTATGAACTTGTTGATGTAAATTGACTGCAGGGTTCTAAGAACATTAGTAATAGCTAGGAGAATTTAAAACTATTTAGGCTAACAAAGATCTCCTATACCTAGATCTAATGCAACTTGAAATAACAGTTGACTTTATATTTATGAGACAGACTGTAGACAAAGGGACCATTGCTTAGCAATTCCATAAAGAAAAATACACAAGCATTTGATTATAAGCTTCAATGAGATGTTTAAAATATTGCTTGAGTGGAGTGGAGGCAGCAGTATACATGAATCATCTGGCGTAGCTGATATCCCCCACTCCCTTTTATTTAAGCAGCTTTACTGTGTCATTGAGATGGGAAAATACCAGGAATGTGTATAAATTCCAGAATTAAACTCATGTCTCAACATTTCTAGAACTATTGAACCATTACCCAAGCCATTATCTTTCAGATTTATCTTCATACAGCCTTTTTTAATACATAACTGGTTTAACAACACAGGATTTAAAGGCAGCATTGTTAAACCAGCTGACCAGCTTAGCTGCTTTCCATGTTACTGTGGGGCTGTCATCTGATCTGCTAGGGGAAGGTGGCCAGCAGGACCTGTGTATGGCACAGAGATTCCCATCACACTGTGTGAGTCCAGCTATGGGAACTTCTATCCCTCCTAAAGTGCAACATAGTTTATATAAGAGAATGAAGGATGTAAATGAGTCACTATTTGAAAGTCCCTACTTTACCATATCTTTATAAGTAAGTGCACGTAGAATTACTCTCAGACCTTCCTTTTCCTTGTCTGAAAAGGCATATCTTCAGACACATATTTTTATATATAATGTTTATAATGTTTCTGTTAAATAATATAAGATACAGAAGAAGATACTACAATAACAGACTCAAACTATCACACCCTGAAGCAGAGGTTATCTTTGATGTTCCACACAAAGAATAATAATGCATATAATGTTTTATAAACAAATAGTAATAAATAATCTTATGGAAAACAAACAAAAACCCCAAACAAACTCAAACCCCAAACAAACCCAAGCCCAACAAACAAAAAAATCCAGCCAAGGAATTTGTCTAGACCTTCTCTGATTCCTGTTTCAAATATGTACTTTGGCCTTGCTGAAACATGATTGATCTGCCCTCTCATCGTTGGTTTCTGAGCAAAGAAAACACTGGTATGCTGCTCTAGACAGGTTTGGATGATGTGAGCATCATGTGTATGAACAGAGAACAAGAATGAAGGGGTGAGTGTGCTACAGATATTCTGGCGAGGTGCTACAAAGACATGGGAGCTGTTTTTCATGGTAAGGGAGATTTTACTATGTTGAGTTGAGAGTTGGGACTTGCAGTAGTTACATTCTCTCAGATATGCCTACCTGCCCCTCTTGTATTGAGTTTCACTTTCTGTAGGCTAGTGGAAAGAAACCACTATAAAGAACTACTTTTAATGCTTTTATCTAATAACAGGAATGCAGTAAAGCAGATGAGAGAGAGCCCTCTACATCATGGAGTATGTTCTTCCTTCTGTGGGAATGTGAAAACAGGAGCTACACCAGATTTTCTTTGGGGGATATGCAGAGAAATAATCCTTAGCAGCTTTGACCCCTCAAGCAGTGTGGATACCTGAAAAGTGCCAAAACACAGGGAGTGTGTTACTTTCCATGGTAGCAAGTGTTGGGATGTTTTGGATGAATCAGATGACTATCTAGGTCCCCATTAAAATCCTAGGCCCTTACATACACTCAATGAATTCAATGTATCTCCATCTGAGATGGAAGTAATATGTCTCTTTAGATCAGAGGAAGGGTAAGACTCTAGATCTCAATATAATTTATCTCCTTTTACACCTTAGTCCACATTTTTTTCCATGAGATCAAAAAAACCCCAAACCAATAAGCCTTTATGCTCCCAGGTAGGTCTACCAGGAAAAGGGCTCTCAGATATACTCAAGCAGGGTAACTTTGATTACTCTGTCAAGAGATGCTTTTGTCAGATCAGCTCTGTATTTCTTTCTGAATAATAAAATGATTGAGAAAAGACATGTAAGAAAGAAATGGGGACATACTTCTTTTGAAGTACAAAAGCACTGTGTTTTGAAAGTTATATTTGAGGCTGTTACTATGGCTGCTTGTGTACCTCCATAAATGAAGCTAGAATGTACAGAAATCAGCATTAGAAGTTTTCTGAGTCCATTGTGCTGAAGTGTTTCACTATAGAATAAAAATAAAGGAATCTGCTGTACCTACAACAGCAACATATGCCTATATATATATTTAATTTTAAGTTTTTAGCATAAACCACAGCAATAATTAATCCAATTCGAATGCAATCTGTTGCTATAAAAATTAAGCATGTTCACAGCTATGCAAGTGCTCTTTTTAAAATCAGATCAGCCCGACGGCAAAAAATGTTCTGGGTGACAAGTAGTGCTCTAACAGTTTGTAATCTTCCTCCTAGACTTGACTGTAACACTTTTCAACATTTCTTTGAAATAACAATACCAGCAGTGAGCAAAGCCAGCATGTTAACCATTCAAGCATCTCTTTTGTTCAGATACTGCACCTTGCAATTATATTTTATTTTTCACGAGCTTTTATCACAATTGCTGCACTTTTCAAATATAGAATTTTTTTCTATTTTTAAGTACTCTTTCCCCCCCCACTGTTTCTTCCATTGTGATGAATTTCCCCTATACATTTAGTTTTTCTGCATTGTTTGTTTTCCTTCTCCCTGCTTTCTCTACATGAAATATTTTTATATTCCTCTTCATTTAATACCTTTAGATGGTTAGTTTACAACAACTGTAAAACCCCAAGTTGTGTTCTCTGAGAATATAATCTCCATTAATGAGGTAGAAAACAGCAGTGCTTCAGATGTGCTCCTTTCAGTATGGTGCAGTTTTAAATAAAGACATTTCCATGGGTATAACCTGAAGGATTTAAGTTTACTGTAAAAGTGGAAAGTGCAAAATCAAGTGAGTTGTCATTTTCTGTGAAAAAGTGGTGGCAAAGTGAGCCCACTGGTAATATCCTGAAATGAAAGCACACATAAAACTGACACATAAAAATTTTCCCAGCCAGAGTAACTGCTTTGCTAAAGCATTTCTGTGTCAATGCATGAGGCAGAGTTCCCTTGGAGTTGCTTGAAGTGGGAAATAAATTCCCACGGGAATGAAGAGTTACAACAAACCTCACCACCTCCTGCTGCAAAAGCAATCTGCACATCTTTGACCTTACCTTGACTAGTATAAGTATATAGGATGCATTCTAAATACCTCATTGGTCATTGCACATGATTATTGCCTAGAAAGAGGAGGAATAAACAAATATGCAATAGATTTTAATCGTGTCCTAGTGTGCCCTGTAAGGAATTTTGGTACAGCAGAGGTAAGTCTGATTACAAATGTGCAATAGAAACAAGGGTTGTGACTGCTTCATTTTTATAGGCATAATCACAAATGACACATTTCTCATACAATATAAAATGGTCTGGCCAGATTGGTTATTAGCTTACAGCACTTTGACATGAAGGTAGTTCCTTTGATATTAGGAGAAATGTTGTGATTTTAGACAGACTTGTCCAAAATGAAAGTCAGTCCCTGTCTTTTACAAATAGAGAAACAGAAATACAGCGTTATTTATTAATTTATTTTTAGCAAATTCCATTATCCTGAGGAGTTTTTGAAACTAAATTAATTCTTTAAAGTTGCTGTAAGGGGTCATGAAATGCCCTTGTGAAACTGGTAACTGAAAGCCAGCTGTTCCATGTGGGACTCAAGACATGAATGTACAGTTTGGGGTTTAACAAAGGTTTGAATCTAAATGCTCTTTGTTGTTTGATATAGTTGTGCAAATGTGTGCACACATATTCCTTCATGAGGAGGAAGAAAGAAATCCAAGCAGCAAAACATTATAGCGGGACATTGAGAAAATAAGACAGAAGGCAAAATTTCAGCCAGACCTTGCAGAATGATCCCAAATTAAAAAAAAAAAAAAGAAAAAAAAAAAGGAATAGTGCTTTTGGGAATGCTTCAGAAATGTGAACAACTAAAGCTCCTGACTCCATCCTCCACTTCTTCTGAAATCCTCCTTGCAAGAACAGAAATATTACCTAACTGCCTTAAATAAAAATTGAGTGCAATAGTATAAATGTGTTCTATGTGATGGCTACTGTATTTTCCTTATCAGACAGGAGAACGAGAATCTGTTCAAAACTCGTTGCTGAACACTAGATTATTCACGTTCTTGTCCTGCCTGGAAACATTAAGACAGGAACAACGCTATTCCATTAATAAAAATGCTGGCAAGATATGAAAAGTCTAAAGATTATATGACTGCTCAAGCTAGGTAAGCTAAACAAGCACTGGGTTGAGTAATTGCTTTGTATATAGAAAAAATTCTCCTGAAAGAACAAGCATTAGTCCATTAAAAAAAACCCCAAATGCTCACTTAAGTGAATATTCATGAGGTCTATAGCATTGCAAATAACTGTATGAATCCAGTAGTTCCTATGTAGATGCATGCTAATATCCATTAACCTAAAATTCACAGATATTTCAAATACAGTTAAACTCTTGATATTGAGGGTATGGATTTTGAGGTTAATCTTTTGGTGAACAAGTCCAATAGGTGCATAATTATAGTAGCCTTATAGTAGCCTTCCAGTATCTGAAGGGGGCCTACAGGAAGGCTGGGGAGGGACTATTTATAAGGTGTTGCAATGACAGGACAAAGGGCAATGGGTTTAAACTGGCAGAGGGCAGATTTAGACTGGATGTTAGGAGGAAGTTCTTTCCAGTGAGGGTGGTGAGGCACTGGAACAGGTTGCCCAGGGAGGTTGTGGATGCTCCCTCCCTGGAGGTGTTCAGGGCCAGGGTGGATGAGGGCTTGAGTGACCTGTACTAGTGGGAGGTGTCCCTGCCTATGGCAGGGGGTTGGAACTAGATGATCCTTGAGGTCTCCTTCCAACCTTACCATTCTATGATTCTATGATAATTCCACTTCAGACTGACTCTGAGTAAAGCACTAATTCACTGGCACTGCTAAAACTGTAGAAGTTCCTGCACAGTTTCCATTATAGATTCCTGTTCATCTAAGCACAATTTTTGACTTGCTTGTATAAATTCCCCATAGAATAGCAACCAACCAAGAAGTTATTAATTCTGCATTTCTATGTTTCTTAGACTCTCTTTTATTTTCATGAATACATAGAATAGTTTTCTGAACTGAGTGTTTTACCTCAACGATAATGGTGAAATCTACCCCCTGGAGAAGAGTTTGTACCTGAGTCTCACTTCAGCCTCTATAGAAACAGATCCTGCAAACTATTATGCAAGATAGAGATTTCCCAAATGTAAGTAATGTCAGTGATGTGAACAGTTTTTTTTGATGATAAATTTGTGTTTTCAGGGTCAGGCCATTAGCTTGAACTATTTGCATTGTCTTGCATTTTAATATAAAAATAAACCTAGCTATTCTCAGTTATCTGAGGAAAACAAAATCCTGAAAATGAAACACTATGAAATGTCCATTTTAAAAACAAAATCCACTATTATTTAAATAATGCCAGGTTTCAGGTGGTTTGGGTTTTTTTTTTTTTTTTTGGGTTTGTATTTTTTTTTAGTATTTTTCAACTTGAGAGAATTTTTTCCTCAGCTCTTCTGTCATCTAAAGAGGAGAGGGTGAACTGATGTGAGGCTAGAGACCTGAAGAGATTTGAGAGGGCTTTTTTCTCTGTTTCATTAAGAAAATGGAATTAAACAAAACAATTCCTCATTCACACCCTGGATTTGACAGAAGAGTACATGCAGTCATTGAGTAATCCTGTGCTTTCATCCATCACACTCACACAAGCTTCAAACAGTGTTCAGCCCAAAGAGCACCACCAGCAGCAACACACTGCAAATGTACATTCAGTTTTTCTACCTCTTTGTTTCAGTGCTCATGTCTCTTTTCCCTCTTATCCTGCCTACAAAAGGCACAAGTGAATCCTGGAAAGAAAATGTTCTTTATATATTACATAACTGAACATATTTTGATAGTTTGGATGTAATCACAGGTTTATATCAGATTACTTTTCGTCTGAATCAATTTCTTAATCTCTCTATCATAATAACCAACACCCTAAACATCAGTTAACAGGCTGCCTTGGTAAGGTTATGTTGCAGTGGGGGGAAGTGAGAGGGTATAGAAGCATTCAGTTAGGATGATAGGCTCCATATGCTTCCTCTATAGTCAGGGGAGAGCAATAAACACCTCAGGAAGGCAATTCAAAGCATCAAAACCAAAGCAGACCCTTTAGTCAGCTGAATCACTCTCTAGACCTAGAGGCTTTATGGACCATATCTTCACTGACTACAGGAAGAATTTAAGCACTTATCTCATATATAGACACACATGGCCCTGGGTCAGGGCAGTCCTAGATGTCAGTACAAGCTAGGGGATGGCGAAATGGAGAGCAGCCCTGCAGAAAAAGACTTAGGGATGCTGGTGGATGAGAAGCTGGATGTGAACCAACTGTGCGCGCTTGCAGAAGGTTGCTATTATGTCTCCCTGGAGTCTTGGAGGTCTCTTCCAACCTGATTGATTCTATGATTCTATGATTTTATGTTTACAAAGGCCTGTGATGATATGATGAGGGACAATGGTTTGAAATGGTGCCATGGTCTAGTCTTGAGGTCTGTGGTAGTGGGTTGGACTTGATGATCTTTGAGGTCTCTTCCAACCTTGCTATACTGTGATACTGTGATACTGTGAAATCAGGGAAGAGGCGATTTAGCTTGGATGTTAGGAATATTTCTTCACCGCAAGGATGGTGAAACAATGGAACAGGTTTCCTGGGTAGTTAGGTAGGTAGGTAGTTAGGTAGGGCCCCATCCCTGGAGATATTCAAGGTCAGGCTCAAGAAGGCTTTGAGCATCCTGAAATAGTGGAGGATGTCCCTGATCATTGCAGGATATTTGGACTAGATGACTTTTGGAGGTCCCTTTTATCAACCCAAACCATTCTATGGTTCTATGCACCCATAGTTCTCTTAGATCTCCCAAAGCTGAGAGCTTTGACATTATGAAGATTTTTTTCTCAGTTTTAGAATAAAAGTAATCTAAATTCTGTCAACTTTGTAATCTACTGCATTTATTGTAATCAATACGAGTAGATTGTTCATTTAGGGTTCAAATGAATCTTTACAGCAAACAATTTCAAAAATTGGGGAGAGAGGTCAATAGATGAGCTCACTTTTTGTTGTCTACAAACCTCACTGCAGGAGCAAAGATGCCCTTGTTTGTTAATCTGCGTGTAACTGACTGGAAACTTTTATGTGACACATGCAGGAAAAGCTTTTGTCAGGGGAGATTAACCTTTCCTCTATTTTACTTCTCACCTAATACATCACAAAGCATTTTATTTGGAAAGCAACTTTTCTTGTTCTTGCTCAAAAATCTGCTTGTTGATGTTTCCTAGGTATATTCACTGTCTCCTCTGTGGAAGATGGCAATGCAACACCACATTCTATTCTTGCCACTTAAATGACAGGGCTGTGAACTGACTGGGAATTGTCAGGGCTTGTATACAGACACATGCAGCGAAGTCTTTCTCCCATGCATTTAAATGTGGATAACCTCCAACCTAGATGCCATATAACCAATGTTAAAGCAACCTGGTGTTTGAAATATTAAGTCTTGCTGAGAGCTACGGTATGTTAGAATGAGCACAGCATGGCACAAACATGGCTATGTGGTTTCTACAGGGGATATTAACTCAAATGCAGCATTTCACTAATGCAGCTACTTGGCTTCCCAACAGGAGCTTGCCCTCAGATTAATAAATAGGTATAATCTGTATGTGTCACCAGTTTCACCAGCCTGTCTCTGCAGACTGCAAGATAAAATCTGCTACAGATGAAGAACCTTTAGTGAACACTAAATGTGTTCAAAGGTTTCATTTCTTCCTACCCATAATTTATTTGAAATACAAAATCATACTACTGTATGCTCGATGTACAAAGAACATTGAAGAGATTTTTAAATGACCTTTAGGAGGTTTCTGAAGTTGTCCACAGTCCTTCAGATCTGAGATAAAAGACAGTCTGGACCTGTTGGCTCCACTAATAAACAATCTTCTGTGTCGTAAACTCAGATTATTTTGAGGCATTTTACCTTTACACAGAAAATATTAAATCTTACACTTAATAATATTGGCCTCATTTTCCATGTCAAATTCTTAGCTAGTATCAGCTGATGCCAGCTTCATTAGCTGCTTTGAATGGCTTAAATTTACACCGGCTGAGGATCTGGGTCCTATTCTTGAAAAATCAAGCCAACACAAAAGGACTTTCCTCTCTGCTTCTTATAGGTCTTTCCAGTATTACAGCTACTAATCCCAGATGTAGCTTGTGCTCCTGACAGATGTCCTCAATAATTATATTGTTGGGTCTTCTGCTTACTATGTTTAGCATGATACTGACATATGGCAATGCTGCGACGATACTGGGGCACTGAGCCAATGTTGTCATTTCCTATTTACAAAGTAATATGTTTGGGAACCAACATAAATTCAAATAGGAAGGAGTTTTCTGACGAGGGCCCTGAAGAAAACACTGGTTAGTGGGAGGCATAATATGTAAATGGAGAGATTAAGTGCTTTACTTTAATTAATCAATTACTTAATTAAAGGGGCAGGGCTGACAGCTGCTTAATCATAGTTCGTTCTTTGGAGGTTGAAACATTTTCTTTCTCTTTTCAGGCTCTCAACCTTCATGTCACCTTACATTTCCTTCACTCCTTTTCCCATCCTAATGTCCTGCTGCTTCTTTCTTTACAGAATTTGCAAAATTAATCTCTTTCTCATCATCCCTGCTGCCCAGACATATTGCCTTTTTGGCATAATTTCTCTTCTAGACTACTACAACTGGCTTTCTCCCTTTTTTTCCACATAATTTCATATACAGCTGTGGAAATTTTCTGCCCCTCTTCCCACTGCCTCAGTGGCTTTCTTGCTTTTTCATTGCTCTGTTCCACAGTACCAGAATTTTACACAAGGATAATTCAGACATATCCTTTTCTGTTTGATGCTTGAGGATTTTGTGGCTCTTTTCAATTGACTTCCATAGTGGACTTTCTACAGTGCCTCTTCTGACCTCAGTTAGCAAACCAAAGGAACCTTGAAGCCTGTTGCAGCTTGGGGAGACATGAGTGCTAAAATCAGATGTTTTATCCATTCCTTTTATTTACAAAGTTTAACTAAACTAATTTCCTGTTAGATTTGTGACTCTTTCAGACAGCACTTACCCCAAAAAAGTCATTCTTGATAAGCTCTGTTTGTTCATTTGTTTGTTTTGAGGGTCAGGTTCTCAGCATGTCTGGAGACTGACGAGTGTTTCTTTCCTCAGTGTTGTTCTTCCCACCTCAGTGCTCTGTGCACACATCCGTGTCTCCTAAGGCATCATTCCCTCAAATTCTTTATCGACACTAACATCGCAGTGGCATCGGTTTAGGTGCACATGCTTTACAGGAGGTTTTTTACAGGTTTGGCCATCCTGTTACACAGTGTTTAACTTCACATCATCTGACAGATCTTATCAGCTGCTGGTTTCAAGTGATGTTCAGCTCAGACTGTAATGCTGAAAGAAAATGGTCTGAGGGAAAGACTCAAGTAAGCTAAGGCTATAGAAGGACCAGTTAGAATCAGACACAGTTATTCACCACAGTAAGTCGATCACTCACAACTATCAAACATATCTACTTCTGTGGAACAGAATCATAGAATCATAGAATGGTAAGGTTGGAAGGAATCTCAAAGATCATCTTGTTCCAACCCCCTGCCATAGGCAGGGACGCCTTCCACTAGAACAGGTCACTTAAGGCCTCATCCAACCTGGCCTTGAACACCTCCAGGGAAGGAGCATCCACAACCTCTCTGGGCAATCTGTGCCAGTGTCTCACCACCCTTACTGTAAAGAACTTCCTAACATCCAGTGTAAATCTGCCCTCTGCCAGTTTAACCCCATTGCCCCATGTCCTGTCATTGCAAGACCTTGTAGATAGTCCATCCCCAGCCTTCCTGTAGGCCCCCTGCAGATACTGGAAGGCTACTATAAGAATATACTTGAATACTAAGAATATTCTTGCTGGGCATCACATATGCTGTTCTATCTCCATCTTGCACTTAAAGACAGAGAGGACAGAAGGTTATAGGCTTTCTGGACCTTCCTTAAGTCTGATATTATCTTGAGAAAGCAATAAGGACTTTCATCCTGGCTGTTTATAAAGATGGAGCCACTTGGACTGAGACAAATTCACAGTTTGATTCAGAGGTTCTACAGCCCACAAACCATTTGCAACCTGTGTTTTGTCTGCAGAGACAGATTAATTCAGTCACTTTCAACAAAATAAACCATCTATGAAGGTTGTAGCTAAGACACAGATCTTTTCCAGTTGTGGCATTCCCTGTAGGAATAAATGGGCACTTAGGGCCTGAAGTTGTCAGCCAATTAGAAGATGGAGCAGTCTGTTTTGCTGACTTATTAACTAAGCTCCCTGGCTTTAGTCCATAAAATCCTACATACCAGACTCCAGATGCTTCTCTTGAATCCTGTCTCACTCCAGCAACAGATCTGCTTCAAGAGTACCATACTTTTAGGAGCATGTGTTTCATCCATTTATTTTTCAGGTCAAACAACAATACCAGCTGAAACCAGACCATTAGAAGACCAACAGTCTACCCTGGAGAACACTGGCAGGGTAGATCTTCCAGTAACGACCACAGAGTAGGAGACAGTTGTCCTTGTGCCATGAAGATTTGCACCCAGACAAAGTGGGCAAACCTGGCTGTATTATTGGGACTAGCACTGGTTGGTGCCTTTGTGGCTAGCTAGACAGAGGACAGCTAAATCAAAAGAAAAACCTACAGACCTGAAGAATTGAAAAAGAGATGCTTTCTGACACATTTACACTTGAAAATACAGTAGTAAAGGACTTGGTATCAGAAGGAAAGATGGAATGACAATGAGAAACATCACACAGGCTGAGCCACAACAAGCAGCTGTGTCAGACTGAACAGTGGCAATTCTGAGGACCGAGTATTGCTCACAGAACCGGTGGCATGCAGAGGGCAAACCAATGTGCTGCATGAAATATGTCTCAGTTCAATCAAGATTCACCACCATCTACTGAATTGCCAGTTCTCCCAAAGATCAACAGCTATACAGATGCTACTCTTATTGCCCCAGTTTCCTGCCAACCATTGTCTGTGGACTAAAGATTGGGAATTTAAGTGAATCATAAACCATAACGGGATGAAACATCAAGGTGAAAGCCATAGTCTGAGGTGCATTTAATGTCAGGCAGAAAATCAAATATATCTCAATGACTACTTTGATGTCAGCTCACTTTTGTTTAAGTTTATGACTGTGGAGAAATCACATGCTATGAACCAGAAACTTTTTATAGCTTGTTATTTGTGAAAGTGCATTACAAACTGAACTGTGAAGAAATTTTTGTTTTGAGACCTTTTCTTCCTTGCTTAAGAAAGCAATGAAGATATTTCTGATCAGAATTCCCTATATCATGATTCTTAGAAAGGTTTTTACACCACTTTCAGGACTTCTTCCAGATTCTTGAAATATATCTCCAGTGGATCCACACCGTTAGGGAAGTCAGAGTAGCTACAATCTTTGAAACTACCAGGTTAATATGAAATGCCCAGAGGAAAATCATGCAGCTGTGTCTGTTCTTTTTCTTCCTATAACATTAGAAGGATGGCAAACATTAAGGGGCCTTCCTGGCTTTTCCTATGCTCTCCATTCTTGTGCCCTTTTACTTTGTGAATTTAAAGTCACTGTGTCTTTAAAGTTCCTTTTTGACAGAAAGAGAATGTTGCCTGGTCAGACCTTCTTTCTCTGAAGGAGGCAAACTCCCTTCTGCAGGTTGCACATGGGTAAACTGCTTGNCCTCATAGTAGAGCTGCTCCACCCTGTTCTCCAATGGTGTAACTCCCTTGACTTCAGTGATGGCAAATAAACTGGCTACAGGATCATTCTGCACAGTGTAGCGGTTAAAATCCCTGTCGCAATGAAAAGCATTTGATTCTTTGGCAAAGTCCTGAGCCCTCTGGATCTGATATTTCTATGACTTAGCATGTGGGCTGGTTACCATGCAACTGGAATTTTTGTTTGCTTTGGAAATACAAGATTTGTTTTTTTCAGTGCATGGATTGTGTGAAATTGCTAAGCACATTAAAGAAAATCTGAAACAATAAGCAAAAAAAAATTGTCTCTTTACATAATTTCCTTTTATGACCTTGAAATTACTGATCTATTTGTCTGTATCTAACTGTTAAAGGATTCCCATGTTTAAAAAAGAAAAAAAAATATCAAATCCAAAATAAAATAGCAATGCCATATCAGATATGAAATGGAAAATTAAAGAAAACATGAAATAAAATTATAAAATGGATAATATCTGTGGAAAAGGCTGCCCTGGGAGAATCTCCCTGCTTTCACCTTCTCTCCAGAAAGCATGAATTAATAGAATAAGTTTCCTATTGTTTTAACATTTTAAATATCTTCACCTTCAGAAATTAGCATATTCAGAAAAAGTCCAATGTTAACTGTCTATGGGCTGCTATGTCTTCACCTAGTGTATATTATTAAGGCAATCATTGAAATGTTAACACACCATATGCATATCAAATAAATACGGCAGATAATACATCTTGATGACTTCTGTGTAGAACCCCATTCAATGAAAGACATATGTTGCAACAGACAGTAATGTGTTACCTACAATCTAGACTCTTTGGAGTAGGGGTGGAAGACACATCAGCCACTCACACATGGGAGAGAAAGGTGTCGACAGCAGCCAGCTTGATCTTCAAGCTAGAGAATGAAATGTATCTGAAAATGCACATCACTCTGTCCTGAGCTTTGACATCCAATTTAAATGTATAGTTGGTGTTTGCTTCCCAGTTAAGCCAGAACGCAGACCCTTGCTATCTCTCTTATCTGTGAGCAGCACAAAATCAGGTGTTCTGCTGCCAATAACTGGAACAGAAAAAATGCCTTCTTAGGTTAAGGGAACTAAACATCATCTCTACTCTAAGAGGATAACCATAAGCTTATAGGTGCATTTACCACTCCCCAAGCAGTTCACATGGTAACCACAATCTAGCTAATGAATGAGAGACAAAAAATACAGACAGCAAGACAAAGTATACTAGCATTTTCTGTTCTGCAGCTGTGGATTGCTTCTGTATTTCCATCCAAACAGGTAAACACACATAAAAGGAAATGGTGTGGAGAGCAGAAGCATTTCTGCTTTCTCCCAGAAGTGTTTATAACTGGACTACAAAACTATGCTTTCTTTTACCTGTTCTTTCTCTGGTCTAACAGCTTTTACATCCTTTGCTGCAGAGTTGCCAATTTTCAAGAATAGGATGGAAAAACAGAGTTGCAGTTTTCAGAATTAAATACTGAATTATACATATTCTACTCCCTGTGCAAAATCATCAATAATTAAACTGCGCTGGCACCTCTTTTTATTTTGTTTCACAGTAGAACTTGCTGTGACTTATATTTTATTCTGAAATCCATGCTCTCAGAATGTGTTAGGTCTGACTTAAGGGATACAACATACCTAAGAAACTTCCAATGTCTAAACAGATTCGGGGCCCTATATTAGACTGCTTTCCTGAATTTAGAGGTCTAAATTCTATTTCAGAAACATGAATTGTATTTTAGAGCTTTTCCAAGAAACTCATTTTCAAACTGTGACTTACAAGTATCAAATCAAATTATTTCCTTCAATATACTATTCATATTTTGGTTGAGTTGCCAATCTTTTCTTTTCCTGGATGTGATTAAAATCTGCTGTCACATTGCACCTCAGAAAAGTACATATTTTGTTTGTTTGTTTAGTTCTTAATTGCAATTTTATGATTTTTAACGACTGGAATACAATATGTGCAGTTTAGCTTCAGGATCTCCTGATGCCCAAATCCTTAGCTATTGTCAATGATGACTTATGTCAGCTGACACTTTGGCTCCAGATTGCCAGCTCAGTGCTTTGGGAACTGACAGTGACCATTCGGATATTTAACCTTGGACACGTAAGTTTGTAATTCAGGTCTTAACTGCTCAGTACTCATCTCCATAGAAGAAACACCTCCCTTAGGGAGATTTCACATGTTATCAGGTCTGTTTTTCATTTAATCAACAAGTAGCATAGCAACTGCCTTGTCTCTTCTTAGCTGTGAGAGCCTAAGTAGATACTTCAAAGCCCCTCTTGAAATTATAATGAAAAACAATTTCTAGCTGAGAACAGTAGAATCATTTGCTTTATGTTCCCACGCCACCACAGAAAAGTGAAGAGCACAATGAAGCTGAAGAGGCATGTGTTGACAGAGAGAGAGGCTGAAGGATATAAAGACATGTAAACCAATAAACATTGTATATCATGCCATCAAAATATTTCAGAGGGCAAAGCAGTTCAGGAAAACAGTCTGCTTCTGCAGCCTTACAGTTTAGTTTTGTCAGAATCTATTTATTGCACTAAAATTATACTGGATGCCTCTTCATTTTCCATTGCAGGGCATGGCCAGCAATCAAGCTGCATTGTTACCCCAGAGGTTACTAGTAATGGTTATTTAAATATTGAAAAGTATTTCTGCAAAAGAGCCTTTTGTCACTACAGATGTTTGAGTTCTTTTGCTTCTCTAACAGACTCATAATTTATGCATTATGTAAGAATTGTTTCATATTTGGATGTCCTCAAATGTCTCCTATTTCCTTCTCCTTATTTCTGTCTATGTTTATTGTGGCATTGCAGAGAGGAAAGACTGCCTAAAGCCAAGCTAATGAGTCCCTATTTCTAAAGCTGAGTCTCTACCTTAAATGAAGCAACAAGAGGGCAATAGGGTCCCAAATCTGCAATCCAAATTCATGTTCTTGGACTACAAATTTATGTGGACTTCGTTATTTATTTAATGACTGTTACTTTCTAAATTCTTCATTTTAGCACTTTTCCAAACAGCCTTTTTTTTTTCATTTGTTCAGTTAGTTGGTTGTTTTGTTTTTTGTTCTCCCAAGTTCTACCACTTTCAATGCATTATTTAATTATTTCTCAATTCCACTCACAGAATTCTATATAAAACCTCATTAACACATTTCTTCCCTCTCTATTTCACATGCTCAGTTGCTGAAGCATTCATTTCTGGGCTGATAACTGGGCAAGCTGTTCCCAGAGCTGGAGCCAGTCTGTAGGTCATCCAGTTGGAGCAGTGACAGAAACACTGAACTGTGTGTCATGCCTCAGAGGCCAGCAGCCCTCCTCTCAAAATGTGTTAATTCTTTTCTAATGTTGTGCTGGCCAGTGGCCTTTTGCTTGATGTCCACTCTGTCTTTTAAGTCAGTAATTATCTTTTGATTTTGCAGTGTTTACACCTGAGTACCAAAGCTCTAAGCCTACACTGAAAATGTAAATATTTTATAAGAGCTTTGTAAAGTGCTTACATGAATATTTAGTGAATCAACAGCATAACTTTTAGTAAAGTTTAAACATTTAGGACTGTTGAAGTCTGCCAATACAAAAAAATCTTACAAGCCTTCTCTTTTGACTTGACCATTACAGCAAAGGGGACTCATAAGTCCAAAGACTTCTATAAAGCTAGGTGTGATGCAGACAGTTGGAAGAACAGAGGAAAAGCTGCCACTCTGCAATTTCAACATCTTTGGCTTTTAATATTTCAAGTTAAAAAATCAGGGTTAATTCTTGCCTCAGACCAAAAAGACAATAGCATATAACATTGCATTCAGTACAGTACGGCTACAATTCAAGCGCCAGTGTAGAGGTGTTTAGATGAAGACAGTTGATGTAGACACAAGAATATATTGATATTCTGCACTAGCTTAACTGAAACTGTATGCTAGTTTTTGCCAGAATAACTCCTTAGAAAGTTATGGCAATATAAACTTGTGCTTATAGTAAAACATAAGAAGTGTTCCAGCAGAATTATTAAGGACTGTATTTTATGGAACATCTATAAAAATGAGCAGAGTGGTAGATTCAATCCACAGTGCAGGTGACTGAGAAAAACATGTGCTGGACACATCCTGAATCAACTTAGAGGCTCCACTTTAGGGCTTGTCATTGATGAGCCAACACAGTTTTCTTAAGGTAAACAGTAATTCAATCTCCATGTAGGTAAGACAGTGTAACATGGGAAGAGATAATATAAGCCTACAAGAATGCTTCTATCTTCTACATGAGTTCTTTTGCATATTCCTTTCTTTTGATACATTAGGCTCAAGGTTTTGCTTTATTTGAGCAATGAATGTCTCCCTTGAGAGACTATTTAAATTCCTCTCCTCCATCTTTATCAATTTAATCTCCTCCATCTGTGCTTATGACCCTGGAAGGACAGTCTGGTGAGCCTATAAAGGAGCAGATGTAATCCACCACAGTTGCCGGGAAGTGCCTATTTCAACTGCTGTCCATCCTCCTGATCATCCATTTATGGAACTTGGATAGTACACACATAACCTTCTTAACATTTGTCATCAAGCACTGTCCATAAACTGCTAAAAACCACAGAGCTGTGTACTGAATCTCATCACTGGGGTTGGCACTGAAATGCAAATAATAAGAGATGTGGACATTATCCCAAAGGACAATGCTTGTGATGTCCATTAGAGAAAACACTACAGAGACACAAATTGCTGCTGTACTTCCTTTGGTCTTGGGAGAAAATAGCAATGTCATCTGTGTAAACTGTGTTTGAAAAGTGATTGGCATGGAGTATGTTAAAGGTAGATTCTCAGCTTGTGTATAAATATCTGTTAACGGAAGGACAAGTGATCTGACGTTCCTGTGGCAGTTCCCACAGTTCTCACTGTGCTGCATTTGTTGGTTTCTGCCACCTCCTGTCTGCCACTTTAGACTTGTCTTTTAATATCTTTAAAACCGGGTCAGGCACAGGCTTTTCATTATGCCTGTTTACAGCAAGCACAGCATACAAGCGTCCGTGAAGCACGGTGATGACTGCAGTGCTTGTGAGAACAGCTCGAGATCATGCCTTGTGCTTCAGCCAACTGTGCCTATACCAGACATGTGGCTAGCACTCCTACACAAAACAAGGCTCCTGCCTGGGAATCTGTGCCACGTTCTTGGGGCAACAGCCAGGCCTCCAGGACGTCTGGGCTCTAGTGCACACTAACCTGACATGAGAGATTTCATGGGAGGCTTCACAGCTGCTTTGAACTTGTACTGATGGGCTAAGCCTGCTCTCTCCCTACACTCTTCTTCCCACCTAATCCTGTATGCCAGTGCAAGTGCTGGTATGATATAATCTCTGTTCCTTGATTTAAAATTTGTTCTCACTCATAATAAATAGAAAATGTAAAAAAGTAATTTTGATTTCTCAGTCTTTACAAATTTTAAATGATAGTGTCAAATGCATTATTCTTGTCTGACATTACTGTGGATGATACAGAGTGGGAGCAGAAAAGGCCTATGGTGTTTTAGGTCAAGTCTTACTTAGCTGAATTGATCTAATGTGCTCAAATTCCACATTTCTTTAGTTTGTGTGATTTCAGGGTCTTTGGATGAGGTATAATTTGAGTAGATTCTGTAGATCATCATCTCATACAACTAAGAGTTCAGATATTTCCCAAAGTAGCTGTATCAGAACTCTTTTAACTCTTACACTATTTTTTCTAGAAAGACAAAGGATACCTTTTCCAGTATTTCTTGTATTCAAATTAATAATGGGATGGCATTGGTCTATATCTCAAAATAATTAATAATGGACAATCAGAATCATAGAATGGTTTAGGTTGGAAGGGACTGCAAAGATCATCTAGTTCCAACCCTTTGCCACAGGCAGGGACACCTCCCCCTAGAACAGGTTGCTCAAGGCCTCATCCAGCCTAGACCTGAACACCTCCAGGAAGGGAGCATCCACAACATTCCAGTGTTTCACCACCATCACTGTAAATGAACACTGTCTGTGACATGCTCCCTCTCAGCCCAGCTTATAACAATGTTCCTGAATAAGAAGTGTCTGTGTTGAGAAGTTCACTCATTTACACTTGATCTCATTGTTCTGCTCTTGAAACGTAAACCTGTTCAGCACTTCCACACTAGCCAAGCTGAAACAGGGCCAGGGCACTTTTTAACTTTTGAGTCAAATTAGGTTACAGACATGCAGATTTAGCTGCAGTGCCTTTTGGTTTGGTAGTCTGCAGGCTCTGAGAAAACAGCATGTTTTGGGAATTTTAAGGATTCTTCTGGAAGAGTCACACATTCACAAACTGTATTGGAAGCTGCTATTATTTCTCTAAGATGCCTGAATTAGGAAGGAGTTCATTTGGATTAGAAGTAATGTACGTTTTTGCAGCAAGGATAATTTTGTACCTGTGAGCTCAACATTACTGGTATTTTATTTTTCTCTTAATCAGCTTTCAGTGGAGTTGATCCTGACATAAGATAAGAGATGACCTGTCAAGGTCATACCCTTTCTGTCATCTGAAAAGCATTAACCATGGGCCATTTTAAGACTTTTTGTTTTCAACTGGCAAGTTTGTTGCAGAATTTTAGATTTTACTTGTTAGCATTTTCTATGAACTCTCTTTTGCTTTACAAATCCTTCTGTATATACTATATTCTACTTATGAGATTTCAACTCCATCCACTCTAAAATCAGTGTTAGTAAACTGATCATTCCAAGCAGTGAACAAGAATTATTAACAGGTCAGTGTTCTTAAAGGCAGTAAAGTTATACAGTGTATTTCACCGGGTCTTGTTGGAATTTTCACCCAAATTTACAAAGCTATCTGCTTCTAAAGGCACAGACATGACTAAAGCTGGCTATTCTCTTGATAATTTCTTCCAGTGATGTGCATATAGTAGCTATAATGCATTTCAATTCAAATGTGCATGTCTTCAACTTCCAGACATTGACTCTTGTTACTTCCTTCCTCCTAGATTGAAGGGTTATTTAATAGCCATTATACTTTCTCCCTGTGAAAGTAGTGTGATTGTGATCAAGGGCAAAACTATATCATGCTGGCAGAGGCATCTAAGGCATCTGAGATGTCAGAGTTTATACTAAACAGCAGAAGAGGAAGTGTAGAAAAGTGTGGTACAGAGACACTGGAGCTGATTGCATGCTGAAGAGCCTAAATCCAGAGAACAAGGTAGCTGCATTTGAAGGCAGGCTACAATTAGAGCTATTATCAGCACTTTTACCATGCTGAGACCTCACATTAGGTTGTTCCATTACTTTGATCTCAAGGTCTTTTTTAAAGTCCTGTTTATGAAAAGATCCAGATGATCTTACTTCTTTGCAATGGTCTTATTCATTACTTTGCCAAGCTGGTGGGTTTTATTTGTTTGTTTTCTGTTTTAATTCAAAGTGATATCATAAGTGATTTATTGTTTACTTTCAAAAACAATCAGTGAAATCATTGAATGGTATCAGGTCTGCTACTGATCCTCATGAAACCTCACTATAAGTATGTTCAGCTGTTGATAATTTCCTGGAGGCAATCTCTTTTTAAGATCTATCATTTAACCAGGTCTTAATTCATAAAACATTTGATTTATTAATAGTATACAATGCCAACGTTTAAATCAGAACATGCTGTGCTGCTACATTCAAATATTTTACAAAAATCAAATTACTCAAACAAGGTTGCAGTTCCATCAAAGAATAATGTGAGATTTCTTTGACATGATCTGTTTTTTATAACACCATGTTGTCTGGAATGTATTTTTTTCCTATCCTTTAATTATTTCTCACCTGATGATTTTCCCAGGTTTTTTTTTTT
>WBNM01000968.1:302822-333492 GCA_013399055.1 Ramphastos sulfuratus | reverse complement strand
TGGGGTGGTGGGGGGGTGTTAGTTTTTTGTTTGCTTGTTTGGGGTTTTTTTGTTGTTTGTTTGTTTGTTTGTTTTATTGTCTGAAACAGATGTCAGACTAATTGACCTACACTTGCTCCAGTCATCTTCTCAGACTTCTTTAGAATTCTGGCACACTCAAAGTTTGCTTTCACTCTTCTGGAATTTTCCTGGTATTCCAGAATCTATTAAAAATCAGGATTAAAGATTTCCTAAAGCAATCTATTGTCATGGTAGAACTGAATAGGCCAAAATAGCACTGAACATGTCCTGGCTTGCCCAGACATGTTCTTCTGCTTGTTTTGNTCTGAAGCTGTAGCTAGCCCTGTGAGTTGGGAGATAATTTTTGTGAGTAAATACTTAAAGCCTTTGTAATTCACCATTGCCTTCTGCCATAAGCAGAAAGGAGATTCTTGAGTTCATCTAGTGGGCAAGCAGTATAATTAACGACAGGAACCTTCCCTTCCAGTTCAATTGAGTTCAATTAATGTTATTTTATTGCTAGCAATTTGTTCTAGATCCAGTTATTCCTTTGTATAATGTTTCCATGACCATTGCAAAAGAACCAGATTATTATTAAAATTGATGCTCAGGAGGGTAAGAATCTTGAATATCAAAATTAATAAACAATATTAATTTTGAAAAAATAATATCTCGCATCAATTAATTACCCTTCCATTACATCTATGTGCAAATCATCTGTGTCCACTGACTCAAAAGTGTTTAATTCTACTGCTTTATATTTCTCTCATGCCATGGCAAGTAATTTAGAGACTTGGATATAAATTATTGCAAAGGATGGGTATGTAGCAAGTAGATACTAAAGCAAGCCTTATTATCAGCCTAAAATTCCTGTTGAATCCCTCCTCTCCATCAGGTTTTCCAAACTGTTTTTGCTTTAGTAAGCTAAACCATTTTCTAAACAAGAAATACAACATCATTAGTATTTGAGATATGTCTTCTGTTTTCTCTCCTAAAACACAGACAAACTGCAATCTTCAATCAGTAAGTTTCCAGTCCAATACTACTCTTACCTTTATTCATCACTTAATACATTCTATTACAGTGCTGCGGAAGAACAAAATTGTGGAAAGAAGCCTCACTTGTTCTTGAACAAATTTATCAGGAAAGCTGACTTTTATGACCAGAGCTGTCTCTGTCCTGAAGAATAAAGTGTAGTTCCCACTTCAGTGGGAGTGTATGTCCAAATCTCTCTACTAATCATTCTGAAAATGAAATCTCTTTGCAAATATGCTCGTCATGACTGACTATAGAGAATTTTTATTTTTTAAAGGCCACTTTGGAAAAGGTATAACAACTCCACATGTGAAGAACCACTAAACTAATGTCCCCACAGAAAAAACAACTTCCTCACTGTAAACATGAACCTATATGCAAAGGGAGGCTTTCCACTGAGCATCCTTTAGGTTTCAGACTAAGCCAATTGGTAATTTGCAAAATATTACAGTGGTTCATGAGACATCTGAATGAGCTCATTTCCTCTTATGCAATTATGAACAGTCCTGAAAGACAAAATTTTCCCTGATTTTTACTGTAGTTTTCAGCTAATGGTAAACTGAGGTTCAGGTGAATTGTTCAAGACCATACACAAAATAGGCAGCAGGCAGCAGGGATTTGAAAGCCATTCTCCAAAAAGGTGGAGATGTTAACTCATGGACTCACCAGTCTTTCTGTAAAAATTACAGCTGTTCTTTGACTGAACAAGGAATTTACTTCCTGTGCAGCCAATTCCTCTCCCAGCAGCTCTCAGGTTTACTTTCTTCCAGCTTGATTGCTTCTAAGACTGAATAGCAGATAGACAACGGGCAGCTCTGGAACTACATAAATGATAATAATGCCAGATAGCACACTGAACCATCATCAGTTTACAATGACAATAATCTTACAATACTCTGCATTCACATCTTCATCTCTCATTGTTTTAGTTATGTTGTTTCTTTAAGCCTCTTAATCTAATTCCTGAAATTCATTGTTCTCATTAGTGCCATTTGTTACCAAAAAAAAAAAAAAAAAAAAATTCCTGCCAAAGTTGGAAAAATACCAAAGTATGTGGTTTACTCCAGCACTTCTCTCATTCTTGGAAGCTCAGGCCAGCAAAGAACATCTTTGTTTTGCAGTTGTTAAGGCTCTAAGCAGTTGTTGGGGTCTCTTCACACAGCACATTTGCCATCACTCACGGACAACATAAAATATATTGACAGCAACGTGAGTATAATTCCCGGATGATTACTAAAGGCATTTTTTTTCAGGAAGTGGAAGTGCTATGAATTGATGCTAGCAAGAAGATTTACAGGAAGAGAACACAAACAAATATTTTCTGTGGCAAATATTCTTGTCTTGTGATAAACTTATAACTAGATGCTGCCAAAGGACTGTGTAGGAATTACAGTATGCAGGAATTACAGTTTGCATTCCTGGTCATCTCATTCCAGTTCAGTGACCAGACTCCTTTTCCAACAGTGCCTCTATATTCATGACTAGCTTTTTGTACAGAATCAAGTTCATCCAAGAAGCTCATCCCCTAATTAATTGAAAATACTGAGAAAGGGAGTGTCTGTGTTAGCATTTCTTCAGAGGCTAGTGTTTGACTTTTCAGTAGCAATTCAACTTTTATTTCAGAATGTTGACATAGATAAAATTCCAATTGGAAGTGCAATTTTTATATGGATAACAGGTCCACTCAAAATGCTGTTTAAACCCTTGGAAATGAGAATAGACTGTGTGTCATTGTGTGTGTGTGTGTGTGTGTGAAGACTGACAAAAATGTGCACTTGTTCTTGCATACACTTTGAGAACTTAACTTTTTAAAAAACCTGAATTTTTGGAGTGATGTAAAAGTTTTCTAGATTTGCTGAATTTCAACAGCTGTAAGACACATACATTAAGGCAATCAAACCATATGTAAAAACTTGTTTCTGAAACACAGAGCTGCTATGTCCCCCGCATTTGTACAAGCAGGTGACCTGAAACCTCTATTTAATAAGCCTGTGTTCTTTAGGCTGTTTTTCTGAACTTGCATTTTTTTCCACCATAGCTTTGCCCATTGCATTGGGTTTGGCTGAGGTGGAGTTTGTTCTCCCCACAGCATCTTTTGCAGTGCTGTTTTGCGGTGGTAGCTGGAAGGGCGTTGATAATACATCATTGTTTTGGCTTCTGCTGAGCAGTGCAAGGCAGGGAAAGGGAAAGGGAAAGAGAAGAGAAGGGAAGGGAAGGGAAATGAAAAATGGAGAAGTTTGTTGCCATTTCTGTTTCATGTTACACTTCTTCACATTATTACTGAGTCAACCAGGCATGGGATTAAGAGTCAGAAAACCAGGTTTAATCACTGATCCTACCAATTTATTTTTATCTGCCCATAGGCAAGTTAATTTAGCTTCAGCTCTCTCTTCCCATTATTTGTCTACCTAAGTTTCATCAGTTTGACACAGTGCTTAGTGCCACTCAATAATACCATGACATCCACTGGGTTATGTACATGCTAAATAGGTAAAATTAAACCGTGATCCTGCTTGAAAAATGAAAAGTACTTGTGCCAAGTATTCCATGTTGCTAGGTTGTGTCTAAAATATGATTTATCATGAGGCATCCATCATTGGAGCATCTAGCAATGTAAACATGGACTAAAAATGCACAGCAAATTACCTTTTATACCTCTCCTTTTTTTTGCCTTCTCTCAGCCTCCACCATGGGCTTGACAGTAGAAACAATCCTTCTACTTTGCACTCCTCAAACCTTCACTTCTTCAGATCACAGGTCATAAAAGCACATATTTTCCTGATTTTTTTTTTCTTCTGCTATTGTAAATAACCCGACTAGTTCTAACAGGGACATTCCTTCCTGACATCATGATGAATCACAAACTGCTTAGATACAAATGAGACAGAGTCAATTTGGGGGAAAGAATTCGAAGATTTATTCGTTTATCCAGAGTTTATTTCATTTTATAATCAAGGTCATCCCTTTTAGTATTTTAAAAATAAAATATAATAGAAAAATCAATTAGTAGCCAGTTTCAATTAAGTATATCTGTAGATTGTGCTTTTAGTTTAATTGTGGGGAGGAAAAAAACAAACAATAAAAAGAGCATTTGAATACATTACCACTGACATATGTTACTGAACTATTGTTATTTCAAGAAGTTAAGGCTGAGAGATATGGAGGTAGATTTCTTCAATATTATGAACTGAATTAACATCAGTGGATCAAGGGTGGTGTTTATTTTGGTGACATTTATTTCAACAGCACTGAGATGTCACCTTCTGTTGCAAACTCAGCAATTCTCTTTGCTTCCAAAGTGCTTGGATCAGGCCCCTAGGACATTGTAAAGACCAAAGCATTTTCCTCTTCAGAAGCTTTTTAAAAGCCTTAGAAATAAAAGCTACTTTTTGATTTGAATGTTTCTGTAGGGTGGATTCCACCATGGCAGGAATGTCACCCCTTCTTCCTTCTTTGAGCTCAGGAGGAATGCAAAAACAAGGATCCCTTGAACACATTCAAGTGTCCTTCAGTAATGAACCACGTGCTTGTTGCTAAATAAGCATAACAATTCTATTATATCCCTGTGCAGTTTTTTATATCTGAATTAGCTGAATAACATTAACATATTTTTTGCAGTATATATATAAATTTCAATTTCTTGGGCTAAACATCCTGACTTCAAGTAGTCTATGTTGAATAACTATTTGTTGCAACACAGAAATAATGTCTGCACCAGTAAATTTAATGTGGGCCATGTTGTTCTTTGTTCCTGAAGCCAAATGACAGTAAAATCTGCATTGAGAACCAGAGAACAAATGGAGGACATTCACCTGAAGTGCCTACTGGAAATGACATTCACCTTGTGATAGTTTCTGAACCATTTCTGAAGCATTTGGGATAGGGAGGTTGGCCCCAACTAAAAACCTGCCAAGGATCTTCCTAATAATTTAACAGCACAAATGATGAAGTT
Source organism: Ramphastos sulfuratus (assembly GCA_013399055.1). Taxonomy (NCBI): domain Eukaryota; kingdom Metazoa; phylum Chordata; class Aves; order Piciformes; family Ramphastidae; genus Ramphastos; species Ramphastos sulfuratus. The sequence continues at coordinate 328,505 of WBNM01000968.1, read as the reverse complement.
CCAGTCCCTGGGTATCAATGTACAGTAATATAGAGGAGAGTTCAACAGCTGCAGGACGAGGACTCAGAGCATGCCCCTAGTGAGGCCACCCAGCAATACCCCTGAGTTTGTTCTCTGTCATCACCTGCAGGACTTGACATTTCCAGCTCATGTAGAATAGAATAACTACAATAGATGCACAACTAAAGCTAGTCAAATGACTAATTTAAGTGGTTCTATGATTGAATAAGGAATTGACAGCTGGTCTCTGACTGTAGGATGGGATGCAGTGTACTTAGTACTCAGAGCTAATTTCACAGTTGAACCAAATAGGTGCAAATCCTCTGCAGTTCTCTCTTCTGAGCTAATTTGCTGACCCTTGATTAAAAAGATTGGGTGGACATTAAGCAATCTTACAGCATGAACACAAACTGAAAATGCATTCTAGTCTCAGATCATGTGAATCAGCATCTCATTTGCATTTCCTGACTTTTACAAGTGACAATATTTAGCTTACCACAGCGACTTCAGTGTGTCTGAACAACTCAATTAGTTATTCCTAAGTGAAGTGTTGTAAGTGATTCTTTTTTGGTCTTCGGTGGTGATAAAGGCAAGGAACATTTTTGTCAAGCAAGTGAACTTCCTCTAAATACCTGCTTCTTCATGCCACTAGTTCTGGAGTAAATGGTGAGATGTAATATGATAAATAGACAAGTAGCTGGCAAGAGGAGGGAAAAAAAGAGAAGGGGAAAAAGAGTGGAGAATCACATATTTCCTGACATTGCAACTTCCATAATGCTTTAATTATCACATTCTTGTCTGACTCTTACCTTAAGGAGTGAGTATTGCAGGAAGCAGAGAATAACTTGGCTGTTAACACATACTGCTTAAAACACAAAACGAAAATGAGTTAACTGGTGCTGTACAGTGTCCATGCTTTCAGTCTGGGGGAGCTAATGTTCCCAGAAAAGTCTGAAGTAGCTCCTCAGTACTAAGAGCTGTGGCTAACAGCAAGAATTGATATACCATTTTGCAGCAGCTGGTGTGCACTTGAAAAACAGAGCAAGCAAAGCCTGAGAAAAGCCATCGATCAGATGCATTTGTCACAGCGCTATGAAGTCTTCAGTTATGGATATCATTAACTGAATACAGTTTCTCTGCATGCAGTCAGGGGCAACATGCCAAGAGCAGGGGTAGAGTTACCTCAAAAAGCACCATGAATGCCAGGTTTTAGGGCCTTCCTCTTTATATCACTTCCTTTCGCCACCTAGAAAAGACTTGCTGACCTAAGAAACATCCTGGATCACATTAAAATCCCATCACAGCTCAACTCTCTGGGAAAATTTTTTTCCTCATTGAAACCACAACTGCTGATTCCTTGGCTTTCTGCCAGTGCTGCAATGTAATAGAACACAAATGCCTGGCACTTTGCCAAGACCTTCCACATGATTTTGGGAGGTACACAAGTAGCCATCAGAGGTAAAAAAAAATATTATTGCTCATCTGTCAGTAGTAGTCCTTTCCTTCTTGCCATTTGCATGAAGATGGTGAAAGAAATTCTGGTATTCTGAGATTTTTGGAAAATTGAAAGATAATAGATATCACCCTGTATAGCTCCTGAAACATTCCTGGTGAGCTACTGTGGTCCCATTTTTCCATTCAGCTGCTTTTATGGAAGAAGAGCATGTTTCACATATGATAAAATAGGTTCCATTATATTCACCAATTCTGTCAGTTCTAGAAGTTAAAGGAGGTTGTTCCAAGCTCGTTCAGACAATTGGAGATAGTTTAGGGGTGGAATGTGCCCATTTCAAAACCAATTCACTGGATTCATTAGCCACCATTTTTGGAAAAATAATTTTTTTTCTTTGTAAATATAACAGGGCCCTCTGTGAAATACACTGATACACATCTGCATTGCAACAGCTCAAAGTACTCAGAGATCTGAAAAAGGGAGTGGATATGGAGGAACTGCACAGCACCATCAGTGAAGTGGCACAAGTCTGGTCCACCAAGTAGCAGTCAGGGACCTCATACATCTGTTTCTAAGAGCTCAGCAGGCCAGCTGTGATGGAGCGAGATTAGTTCAAATGAAACTGAAGATGAAAAGTCTGGTGAAATTGCCACAAATAAAGTAAAGAGTGGTTCCTGGAGAGACGAATAGCTCCATCTGCAGCAGAGCTAATGAAGCTTGGGGTTTTTAATGTATTTGTGTCTTGTGGTTGTATTCTCTGGTATGAGTACCAATTAAAACTTTTCCTGTAGTTGGAGCAGCCATAATAATTGTCTTCTGTGTGAATGCTCCAGTGAGTGGAGAGCGTGCTGCAACCTTGTGATCAGAGAAGGTCTGACTCAATCAGAGACACTAATGGCATCTCTTTTTCCTGCTCAGACACCTATTCCTACAGAATTGGATATCTAATTCATGCTAGCTGCTGTGAAAATGGGTTGAAACTAGTCAAGTGATTCAGAATTATTGGGATGCAGATGGGCATGGTGGCAGAGATTCCTGCCCGTGCACACTACAGCGTGATCTCACATTGCTCATTCTGCAGAGGGAGCATCGTAAGCTGCTAAATCATCTGTAATGGACCTGCGATATTATCTCATGGATAACTCTGGGTTGTGATTCAAATAATAAGAATTGAAATATGCCTCCTCTTAAGCTGATGATGCTTACTAGGACAGCAGTGAGTACAGAAGTATCTTGAAGGCACATGCCTTTCATCATAACAAGGGTCAGTAGAGGCTAATGGATAGATAAGGGAAATAGGAAATCTAACTTTATATTTGGAAAAGCAGCTTCCGCTACAACTCCAGTTTGTAAGATGAAGACAATGAACCCTTTCATCCACACTGTCATCCTCTTATTTAATTTCATGTAACATTTTTATGGACTGATGCCCTTTAAAGAGAGGAATGCCCACCTTTAACAATGAAGATGGCAATCAATGTGGATGGTTGGGTATCCCACTTGTGTGACCAGGAAGTAGGTATTTCGGATGACAGCACTTAATTTTTTTGTGAAGCAGGAGCCACCTTCTCCACAGCTCTAATGTAAAAGTCTGCAAAATTTGAATTAATTTTCTTGACACTGTTTTTCTTGGCACTGGAACAAGTGGAGCAGTTCTCTGAGCTACTTGTTTAACTTCTATTTTTAGTAAGCTTTAAGAGTGACAGTAAAATAGGAAAGATGGTCTTATATTTGGCACTACCGTGATTTCATTTTCTGGCTTGGTTACAGCCTTTCTGTGTGAGTTGAAATCTTGGACCATTTTTCATCTTGTAAAAATCTTCACTGTAAACTACTACTTCTTCCCTTTTTTAGGTATAAAAGTACTAAAGCTTAAAAGTCTATATTTGTCCATATAAATATTAAGATTAATATAGTTCCGGAGCTCCTTAGTAAATCATAGAGATAGGATTAACAGCTGAATTCAGGAAATATGTCATCTTTTTATAGACTACAGAATTACTGCAAAATTCTTATTTTATTCCATAACTTTAAGGGGAAAAAAAAATAAAAAAGAAAAAAAGCTATCATCAAACAAACTTCTCCAGAGCCATTGACCCAGACTTATTGTTGTCTCTTAGAATAAGAACATTTCTATGATCCAGTCAAAACGGTGATCTCATCTACTTGCTGTCAGAGCTGGAACATAGACTAAACCCAACTCTTCCCAGATATCAGTAGTGAATTGTCACATATTTGTGGATCTTGTTCTTGAGAAATGTTATGCCAAGAACACCCCCACCTGGTCAAGGAAAGAAACGGAGTGAGACGAAGATTGCCACACTTGAAATACACTGCACAAAAAACTACTATTCTGTGCTTATTTTGGAAGGCTGCTGCCCATGAATGTCAGTATGAATGAAATTCTACAGGTCGTGGAGGGTAAAAATAAAGTTCTAAATGATAATGCTTAGCAATTTACTATTGTATATTGCAAATTTGCCACACAATCCACATTGTTCAGATTGTAGTGCAAATACTCAAGATAGCTTACCTAGCATCAGCGGTCAGGCCTCCAGAACATCAGCCTAATTGCAAACTACCTTCATTTGATGCCATTGGAGAACAGGAATTTTCTTAAATCACAATCCCTGTGCTACATAGGGAATTCCTGCACTCATAGGAACTATACCTTACATTTATTACTGAATAATTTACATATGGATATTTGTATTGCCATTTTTACTTTACAAATAAATCTTAACTATCTTACTTCCCTGAATATAAGAAAAAAGCACAACATCCATAAACTGCTTCAATCCCCACTGAAATGCCTAATGAGATTTTCAGTGTTACTTCAGTGATGCTTGGATTGCAGCTTGGTCAGATCCCATTGGGAAGGTAAAGCCAAGAGCCTGTTATAGAATTCAAAGAACTGGAAATGTAATGGAAATGATGCATATGATCAGACTTCAAATCTCATGAAGGATTCATGTAACAGTTTTTCTACTACTTCTCTTAAAAGAGCTTTTAATTAACAGCTAGGTAAAGCAATGGTGTTTCTAAACTATCTCCTGAGAAATGAGCCCAGGCACATTCATTGAAAAACTCTGATAAACTTTAGCACACTTTGGAGTTTTGTTTATTATCATCATCATCATTTTTAGCAAGAAGATTTGTACAGTGTTGAACATTCACAAAGAGTGGCCACCTGCTTACAGCTATGCACAAACTACAACATCAAGATGAATGATCTTCCTGCCAGTTATTCTCAACTTTCCAAGAAGAGCAAACAATAAAATAAAGGTCTATTTTATTTACTGTAGACAATCAACTTATAATCATCCCTAATTAGGCTTCCAACAAGATGTTTGATTCTAGTCCAGAAGTGTTTAATTAGTCTACACAGACATTGATTTCAAGGAGTATTTTATTTGAGTCAGGATTTTGAATGAGGTCATGAGGAGTGAGCCTTGAGGAAGCAAACGGAGCCTCACCCTTATGCAGGTGTGTGAGTGAAGTTGAAAGGAGCTTCTTCAGGCTTTGTAGCATTTTTGGTCCTCTGTAGGGAAAAGGCTGTATTTTTAGTGTGGTACTACAGGAATTCAGAATCATCCAAACAGGGTTAAACATGCTTCAGAAAAGCAGAAGTTCACAGGAAAAGCAAGATACAAATGTAGGGAAAAGGAATAAACAGTAAAGTTGAGGACAGCAAAGCTTTAGAAATATGAAATTAATGTTTGAACTTGACACTGAGTCTCTGTTAAAAGAAAACATAATCCCCTCCCCCACCCCAGAAAAACCCCAAACAAACAAACAACCCCCAAAAAACTAACCAAACAAACAAACAAAAAAACCCCTACAGTTTGTAGCAGGAAATTGGGAGGAAAATGTGAGCAGGATGTGAACTGCAGCACTGGCAAGAAGCTGAGGCTGGATGGAGAATCAGAGGTCAAAACAGCTGCCTGGAAGCTGTCTTTGGGAGGTCTCTGGCTAAACCTCTTGCTCAGACACAGAAAAAGAAACTTGGCCTGAGAACTGGTGGGTTTGTTAAAGCGCAGACAATGAAATCAGAAAGCAGAATGACTTTACAGAGAGAATGAGGTGATATGTTGTGCTGCTCTGGGAAGATGAGGATAGAGATAATGTAAAAGGCAGTCTTCCTGTGCTGAATTTAAAGCCTCATGACATGGGGGTGATTAGATTATTTAAAGTAAATCACCTCTGTAGTAGTTTTCTGAAGCAGCAATTTTGGGCAACATTTTCTATGAACACGCACAGAATTCTTCACAAAGCAGATGCTTGGCTTAAAACTCATGGCTCAGAAAATAGGGGAAATTCTGAACAAGTCCAATAAATGTAATTGTAGAAATCAGTAGGTGTGTATTGGCTTTTTAATTACCTTCTCATTAAAGACAAATTAGCTAAGGTATACTTCAGGCACTTGTTATAGTTTAAAGAACTGCCAATAATTCTTTTCTTATTGGGGGAAAAAAAAAGGATTGCTCCTCATTGGAAAGGCCATAAAGTAAACCTGAAAATCTTCGTTCATAGAGTTTGTCTCAGAGTTCATGGTGTCACCAGTAAAACATTTCATGGACTTCTCACTGCTGCTGTGCAGAACTAAGGACTATTAAGAGTAGCAAGTATTGATCATTTTCTGTCCTGACACATTCTAACATATGTTTTAATATTGATATTGTTCTCGAATTGTGTCTCACTCCTTTAGGACATGTCAGTTCAGCATCCAGCTGACCAATCTTAGCATTCCTTCAGTCAGACCCCATAAGCTGATATCCATAAAAAGCCACTTTAGCTGCCAACAAAAAGAGTACAATATCCTAGTTTTAAAAAGTAATATGCCTGGGCCACCCAGGCAAAAATAATAATTTTACACTACAAGAAGGAGCTTGCATATTCCACTCTAGCAGTTACCAAACTCAGAGGGAACAAAGCAGCAGTTAACTGTCTCACAGACCAAATGTTAGCTTTCAGAAATCACCTGTGGGGGGAAGAGTTTGCCTTTGTGCCTGTCCCTCTTATGTATGCCATGCATGTTACAGCTTCTCTTCTGTGCAGCCCAGACAGTTTTCTCAGGATTTGTGATTTACATTCTGTGTAGATCTATGTGGATCCATACCTCTCAGAAGGAGTGAGTTTTGTAGATTTACTGTATCAGCCAGAGGCCAGGGTAGGATTAGAATTTTTTTCTTATTTAGATGTGATTCACAAGACTCTCAAGGGCAGAACAGCCCCCAGCTGCCACAGGCTTAAACCTCTGAGAAAATCATACCTGTCTGAAATAGAAGGTCCTTTCCAAGACACAAATTCCTGCTAAGATATTTTAAAGGAACTAAAGAATTCTGACACATGGTCAAGTTATTGAATATTAATGAGTTGACATGTATCAACTGAACCACAGTACCCCTGACATAGTTAATAGTGGTCCATTGCTACTGTCAAGGATAACATAACAGTATTGCCTTTCTCACTGAGGTCTGCTGTGACTCATTTCACCTACACTTACTACAAACTGAAAGCCATACACACAGAACCAGCTCCTGTCACTCAGCTGATATGTGATAAGTCATGAAACTATAGTCACAGGGGATACAGGGAAATCAGTAGTCAAGTTCATCAAAGTTTCTCAGGCACTTCTGAAATGTCCTGTCAAATGTCAGTAATGTAGAAAAAGCACTAGAAAATATCTCTTGACTTAAAAAAAAGGCATCTTTCAACTGTCAGGAGAACAGCCCCAGTGATATGCTGAGACTTTATTTTGACTCTGCCTATACAGGGTTTCTCTTCATAAACTCTCCTTCTACCTTAGGAGCTTGCACCTCATCTCAAAAGACCTTGTTTCTCACCACTACTCCTTTTCCAGTGGCCACCATACTCTTGCAAAGAGGACAAAGAGATGGTTTGCAAAACAGTGCAACTTCATTTCAGTAAAGTGTCTCCGATCCTCTCCTTGTAGCTTATTCAAAAGAGTGGCTCTTCTGGATTTTGGAGATGTGCTGTTGTGAAACAGGACCACTCTGTTTTGGCTGGTGAAGAAATAATAGACAGGCTAATGTCATTGTGAAAAATACTCTTGCTTATTTTCATACCATTTAAATTCCAGTTCTGTTACTATACCATCCTGATGATATGAAGGAGCAATATCTATTGCAAACATGATTTTATTTCCAGAACCATTAGCCCTCTGAGAACTTTATGTCGTTCCATTGAAGCTATTTAAGAACTTACAGGAAAAGAATGATTTTTACAGATACCCTTTCCTTTTCGTACATTTTATACCAAAGGACATTGTGAAGCCTCACTTTCTGTCCCTTGCTCATGCATAGTTTTGGAGCTGTGGATCTCAGAAGTACAAAGGATCCCGCAATGATTGCATGATGGCCAGGCCCAATGGCTAGTTTTGAGGACCTGTTTCTAGTAGCTGCTTCAAGGTAGAAACATGGCCTATGTCCACAGAACATAATGTCATGCCCATTGCCCTTACATCTCATCAGGGATGTCTAGCTCCTTCTGTGAACTACATATGGAATAGAAATGTATGGTTTTCCTGAGTTCACAGGGCCTAAAATCCTGTGTGTTGTTCTTGGTTTTGTTTTTTTTCCTTTTCCCCACCTTTCCTTATTTTGACTAGACACTGTCTATACTTAGAAATTAAACCATGCCCAACCCTGTTCCTTGGGCTCCTAAGTCAACCAGTATGAGCTGATCATGTTCATAATACTAAGCTCTTAAAATCATAGAATAATACATCAGTTTGTGTTGGAAGGGACCTTTAAAGGTCATCTAGTCCAACCCTCTTGCAGTGAGGAGGGTCATCTTTAACCAGATCTGGTTGCTCAGACTCACATTCAACCAGACCTTGAATGTTTCCAGGGATGGAGCATCTATCACCTCTCTGGGCAACCTGTTTCAACATTCTACCCAAGTCCTTTTCCACAGAGGTGTTCTCAAACCCTTTGTCTCCCAGCCTATTTACCAAGCATTGCCCTCACCCAGGTGCATGACATTGCACTTGGCCTTGCTGAATCTCATGAGGTTCACACAGGCAGAGTTCTTGAACTTGTCCAGGTCCCTCTGGGTGGTGTCTGCTCCCTTAGGCATGTCAGCTGCAGCAGTCAGCTTAACGTTGTCTGCAAATTTGCTGGATGTGCACTCAATTCCAGCATCTGTGTCATTGATGAAGGTATTAAGCAGTTCTGGTCCTAGCACAGGCCCACAAGGGACACCAGTCATCACCACTTGATGTTTACAAAGCAAGACGTTCCTAGAGAATTGAAGATGTCTCAGACAGATTCAAATCTAATTGAACTTCAATGTTCAGATACAGCTCCTGACCAGGATAAGCCTAATTGATCTTTTTCAATTTGATCATCTGTTAGAGAGATAACGAAAAACTAGCACTTGGTATTTATCTGTAACGTAGATATAGCAAATGTTTTCATCTGCTAAGAGGTTGATAGAGAAGAAAAAACCCTCAACGAGTTACCAAGACAGAGATTAGCATTTATGCCACTACAGCTTCCCCATAACACTGAACTTTGATCCTTCAGGGTTGAGAGATTACTTACACTTTTTATTCAAGATTCCCAAGACAATGGTAAAGGTTCCAGGCTTTGTGTTAAACTCCAAGTAAGGAGGGAAACTGCATGCCCTAGGAAAACCAAAAAAAAACAAAAAAAAAAAACCAAAACCTGCTGTGAGGCAGAGTGGGGTTTTGTTTTTCTAAATACACATGACAAAAGTGTTTCAAAAAGTAATAAATGTAAAGAGGAAAATAAAAAGCATGAAGAGGGAAACCACTTGGGTCGTGTAGTGTGGACACGTCATTCATTTTTCAGCTTTACCCACTCAGAAAGGGATCATTTGCTGTAGGTTCAGAAAGTGGAAAGTCGCCCTCTCCCAGCCTCGCAGGAAGCGATGTGCAGCTATTCGCAGCCCATCACTCCAGCGCTGCCGCGGCGGGGTCGGGGTCGGGCTGCGGGCGCATCCGAGCCAGTCCCCGGAGCCCTGCCGCGGATGGGAAAAAGTTTAGCTCGGCTCGCAAAGACACGGAGCAACGTGATAGGGAAGATAACTCAGCGGAGCGTCTACCCCGGGATGATTTTTTACTGAACTGCCGGCGTGTTGGCCTGACAGCCCCCCGTTCGCTGGGATTAACATCAAGGCTGTGGCGCGGGAGCGGTTCCAGACTGACCGGCGAGAGAGACAATAGACAAAGCTGGGCTCTTTCATCTCGGAGCTGCTGGCGCAGAGTCCTGACAGGTAATGGATGAGCAGAAACCGACACGACTTCCCAGTGCCCTCCCCAGCACGGCGCGGTTTATGGCCCGACACACTGCGACCATTATCCCGTCCCTTGCCCTCAACTCTCCCCGGGCCTCCTCTCCCCGGGAGCCGCTGCGCCCTCCGGCGGGAGGCGCCCGCGGGAGCCACTGCTGCTGCGGAACCGCCGAGACCGGGACAGGGACCCGAGCACAGCGCCCGCTGCACCGCACGGAAGGGTCTGACAGACAGCGTACCCAGTGCCACAGCTTCGGCTGTGGCTCCGAGTGGCAAATGCGCTCTGTTAACCCTTCACCCTTCCTAAAGGGGAAAAGAAAAGGAAGAAGGGAGAGATACTTGGACTGGAAAAGAAAACAAAACCATCTTTAATGAAAAGAATGATAATATATATGCAAATATATACAAAACCAATATTGAACCTAACTTCTTCTGGTGACAATTACATCACTCTCACCACTGATGTTGTGGCAGAAATCCCAGACTGGACTCAGTGGCAGATGGGAACCAGATTCAGGAGCTGGATTTTGGATCTGGATTCAGAAACACAGGTATTGGGACTGAAGACAGAATGGACAGGGCCCTCCATGGATGCAGGCCATTGAAGACAAAAGCTTGATCCTTTGGATTCCCTGCTTTATACTGAGTATGATGTATATGGAAGAAATACCTAGCTGGTCAGTTTAGGATCACCTGAACTGTCCACTTCTCCCTGCAGATACAGCCTTTTACTCTGCACTCCAACGTGGTACACAAAATTTAGCAGTGACCTTGTTCTGCACACCTGTCCTTAGTACTAACTAGAAACATCCAGTGTTACCACTGCTAGAAGCAGACACTGTGAAAACGTGCCATTAAAAACAGTGATGTTGCTTAGAAGAGGTTGAGCTAAAACACAAAATCACAGAGCAGAATTAATTCTGTTCTATCTCAAACTAGGACAGCATCCAAACCAGCAGGTTATCCATTTTCCTGGGTCACCCTCCATCACATTTTCAGCTCCCTATGGCACTGAACACCCTACTCAATCCTCTGTTACTTTAGGTACTTTGTCCTTGTTAGTTGTAATGACCATCAGATGTGACCATTGCACAAGTGTTACAGAATATATCACACAAGGCTTCCAGGCAGAGACATTTAGAGAGGAAAAGGAGCACCAGAGGTGGATTCCTCCTGCTCCATTCTTCACTGGATGGATTAAGTTAGCCCTTCATAAGTCTCACATCAAGAGGATTGTAGTCGGTGCACATGGTGTTTGTCCAAAAAGATAAAAACTATCTAACCTGCTTGACAGTTCTAGTTGCTTCTATATGAAGAAATATCTATTAAGCACCTTTACAACTGCTTGTTTAGCTCTCCAGTGACGCAAACATTTAACTCTGTGATTCAATCATTCCCTCAAAATGGTTTAAAGTTGAAGGTGCTCCAAGGTATCCAAAGTCTTCCTCAATATGTGCATGAAACTCATATGTACTAAGGGGGGAAAAAAAAAAAAAAAACCTTCAAAACTTCTGGAAGCACGGCAGTAGTGCTACTTTATGAGCTAAAAAAAAAGATCTCTGATTAGGAAGCAGGAAATTCCCTGCAGTTTAACTTGTTTTTTTTCACTCACTTTCTGTTATATTTCAGATAATGAGACAAGAAGGATCATGAAGGATTAAGTACAAATATTATAAAAGAGATAATAGCGTAATTAATTTGGCTTGGAAGGGGGTAATGACTGAAAAAAAATGAGTGATCTTTAAAAAGAGCTGAATTTAACAGAGGGTTATGTGCACAGAATTTGGAATATCAATATTGTTTTAACACAAGCATAGAAAATCACATCGATGGCCCTTTTTATGCATCAGCTTCAGGCTGTGCTTTCCCTGGAGGTGCAGTTATTGAAGCATAGCTAATTTTGGGGGTGTTTTTTTGTGCTTCACAGATAAATCACAGAGAGAGGACTAATGGTTGTCTTCATGTGTACATATGGTGCAGTTGTTACACTTGTGGATGATGATTCAGAAACCTAGGAAGAGACTTAGGGAAGCAAAGAAAAACTGTCTGAGCTTGCTCTTGATACACCTTGATTGATGTACCCAGTATTCCCTATGTTACTAGTCAATACACAAAAACTACTACTTCAGCAAAACACAACGAAACTGATTAATACAGAGGCTTTTGAGTCCACAGTGTTACACAGCAAACAATTTGATGCATTCAGACTTCAAGTGAGCAATTAAATATTAAGCTGAAGAGTAATACCATGCTGCTGAATGAGCAAGTGTTAGTATGAATGACAACTAGATGGACTGGAGAAGCAAAAGCTAGAAAGTTGAGGTCGAAGGGTAAAAAAAGTAGACCTGATTATCAGCTTTTGGACTGCTTTGCTTCTTAAGATTGGAGGGGGAGGGGAATACCACCACTACTCCCTCCAGATCCTTTCTTTCCGTAATTTGAAATAGATTACTTCAGACTGACAGTAAGGTTTGTGCTCATTCTTAAACAACTGCTGGCATTTCCACCATCCTGTTGAGGAATTTGATTGCTGTGAGCACTCTTCTACTCAGTTTAAGGCATGAAGGTGCTATTTAGGAAGGTTTTTTGGTTATACATTGCAAAAAGTGGGAGTGATGACACCAAACAGGGTGGAGTGGCTGACACACCAGAAGGCTGTGCTGCCATTCAGCCAGTCTTGGACAGGCTGGAGGGTTGGGCAGGAAGAAATTTAATGAAATTCAAGAAGGACAAGTGTAGAGTCTCGCATCTGGGAAAGAACAACCCCAGGTATCAGTATAGGTTGGGGATTGACCTGTTGAGAGGCAGTGAAGGGGAAAAGGATTTGGGGGTCCTAGTTGATGGTAGGTTGACCATGAGCCAGCAATGTGCTCTTGTGGTCAGGAGGGCCAATGCCATTCTGGGATGTATTAGAAGGGCTATGGCTAGTAGGTTGAGAGAGGTTCTCCTGCCCCTCTATTCTGGCCTGGTGAGGCCACATCTGGAGTACTGTGTCCAGTTCTGGCCCCTCAGTTCAATAGGGACATTGAACTGCTTGAGAGAGTCCAGTGCAGAGCCACAAAGATGATTAAGGGAATGGAACATCTCTCTTATGAGGAGAGCCTGAGGGAGCTGGGGCTCTTTAGCTTGGAGAAGAGAAGACTGAGAGGTGACCTCATCAATGTTTATAAATGTGTAAGGGGTAAGTGCTAGGAGGATGGAGCCAGGCTCTTCTTGGTGATACCCAATGACGAGAGAGGGGGCAATGGGTGGAAGCTGAGGCATAGGAAGTTTCATTTAAACACGAGGAGGATTTTTTTCTGTGTGAGGGTGACAGGACACTGGAACAGGCTGCCTAGGGGAGTTATGGAATCTCCCTCTCTGGAGATATTCAAAACCTACCTGGATACATTCCTGTGTGATCTGGTATAGGTGATCCTGCTCTGGCAGGGGGGGTTGGACTGGATGATCTTTCCAGTTGCCTTCCAGCCCTGACATTCTGTGATTCTGTGAAATGGTTTAAGCATTTTGTGTATTGCCCTGATTAGTGAATAGTTTTGAGATCCAGGTGAAGTTCTCTAATTGTTACCTTACATGTTCGGTCCTGCACCCCCTTTAACTTGCTCACTTCCTGGGGCTGTGATTTCTGCATTCCTGAGAGCAGCTTTAATAAGGCTGTAGGGATGGTAGGGTGAGTACAATTATTTGTAGGCACATAAGTTTTGCTTTGAAATCACAGGTGATCTTGACATTTCTAGGAGACAGAACTTCTACTTGTGTAAAGCTACTAGATTCTGTCCAGAAAATTTGACTTGGATGAGTGACTAACGCTAGACAGAAAGTACGAGAACACCTCTCATCACTGTGACTCAGAGAGGCACTGATGGGCAAAGCTGAAAACTTAAAATTAAAATAAAAAAGCTGCTTGCTTTGTCATACATCTGTTTCTGATTATTCTAATGAAACTATTCACATAGGGGAACTGTGCAACATTTATCTCATTTTCTGAGGAACACTACTGTATTATATAACACTGTGACATTAAATGTTCAGCGATCTGCACTGCTAACAGTTAGCTGTGTCACAATATTTATTTTAGATTGCCCTGATGGTATTTTCCCATAAAACACAGTGTCAGATCTTTCTACGCACAGTCCCTGTCCATGTGTTGAAACTTCAACTTGTTCTCTATTGTTCTTACTAATGAAAAACATTTCTATGGGCAATTTTCTACACACATATATTAATTTTGGGTTACTGAGATTGCCTAATGAAACGATCATTTTCTGTTAAATATTCCTGACAGAGTATACAGAACCAAATTTGGAAAACATATTTATCTCATGATGAAATCAACTTCCAGCAGGTTTTGTTAGAAATATGCCCAAGAAAGCTTCCACAGTTCTGCAAGAAATTATCCTGCATCACTCTAATAAAGCAGAATTAGTTCAGGTTGTTGCCGATAACAAAATCCTTCTCAATTGTTTCATTTATCAGACTCTCACACTTGGAAGATATTAAACATGCAAGGAATAAGAAAGTCAACATGGGAAAAAGTGGAGAGAGTTCTCCTTCCTCCAGTTACTCTTTGCACCTGGGGATGATCATTCTAAACTAGATTCCAGCTCAGTTATGTGGGTTGAATTGGAGCTTCAGTGGTGCTTCAGTGGAGCACCTCTCAACACACAGGTTTAGTTTCGTTTTCTGTGGATTCTAATTTTTAGAGGACTTCTGAATTATGGTTTACTATGTAACACTGGAACAGTAGGATTTTAAAAAGATCATTTTTCTCTAATTACTTTTTAAGTAAAATGCTGCACACCAGGGTACTTTACTAACTGATGTTCACAGGAGGGAGTGCAGTTGGCTCGAGGGAAAATAGGCTTCTGGGAGGCTTTTTTTTTTTTTTTTTTTTTTTTTTCCCCTAGTTCCTGTTTGAGTTGCTACAGCTTTGGTCAGTTTGATACATCTTCTTGTGATTGCTGGGAAATCAGGGAAGATGCTGAACCTTTTACACCATGTCTTGCTCACTGTGGATAATAGCATTGCAATAAAAAAAGGGTATACCGAAACTATGTCTAGCATTAAATAATAATTAATTTGGCCCTTTCCTAGTCATAGTGTCAAAGTATAAAGTAAAAAAATACAAAACCTCATCATCATTGAGTTTAAGAAGTTGTGTGGCCCAAGAGGAAGTAGATCTGTAGAGCAGAACTATTGGTGATGAGGATGTGATGCCCTCTGTATATTTATTGTGGAGGTCTTATTTAAGGCTAGATCTATTCTGGTGCCATGGACTGAACACTCATTAGCACCTAGAGCTGTGAAGTGAACTTCTGGAGCACATCTCCTAGTTTAATATTAGGGAAAGGAGTTGCTTCATGTGCTTTAAGACAGCTTCACCACTTGGACAACAGAGTTGCTTCAAAAACACCATTCCCCTGATCTAAATTAGGAAATTAATGCAGACACCCCATTATATATTTCAGCTCTTCCCACAGGGCCTTGTGTATATGGATACAAACTCTGCTGTGTTGCTCACCTTCATATTAGATCCAGCTGTGGGCTATTTTGTTCACCAAAAAAAACAAAAAAAAAGAAGCCACAATTGTCCTGCCCCCACCACAGACATCTCATTTGCAAGAGAAGAGGTGGTAAATTCAACTCACATTTCCTCAACTTAATCTGCATATTGGATATTAAAGAAGTGGGAAATGTGTGCTTGATGACCTCAGGCTATATCTATGCTTGAAAATAAAACCTGTCAAAGATCACAGCTTGGCTCACAGCCATACACGTAGGCTCTTTTCCCTTCAAACCCAAGGTCTCCTCAGGTAAAAGCCTTGCTTGCTGCTAGTGGAGCTGCATGTGTCTCTTATCCACTTCTTGCTTCTTTTAAATATTTTTAATGGTTTTTTTTTTTTGCTTACTCCAATTTTTAGAGAATTGAATAATAAAAAAATATATCACAGCCAGATAAATCCTTTCTCATCTTTTTCTCTTAAAAAGATGAGATGTACTTGCACTACGGTGCAAGTACAGCTCTTTGTAATCATAATGATAAAACTTCCAGAAGGAGAAGAGACTTGTTGTACACCCTGGCAAAGAGTGTGGAATAGAACAGGATTATGAAATTATATTTCTGTTTGCAAACAGTACAGTGTACTCATCCCTTATTTGACTATTCTTACTTTGAGGATCAAACCATGGAGTGTTGTAATGAAGGTATTCAAAATTAATAATGATATAAATTTTGATATCCAGGCAGAGATTGTTAATAACTATGAAAACTGTTTATTAACATTAAATCTCGCCACAAAACTTATATACAAGGTTCAAAAACGCACGGTTTGGAAATGTATACATACAGGGAACAGGCAAAACTGGAAAACTTTAAAGGCAACTAGCATAAGCAAACATTTTTACTGGCAGAGAAGGTTTGTGCAGTGTAGCTTGCACCGCTTGCAGTTGATTACCCTGCTTAGCCACTGGATGGGCGCAGGAAGCTCTTTCTGCTTATGGCAGAAGGCAATCAATGATTACAAGAGGCTTGAAGTATTTACTCACCAAAATATCATGGGACAATACCCAAAGCACGTGGTGGGGCTGCTGCTGGGCCAAAAGCTGCTGCGTGGGCTGCTGCGTGGGCAGACGATCTCTGACCTGGTCCTAGCTTTCTTGGCAGCAGACTCATGTGGAGGCAGGACGTGCAGTCGCGGTGTGCAGTCTCGGTGTCACGCTGGCTGGTCCTGGCTCTCTTGGCAGCAGGCCCTCATGTGCAGGCAGGATGTCTTGCGGTGTGCAGTCTCGGCACGGTGTCACGCTGGCTGGTCCTGGCTCTCTTGGCAGCAGGCCGACCGCATGGAGGCCTCAGGGCCTCAGCAGGCACGGACACAATAGCAGAGCGAGAGAGGAGCGAGAGCAAGCGAGCGAGCTTGTGCTACCTGCTCATCCTTTATATAGTTCAGCCCGAGACTGATGGGCCTTTGGACATAGACTAGCCAATCAAGATGGCACTTTGCCCAGTTTGCCCATATTAGGTGAAGCTGGGGCTTTTGTGGCCACCACCCCCAGCTCGGAAGGAGGCGGGGCAAGGAAGCATGCCTGGGCAAGCCAGGACATGTACAAGCCCACCTTGGCCTTTTCAGGCCTACCACGACAAGTGTGCACTGACATCTGTCAGTCTGCAGGACCTAACAGCTGACCTCAGAGACCAAAGCATGTCAAATCCTCCAGCTTTGCACAAAATTAATACGACGCAAATCCGTCTTGTACAGTTTGCAAATTGCTTTGATTTCCTCACACTGATGAAGATGCTGATGATGACACACAGGAATCCCAGTCATCATTGGTTCTAATATTGGCAGTTCCACAAGTGCTGTGGTTAGTCTACTAGGTCTTTTATCCTCAGCTCACACCAAAATCTTCTCCATCTTCTGCTCCTTTTGGCATTTCTTTTGTTTGTGTTACAATTGAACAGCATCAATAAGAGCCTGTATTTCTATTTAGACAACATAGTTAAAAGGGGTTCAGGTGTAAACTGCCAGTACTTTGTCTCAGAATGCAGTGCTTGGTAAGATCACTTGAATATCCCCTACTTGAATAAATCAGTGCTGTTTACTAGGTAGAGCTATTCTAATTTGTGACAATTCAGGAGATGGTTGGATATAATATCAAGAAAAAGTTCCTAAAAATTGGACACCGTGTCCTTGAAGATTTATGAAGATCCCTTGTATTTGGTATAGACAATTATTTAATTTAAAATCTCTGCATCTATAGAACTTCTGTCCATGGACACTCTAAAACTGAGCTTCCAATACTTACCCATATCAGGAGCAGTAATTCCAGAGAGGAGTGAAGATTTAAGTACTGCCTCTTTAGTCTAACATCTGTATGTTCAGGGCACAAGTACTGATTTTAAATTTATTTTTCTAGTAGAGATCTTACAGACTACCAACTCCGCATGAACATGGTTGTATAGACAAACCTGCATAAAAATAAAAACCAACCCAAAACAAACAATCCCTCCAAACCTAAAAAATTCAGGTTAATTCAAAAGAATTCACTTAAATTTATCTCATAAAGGAAAATCAGAATCATCAGTAGTTCATTGTCAGAAGGATGGTATGTAGCAAAAGATTGCAAAGGCCTTCGGTATATTTATAAAAGTCATGGGCAATGGGCTACAGAATCTTTTCATTCATTTGTAGATAACACTAATGTAGGAAAGGCTAAGAATGTAAAAAAACAAAACAAAAACCCACACAGACACAAAAAAAACCAAACCAACAAAAAAACACCACAAGAAAAAAACCCAAAAAAACCCCAAAGGACTCAGGTACAGGTTGCTACTGGAAATCATAAAATCATAGAATCATAGAATGGTAAGGTTGGAAGGAGACCTCAAGAATCATCTAGTTCCAACCCCCTGCCATAGGCAGAGACACCTCCCACTAGCACAGGTTACTCAAGGCCTTGTCCAACCTGGCCTTGAACACCTCCAGAGAGGGAGCAGCCACAACCTCCCTGGGCAACCTGTTCCAGTGCCTCACCACCCTCACTGGAAAGAACTTCCTCCTAACATCTAGTCTAAATCTTCCCTCTGCCAGTTTAAACCCATTGCCCCTTGTCCTGTCATTTAAGACCTTGTAAATAGTCCCTCCCCAGCCTTCCTGTAGGCCCCTTTCAGATACTGGAAGGCTACTATAAGGTCTCCTGGAAGCCTTCTCTTCTCCAGGCTGAAGAGCCCCAACTCTCTCAACCTGTCCTCATAGGAGAGCTGCTCCAGCCCTCTGATCATCTTTGTGGCCCTCCTCTGGACCCGCTCCAACACTTCCATGTCCTTCCTGTGCTGGGGGCTCCGGAACTGCACACAGTGGTCCTATTTTCCCCAAGCCATCCTTTCACTGACAGAATCATTCATGTAACAGCACTAATGTGACTCAAAAATCCTTGAAAGAACTACTTCTCAACTGCATATTGTAGAGTGCAAAGTGCTGTGACACCTGACTCAGAATAAGAAATAGGGTGGGAATGCATGAACAGAGCTGGGGGCAGGTAAAGGAGATGCCCTACAGACATTGTAGATGGACCCAGAAATTCCACCCCAATAATACAGTGAATACCAGAAATAGAGTTCGAAATAATCTTGACAAATAGGAAATTCACTTAAGTTAAGAGCAAAGTACTA
The DNA here is from genome assembly GCA_013399055.1 of Ramphastos sulfuratus. Classification (NCBI taxonomy): domain Eukaryota; kingdom Metazoa; phylum Chordata; class Aves; order Piciformes; family Ramphastidae; genus Ramphastos; species Ramphastos sulfuratus. Next base: position 309,603 of record WBNM01000968.1, on the reverse strand, counting down.
AAGTATTCTACTTAAGTAATATAAATAGCCTTTGTAGGTGGCTTACAAGATCACTGTTCCATCTTTGAAGTTACTATATTTCCAGTTCTGATCCTGTGCCTCTGTGCTACCTCTGTGAATTTTGGGTTGCCTTTCCAGTTTGGTTATGATTAAGTAGTAGGGCAAAGCAGAGAGAAGGCTGTTATACAAGTCTGTGAGCCGATACTCAATCTGCTGCCAATGGTTACTGCAGATAACATCTGTTGTAACCCTTGTGTCTTAGAATTGTTTCACCTACAACCTCCAGTTTCTGCCTTTTCAAACAAGGCAGGAGACAAAACAAACAAAAATCTGCTCTCAAAAGCAAAACCCACAACCTAAATAATAGTTAGAAGGCTCATGTTGTATATCCACAGTTAAACCCAACGATGAGGTCTTTCCTCAGCTTTCAAGTAGTTGTTACTCAGGCAGAAAACTTGTAGAAAAGTTCAGCTCATCAGAGACCTCATCTGCCTTCTCTATATGTCGCTCTCTCTTATATTTAGGCTCTGTATAAATTTGCTTTTATAGATAGGCATCCTAAAGATGCATACATTCCCTTCTATACTCAACAGAGCACAAGACCTAAGCAGTTTCCTATATTGCTTTTGTTACCTTCCCACTATGAATGAAGCAATATTATGTATAGTCAACATGAGATTTCTTGTCTGAGGCTTTTACCATAGGGATAATATTTTTTTCCCTAGTACTTTTATTGGAGAAAAGTTGTTTGTTACGTATTATTTATACTCTAGTGTAATTCCATTCCATCAATTACATAAGTAATTCTTAAAAAACCCCAACCAACCGAACAAAGAGACTCGGGCTCCTAAGCCATGTTTACACATCTGTCTGTGTGAGGAAACTCTTTTCTGAGCCACACACACATCATTCTCCATGGCGTATGGTTTGAATAAAGCTGCATTGTTCCCTCTTCCAACTCACTCAGAGACTTTTTGTGGTTTGTCTGCCTTTCCTCCCCTCCCCAGTCCTATACACAGCCCATTTTTCTGTTTTTATTCTTATTGCTGCTGTATCCTGCTTCCTTCTTTGGCCTCCTCAGGATGTAGAAGAGCTTGGAATCCCAGCTCTCAACACACAAAGTCTCAAACCAGCCTGCAGTCTGCATGAATTCCCCATTATATTAGCCTCAGCCAGGAACCAGGAGCTTCACCAAACATCCTGAGACTTGGCTTCTGGCAACAAAGTGAACTGCAAGGTGGGGAAGTCAATTACTCAGCATTTAAGTTTCTGTCAGCAGCGACTCACACACCCCTGGTTTTACTCTACAGGTGTATAAAAAACACAAAATGTCTATTACTGAATTTAAGTTTGATTCCAAAACATTGTGCTCAACAGCTTATGCTGAAAAGAGAGAAAGAAGTTTTCTTCCCTAGGTAAGATCAAGGAGCAATGGAATTGAGATAAAGAATGGTTCACAGAATGCTGCTGCTCTTTGATACACATGGCTGTTAAATCCATCATTGTAACGTTTGGGGTTTTGTTGTTGTAATTGTGTTGCTTTTTGGGGTTTTGCTTGTTGTTTTCTTGACTATGTATTATAATGATACAGCAGGAATAAGAGAGGGAGAGTAACATTTTACCCATAGTCAATTATGCTATACTGCAACTTTCTCCAATTTTATTAATTATAATTCATGACTTTAGCAAGCCATTCTTGTAGTTAAAGGGCATTCAAATAAGGAAGAAAAATAGATGTAATCTCTGACTCCAGTGTACTCATACAAGCCCTATTAACCCACTGATTAAATGATCTAGCCTTGCATAATTATGCCTGTTATATGAACTGGTAAACAAAGGCAAAAGAGTGCTTTCCTAGTGAGAGCCAACACGAGGCTGTTTTATCCATTAATTTCCACTGAAGCTTTAAAAATATTATTGTCGGAATGTTAATGTTTTGCCTTAATGTTCACAAACTTCAGCAGGGGATGAGGGATGACATTTAAGTCCCTCATATTTTAGACTGCATGGCAGAATTTGTAATTCATCAGCTGGCTACAATTTTATGTAACACCAATTAACAAAATTTAACATTTTCCTTAATATAAATGAACATATTTTGGTTTTTGTTTAAAAGAATAATTACACAAAGGTATAATGTAATACAAGATGAATTTCTGATGAACATTTCTTTGTTTTTTCCCCAACTCAGTATCTCTGTCTTCTTGAACCACAGTTATCTGGAGTAAGATTCAAAGTCAATCTTAAACAAGTCTAGTCTCTGGCCAGTGGGCTGACAGGCCATTCTGACTATAACTATATCCTTAATATTTTTCTGACGCCTTAACAGCATTGCCACAACTGACAAAGCAAAGGCTTGAGCTGTGGATGGACCTTCCCAGGTGCTGGGGCATGGGGTGGGACTGAGTCATGCTAAGAGATACTCACCACTCACATCCATACCTTGTCCCCATACAGCTGGACAGCTGGAGTGTCTGTTCAAGAAAGGGTCTTTATTTATACTGTAACAGATTTACCCAGACTGGATTTCTTTACCTACTTACAAGCACTGTGGGGTAGTATCAAAAGCCTCACAGAAACAAACAATATTGCTGCCTCTTCTGTGCTGCTTCTTCCTCTCTATTAAGGCAACTACACTGCTCTGACATGGTCTGATGGCCTGTTATCTAACTGGGCTCTTTTTTTCATATCCCTTCCTTGTTTTTAATGACTGACACTTGCCTCACCTGTCTTCCAGAAGTAACCGCCTAGAATTAGTTTGTGCTAAGGCCATTCATCAAATACCTGATGAAGAAGCTCATCGCACCCAGCCTACTGCAAAACGGTGAATTTAGATAAGGCTGGGCACTGAAGCAGGAACTCAATATTGAAGGATAACTGCTGCAGCTTGTCTCCTACTTGCTATGGGATAATGGCAAAGAAACACTAGTTAACAGACTGATCAGCAGGTAACACTGCAAGTTTTTCTATTTCTAGGGTTGTTTTTGCATCAGTACAGTCAGTGCTACGTGCCATTGGAAGTATTATTCCTTTCTCAGTCAATTTTAATGCTTCCACATCTTTAATATTTTATGTTAAGAAATATGCTTTCTCTAAAAATGTCTCCACTAATACCAGTCTTGAGTAACTCCACTAAGTCAGTGCAGCAGTACCTATAGGAGACAGTTTCCAAGTATTCCCAAGAGCTGAATACTTCTTGATTTCAGTGCCTAGTTCTAGAGGCTTTTTGTCAATCCTAAACATTTCCAGGTCCTCCTGCCTATAGTTGTTTGTATTCGCCTCTCACATTCCGATTTCACTGTTTAAAGGGCAAGCAGAGTTTACTGAATGGAAAGACCCTGGTCTACAATATCAAACAGCAGAGTGACCTCAAAAGAGAACATATTTCATGAAAAAGAAAAATGTTTCCTTACAATCCCAGCTTGTTTTACCCACCCAGATCTGTCTTTCTGCTGCCTCTGTGGTAACACATGTTTTATATGAACCTGTATTGAGATTAATTTCAACCTACAAATAACGATACAGCTATGCAGTAGGAGGGAATTCCTACAAGATGATGTAAAGCTTTTTAAGCAGTAAAATTAAAAATAGCACATAAACCCTGACCAGTAGATTTGGATCTGAACCAAGGCAACACATTTGGGAAACATTATCAAGTTTATCAGGGCTAACATATCACAGAAAATCTGCTTCTGTTTATATGCCATTTATTATTGATTTTTGACATTTCCCTTTTTTCTTCAACCTTTTTTCCCCCTGAGCAAATATATGTTAGACTTAAGTGAAATACGAGATAACAGACTGGTCTTTCAGTTTTCTTTCCCTGTAAGACAAAAGCAGATCTGACTAGAAGTAAAAAAATAACCAAAATCTATGAAATAGAAGTACATTTAAAAATAAAAAGTTGCTAGAGTAGCACCAGCAATACTGGACAAATCTTTCACAATGAAAACTAAGAAAAATTAAAATGCCTACTAAGGTATAACTAAAGGCAAAATTCTGTCCTTTCCTACAGTGTCTTGCATTTCATGCATAATTAGCACATTAAAGACTTCTGACTCATGCAAAGCCATATCTGTAATAAAACCCCTATTTTTTAATATAGGACACCTATATTAACAGGATTATGCCAGCAGAGACTATTTTGTCTATAGTTGTTAGAATGTTTGCAGGTCAAAACAGTTCATAGTGACCAAGTGCAACTCAGGAAAAAATACAAACAGCGAAAAGTTTGTAAATGGTAAATGACCCAGTTTCCCAACTTTATTTAGACAAATTCTCACACATATCACCAGAATAATCTTTAAATGAGAGTGAGCTATGACTTCACTTACTTTTGATCTGTTTTCAAAATCAAGGTAACCATTAAAAGTCAGTTTAAACCTAGTCCAAATCCAGTCAAGATTCATGGAGTTCAAGTTGACGCTCAACTTAAATTTGAATTCTTTTACATTAGTTGTTTGCCCATCAGTAGTTTGTGATTTTCTTCAATGGATGCAAATGTAAAACATCGACATTTTGGAAAGCTGTTCTGCTGCTGACATCTCTGAGTCAAATGTTCATTATTCTTTACTTGGAGGAGCAAAACTTTTTCTTGCGTAAGCAGATCTTTCCTCTGTGGACTCTAGAATCCACACTTAAGACCCCATCCTATTAGCAAACAGTCTTTTTATCTCAAAGAAAGCAAATATAATAATGGGCATGAAATGGTGAAGATGTTTACTTTAAGGTGCCAGTAACCCCCCAGAATATAATAAAATAAATATATATTATTTAGTGTTTATTTCTTCCTCTGGGGTTTTTTATTAAATGCTCCATGTAAAGTATAGGACTTTTTCAGAACATGTGATAAAACCCTTTTAGAACATGTGACAAAACAACTGTTGGTGATGCTTAGGAGGAAGTTCTTTACAGTGAGGGTGGTGAGACACTGGAACAGGTTGCCCAGGGAGGTTGTGAATGCTCCCTCTCTGGAGGTGTTCAAGGCCAGGTTGGACGAGGCCTTGAGTGACCTGTACTAGTGGGAGGTGTCCCTGCCTATGGCAGGGGGTTGGGACGAGATGATCTTTAAGGTCCCTTCCAACCTTACCATTCTGTGATTCTATGATTCGATGATTCTATGCTTTCTTTGAGTACTTACTGAATATTTTCAGTTAAAGAATTATGGTAATAAAAATAATTATGAAGGTCGTTGTAATTGCAATGTACAGTGGGTTTGTAGATTCACACACAGGTATTACTAAGGAAATTTGGGTAACTCTCCACTGCTGTGGCAGAGCCAAAACTTTCAAAGGCAAGGCAAGGAGTCTTAAACCACAGTATTTAGAAGACATTTATTAAAAGTGGATGCAGATGGAAGAGACCAGAGAGAGCAAGTCAAAAGGAGATCCTAGCAACCCCGTAAGGCTGAACTGCTGAACCCTGTTGTGGAAATTAGCATTGCTGGTGATGCTGCCAGGCAGCTGAGTGGAACTAGACAGAAAAGTTGATTTATTAGTGCACTTGAAGAAAAAGTTACAACTTGTAAGAATGAAGAAGTTTTATTTGGTTTTGGTTTGGTGCTTTTTTTGTTTGTTTGGGTTTTTTTGTGGTTTGTTTTTTGTTGTTTACTTTCAGCTTGGCAATTTGAAGGCAATGCCTAGAACAGACTTTGAATCAGATCCTTAAATATAAACTACATGACAACGAAAATAATGTATTTTATCTTCCTGCTTGTGTTGCCTCTTTTCTTCTCTCCAGCACAGGTCAGCAGTAAACCCTCCTCAAAGCAAAAACTTTCAGATACTGGGAACACTCAAATGTTTAATTGCCTCTCCTGAAGATCAGTGCAAGAGTTGGCATTTCATCCAAGGTAATAATCCAGGATCTCCATAGTTCACAGTGGAGAGATGAGGCATTTATAGGGGCGATTCAGTCCACCCTAACATTTGAGGGTCTTTAGCTATCTGTTTCTCCTCACTCTTCAGAGGTACTTATTTGCTACCTCATGCAAAGCCCATGCCTACTCTAAGTGGTGCCCCTTGAAATGCCAAATGAAATGTAAGGTTATAACACTTGCCACTTGTAGTAGGGAAGCAGGAAACTAGGGTTCTAAGAGCTTTGCCTGTGGCAAGGAAGACCCAAAATCTGTGCTTCAAATAGTGTCAGGTCAAGGCGAACAAAATTGTGGAAGAATTCATCTGCTTCAAATGAGGACAAAAATCTGTTTTCTAATTTTTGAGAAGAGATGAAAAAAAAAATTAAATCATGCCATTGAAAAAAAGTGAGATGATGTCCTTGCAGCAGCTTTGAGGCCTGTATTTTGATCACGAATTATTTCCTTTTTTCAAGGTCAGGGACATAAATGACCCATCACTGCAAAGTCTAGAATGCTGTCTTTTTATTCTAATGCTTTTTGACCCATGAAGTCAATAAAAGATGTCTCAGAGAATTCTTCCAGCAATAGTCTCTAATACACTTGTTATACAATTGAATGAACACCCTGGGAAAGATGAACTTTCCAAATAGACACAAAATCCCAGAGCGATTTTCCACATGAAACTAACCCCTGCAATTTCATGAGCCTTTTGTTTTACACACAAATGGCCTCACTACTACCTGGCATGAAAATATGAAAGTAATCTGAATTAAATTGAAGCCTGTTTTTCTCAAAGCTAAAAACCACAAATGTTTGCTTGTTAGTCTTTATTGGCTGACTTTTATTAAAGATGGCATTTCAAATTGTTCCTTGGGTCAGAGATGACAAGATTTTTTTTTTTTTAAACTTTTTTTTTTTTTTTTT
>WBNM01000968.1:188132-302805 GCA_013399055.1 Ramphastos sulfuratus | reverse complement strand
TTAATTTCTTAAGAATGAAAGAACTGAGGAATCACAGACTTTCCAAAATCAACAGTGATCAGTAGCTTGGGCACCAGTGTCAAACTCTGCCAAAATTCTTCTGTCTTTTCTCAGCTTAGCTACACCACGATTCTTGATTCACACTACTTGCATAATCAGGCAATATCTATCACAGCAAAACCCTAGTTTCTGTTTAGTAAACATATGTAATAAGGAGAACTACTTATACTNTGTTCCTGATACAATCTAGGATGCCATTGGCTCTCCTGGCCACCTGGGCACACTGCTGGCTCATGTTCAGCTCCTATCTACCAGTACCTCCAGATCCCTTTCTGCCTGGCTGCTCTCCAGACACTCTGTTCCCAGCCTGTAGCACTGCTTGAGGTTGTTGTGGCCAAAGTGTAGAATCCTGCACTTAGCCTTATTAAATTTCATCCCATTGGCAGGGCCCTCCTATCCTCCCTACTCGTTTGCAAAATAACCTTGTCTCAGAAGTGCTACTCTCAGCAAAAGAATTTTAACTGATTTTCAGATTTTGAGTACTTTTCACGACTTAATACAGTACAGTGTAGCTTAAGTAATTTAAAAATCTGGCCAATTATACTACAAATGGCAAAAATAATAATAATAATAAAGAGTCTTATTTGCATATCTCAATTAAAGTAATTGCAGTTGTACAACATATAATCAGAATAGTGGGTCTCAGTGTGAATGTGAAACCACTGAACAAAAGGAATCCTCATTAGCTTTCTAAGCTTCCAAATTTAATAAAGCAAATGTCACTTTGACAGGCTAACAAATGTGGCATTCACCCTGTAGTTTTAAAACACAGCTGCCAAAAATCGGCTAAGCCAATGGTTACAAACAATATATTCTGCTGTATAAATACAGTAGATATTATGAATGTATAGCTGAGCAGGCATAACCCAAGACTAGTCAGAAGAAAAAACATGTATATTTCATTTGATACATATAAGAGAGGTCTCCAAGAAGTTACTCTTTTCAGTTTGGTTAGATAACACAATTTTCTTTCTCCAAATTAAAATCTTTCATAGAGATGTAATACCAGGTTCAGTCTACTATTGACAAATTCAGTACCTTAGTAACTAGGACCATGAATATCTGTATGGTGAAGTTCACCAAGATACCTAATTCAAGCTCCCAGGTTAAGAACTGGCTGAAGGGTTGGTCCCAGACTGGTGGTGAATGGTGCCACATCCAGTTGGCAGCTGTCACTAGTGGTGTGCCCCAGGGATCAGTGCTGGGCCCAGTCCTGTATAATATCTTCACTGATGATCTGGATGAGGGGATTGAGTCTACCATCAGTAAGTTTGCAGATGACACCAAGGTGTGAGCAATTGTCAATCTGTTAGAGGGCAGGAGGGCTCTGCAGAGGGACCTGGACAGGCTGCATAGATGGGCACAGTCCAACATCATGAGTTTCAAAAAGTCCAAATGCCAGATTCTGCACCTTGGCTACAACAACCCCATGCAGCACTACAGGCTGGGAACAGAGTGTCTGGAGAGCAGCCAGGCAGAGAGGGAGCTGGGGGTATTGGTCAACAGCTGACTGAACATGAGCCAGCAGTGTGCCCAGGTGGCCAAGAAAGCCAATGGAATCCTGGCCTGTATTAGGAATAGTGTGGCCAGCAGAAGCAGGGAGGTCATTCTGCTGCTGTACTCAGCACTGCTTAGGCTACACCTTGAGTACTGTGTCCAGTTCTGGGCCTCTCAATTTAAGAAAGAATTTGAGGTGCTTGAAGGTGTCCAGAGAAGGGCACCAAGGCTGGTGAGGGGACTGGAGCACAGCCCTGTGAGGAGAGGCTGAGGGAGCTGGGGGTGATTAGTCTGGAGAAGAGGAGGCTCAGGGGAGACCTCATTGCTGTCTACAACTACCTGAAAGGAGGTTGTAGCCAGGTGGGGGTTGGTCTCTTCTCCCAGGCAGCCAGTGACAGAACAAGAGGACACGGTCTCAAGCTGCACCAGGGCAGGTTTAGGCTGGATGTTAGGAAGAAATTCTTCACAGAAGGATTGGCATTGGAATGGGCTGACCGGTGAGGTGGTGGAGTCACCATCTCTGGAGGTATTTAAAAGGAGACTGAATGGGGCACTTAGTACCATGGTTTAGTTAATTAGAAAGGTTAGATGATAGGTTGGAATTGATGATCTAACCTGGTTAATTCTGTGATTCTCTCTCCCTATTATATTTATTATATCTAATTCTCAGATGCTGGCATGTCACACAGGACAGGATACTTTCTGAACAGCACAGAGGTTACATCCATGTCAAGTTTCATGCTATGTCCTCTTTTCATTATAGAAGATCTAAATCAGTTGAGGGTCATCAAATTTCACTGTCTTCTCTCAGCTTCTTTTGTGTGTTAATAGAAGAGAAACTCTTTCCACAGTTTTCAAGGCAGTAAGAGAGTAGGTGTTTGACACATCACTAAAACCCATGGAAAATTTCATTACACTCTAGGATTTCACTGAAGTGGGTGCAGTACTGGAATGAGAACTATGTGTAGCTGCAATATTGATTTTGATGTGAGCCACATACAAATATACTAACCTTTAAGTTCTGTTAACAACGTGAAAATGTCAGAGGTATGTCAAGTTCTTAATACCCATCTACTATTTAATTGCCAACAGCCCAAACATTCAGGGCAAAAGAGTTACATTAATTCCAGCTGGACCTCAAAGTAAGGTCTGTTGAAAAGTCATGATGTATCTTTCTCTTAACTTAGGGATTAGCATTTGGTTGCTTTACTTTTTAACTATATACTTACTGAATTTCTTTAACACCTACTGCACTGTTCATTTTAGTTTTAATTTCAAAGCAGTCAAGTGCAAGAGATTATGTCAGTGATCTGCACTAGCAGAAGACTCAGTTTGCTCAGGAAGGGGCAATTTAGGTCAAAGGCCATGACTGACAAAAGACAGATGGTATCATTTATACCTGTGTCAGTCAGAAACAGCTCTATTAAAACAATTTGAGTTATATTTGCCTCAAATCAGTGTGAAAGAAAATTCTGTGTTTGCATAATTTAGACTATGTGGTAGTCAGGAATTCACCTTAGCCTGCCAGGAAGTATTACAGACTACTAAATTCAAATACTGGATCTGTTATATTGGCTTTTTAACTAAAACGAGTTTTATTCTCTTATTGCTAGATCAAATTCATGTTACTGCTTCAGCTCACCGGCTTCCACTCTAATTCCAGTCTGTAATTAGAGAATTCATCCGAGGGAAGAGAATGACAATTAGTGTCCTACTTTTTACTTAAGAGAAAAACCAAAACTAATGAAACCCCACCTCTTCCAACTATTTGCAACATTTTATATTTCTTGACTTTTGATAGTCACAGAATCATGCACTTCTAACAGTCCTAGAACTTTTGAAAGCATACTTCTGGCTATACAGCCACAAGACAATTTACAGCTAAGATTTAATTTGGGATTTTTAATTTGGTTTGCTCAGAGATCTGGTTGGAGTAGAATCACAGAATTAACCAGGTTGGAAAAGACCTCTAGGATCATCGAGTCCAACCTATCACCTAACCCTTCTAGTTAACTACACCATGGCACCAAGTGCCTCATCCAGCCTCCTCTTAAGACACCTCCAGGGATGGTAATTCCACCACCTCCATGGGCAGTCCGTTCTAATGCGCTGCATGAAGTACAGCTCTGAAGAGAAGAGGAGCTCAGGAGAGGTGGCTACTCATGGCTTGGATGGGTGAATGCTTCACTGGGTGAAAGACTGGCTGGATGGCTGGGTCCAAGGAATGGACCTGATAGGATACACCACAAATGAGAGCAGGCTGATGTCACTGAAAGCTTGTTTATCTTGGCACTAGCAAGGCTTTTGCCCCTGCCTCCCATAACGTCCTTACAAACTACATAAACAGACAATGAGGTATACTAAGAACTGTCTGAACTGCCAGGCTCAAAGGGGTTGTAATTAGCAACACGAAATTCATCTATCAGCCATTCATCACCAGTGGCATACTCCTGTGGTTGATACTGGGACCAGTACCATTTACCCATCTTCATTAGTGACTCAGAGGGTGGGACAGAATGCACCCTCAGGAATTTTGCAGAGGATACAAAACTGGGAGTAGTAGCGATAGACCAGATGGCCGTGCTGCTGTTCAGAGGGACCTTGACAGACAGAGAATAGACAAGAATCTGTACTGTATTTTGCCAAACCCAGATGTGTTATAAGAAAAAAGATGCAGTATTTCCCAAATGTGTATCCACCTAAATGGCACTGTATTGTTTAAGGAATATAGTGGTTCCATTAAACATCACAAGAGTAAATGGGGAAGGAGGAAGATTGATTTCATATGCCCTACATTGTTTAATTCATAGGAAATACAAGAATGCAAGTCACCTTGTATACTACTTACATGTTATTTACAGTTAAAAATTAGCTGAAATACAACACAGAAAGCAACTTAGGGAAGATTTTTTTGTTGCTTATTAATTTTTTTTATTTATAACAATAAATATGATCTTAGTAACTCTCTTTTGTGACAGCCACTTAGTAGCACAGGAAGGTTGTTAGTCATAAATTATGTTTCAAATGCATTCCTTTGCAGCAGCAAATTCTAGTCTTGCAAATTCATACTAGCCTAAAATAATATTTTCTTGCAGCACAAAATAAGCAGATTCTTAGGGCTGTTCTGACAAAAACCAGTCATGCTTATTTGTGCACACTCTGAAATGGTGCCACTATGAGGCTTATTCATCATACTACAAACATGCATTCTTACATACTGATGAGCCACTGACAAAATGCAGGTCAACAACTTTGACTGTTAGTCTATACAGCTCTTTTTCTGAGAGCAATTCATTTGCACTTATCTTAAGATTAAATTAATCACCCTCTGGTGACCTTACTGATTATAAATGCAACCTGAGGTGGCCACCATAGCCTAGGATGACTAATGTGACGTTATGAAAGTCATAGAAGGCATTCATGCCCCCTACTCTGAAAAGCATTATTGACAAGTTCCCCTGGTCATGATGACAGGCAAGTGCCAAGAACGGCTGGAAAAACTCATGAGTTCTTTGAGTGACACGTGAGGTTGTATTGTTGGCATACAAGAAAAACATCTTAAATGCTTTTAAAGCCAACTATAACCTGGATACATAAAGATGAGCCTATTACCTCAGACCCAAAACTTGAAATGAAGCATTTCTCAACCTGTTTATGTTGTCTCTAAAGGCTTGCTGTACCAAACTTTTTATTATTTGAAACAAACTATGAAAAACATCAAGGCAGGCAAGGGAATTCAGTGACTTCAGCAAACAGCACATGACAACTCACAGATGTTTTAAGGTTTACATTTTTATTATACAAGTGACAAATAGCTTTCCTCTGGGCTACTTAAAGACTTCATTGTTTGACAAATAATTGCAGGTAAGCATGTATTAACTTCAGTTCCCAAAGCTCAACAGAATGATCTGTCATCTGCCTGGATTTACCTAACTGGAAGTGACTATGAACAAAGCAGGATTTTCCCTAATATACATCTTTAAATGTCCCCCCATTAAAAATGGAGCTTGTAAACAGTGGATTTACTACTGTGAAAAAGCAGTATGATCACTGCTTCCAGAAAAAAAAAAAAAAAAGGATAAAAAAAGATAAAAAAAAACCCTAGTGTGATTTCTAATTCTGCCCCCAACAACAACAAAGTGATTCGCTGCTACAGCTGCGGATGTGCGACGTGAATGCTGGAGTTGTGCTGCTGTCCAGTATCACGACACGTAGAACAGTGGTGCCTATGGGTTCTAATTAGGCTTGAGAAACTTCACAATCTCAAAAGCAATCCCTACTCCAAAGAACTTACTGTATTAATACTGTTTAAGGACTGAGTTCAATGACTCAATTTGTCAAGCACAGCCGAGTTTCAGCAGACCAAATGCATCTTCAAAGTCTTAAGGTAAGTGGTATGCATAAAAATTCCAGTGAGAGCACACAAACCCTGGTTTACATACACAGGAATAAGCAAATACAAATCCCAATCTGTGCACGAGCACTGGAGTTTTCACACATACATGCAAGCAAAGTACATGAAATTGAACACATTTTCAGAACGTGACCTCTGCAAGAATATGTACAGCCACTGCAGACCACCCAGAAGACACACTTAACAAAGCATGAGTACTTTGCTGCTTTTGGCAAAGTATTTCTGTTCCATTTAGTGGAAAAAATTGCTAGAAAGTAAGAATAAACAATTCAGTGAGGAACTCAACTTCTTGAAACATCAATCACATCTCAAAAACCAAGGAAAAGCAGTCATCTGATATATATTTCTGTGTTGACTCTGAATCATCAAATGAATAATATTACCAAGGAACTTAATTGAGTGCCTAAGAACAGCTCAGCTTCTAAAATTTATTTTTATCATCCCTAGTTTGATGAGGCCAATTAGACAGCAGGGAGGTTTGCTGTTACAGAATAATGTTCTGCTTTGTACCAGTTTATATGAGCAAAAAAATTACTGGGTGGAGCTGTTTGAGAAAGAATGTTCATCATGATATATTCACACTTAGAAACCCTTTCTAGTTAAGTCAAGGCATTTGTATTTTCCCTTTCTAAATCTAATTCAATTATGCAGGATTTTCAAAATCTAGCAATGGTCTTACAATGTATTTCCTTTTTATTTATATTGAACTTGAAAAAGGATATCAATTTCCCCAATGGTTGAGAGGTACATGTTACACTTAATCAAAAAGGTAAAATTATCTCTCTGCCATATGCTTTTGGGTGTCAGCCAGAATATAATCCCTAAAATCAGCTGTATCTCTGACTACAACAGGAAAGACAAAGTATTTTAAGACAGTGATGAACATACAGGTATTCTCCTGCTCATACAAGTTTGATGAGATCCTAATACTAACTGACTGAAAATTCGTCCACATGCTCTTAAAACATATCCAATTAATTATATTTTCTCTTATATTAAAACTTTCTCCTTCTTTGAAGTTCCTTTTATGTGCTACCTTTGAGTTTTCAGATAAATTTCCATTTTGTCTTCACTACTGCTTACTTCTCCAATAGAGAAGATGTTTAAGGATTACAATGCACAGATAAACTGTTGTAGTTGAAAGTAAGTAAAAAAGTATTTAAAAGTCAAAAGATAAAGGCTAGCATAAAAACTTAGGCTGCACTATATAAAGTCAGTCAGGTTATGAACAGATTCATATATTTTAGCAATATGAAGAAAATGGTTATGTAAATACACACAAGTATTAACATCAAACTGTATTAAATTATGTAAACATACACATCTTCTGTGATCAGTACAAACATCTACTTGTCTCAGGATACTACTGCAGCATAGCTCGAATTTGTTTTGAAGTAGATTCGTCATTCAGGTGTTTTGTAGTGAACCTAGAAATTACAAGTTAAAACAATGTTTTGTTAAATGGACAGAAATTTAGAAGAGGTATCTTCTAAATACCTCTTGCAATAAATTACTCCCTGTTAATAGGTGGGTAATTGTGTCTGAATCCTGGCTAAATCCTGTTTGCCATTGGTCTATGACACTGTCACAGTTTTTGATAGAAATGATTTCTTTCTTTCACAGTTAAAAGCCTCAAAAGAAGTAATATCATGCAAAGACATAAGAAATAAAGTATAAAAAGGCTTACAAAAAAAGATCAGTAAGGATTCCCAAGTCCAAATTCAATCAGCTTTCTTAAATGTCCCGATAGGACTGAAGTGACTGTGTTTCTTACTGTGTTTCTTTCCATTTAAGCCCATTCTCCACTTTATGTTTGTAGTTAGACTGACTGCCACATAAGCTCAAAACACGCCTGATACCTGTAGGATCTAACTCCACACAAATTTAAATTCCAAAGACATGGTAAACAAATATGGAGTTGGTTATGGCTGCAGTTCTCACTTGATCCAGGTGTCCAACAGCTAGAGAATACAACATAACTCTAAAAAAACACTTAATAACACTCCCTTCTCAGCTTCAGAGAAGTGTCAGACCATACTGTCTTGCTTCCCAAGACAGCATCTTAAACACTTAGCTACAGGATCAAGATTTAGGTCGATGTTGTCTTGAAGTTGTATCATTCAGTAAAATATAAAATCCATTCAGTAAAATACAAAAATTAAAAGGGAAAGAAAGAAGGAAAGTATCAAAGGTTTGAGAAACAGAAAATTTACCCCTCACTTTTAAAACACCCTAGTTGCTGAGGTATTTTATGTAACACATCTTAGGTTAGATATATAGTTTACCTTTGATGTATTGTTTACCTTTTAGATGGCTAAGTTTTGGGTGATCAAATGAACCTTAAGTGTCTCTGAAGAACATTATGACTTCCATTATTAATAGTCATTGTTTATCGAAGCGAAATTGAATCTAAAAAAGTGTATATTACTTTAGGAAACCTTGGGTCATAAAGGCAAACCTGAAAGGACAGTCTTCTTAATAAATCCACTTTCTAAGATGAAAAGTATTAAATATAAAAAGACTGGGAGAGAAATAAAGAGGAATTTGTTAGGGCTGTATTGAACATTTATTCCACACATACCTGAGAGCATTCAGAAGTCCTTCCACAGTGTCAGGTGGTTGCTCCTTTAAAACTTTTATGCATCCCTTCATCTGGGAACAGAAGCATGCCACTATTGAGCAATAATATATGAATTGCACTAGAAATTGCAGAGAAAGCAGAGGCAGATCTCATCCAAACCACTATACAGACTCCCTATCTAGACAATAGAGAGATATAAGGAATTCCTTTAACCTATTTGAAGTAATTTAACATGTAATAAATTGTGCTCCATAAGGACCTATTTTGTCTCACTGCTATGAAGACATCTAAGTGCTATCCAGAAATTAGTCTAGATTAATTGATCTTATTTATAATGACAGAAAAAGACATAGCAGTGTCAAGATTTCAACCTTCTAATTTTCCAAGTCACATTACAGTGCCAAATCTACATGCCAGCATTTTCTTTGCAGCTGAAAGAGCATGTCTTCCTTACTGTGGAAGTGGATGATGAAACACTTAACTGAAGTCAAGGTCCATGTATTTGCCAATAAAATTATTACAACGACGTAGCTCAGCCTCCTGCCCAACGACCAGCCTAATAGTTACTGATCACTGTTCAGCTGGCTCATTTCTACCTTGATGATAAAATTAACTTTGCAAATAGCAGATCAGACAACATTCTCAGGGTAGCAGCATGCGTTTTGAAGCGACACAGCTACTTTTCCTGTTTCCTTGAGAAACTCAAGACTACATTAACATCACTCATTACAAGTTTACACGCCCCATCTGATCAGACAAACTCAAACCATTCTTTTCTGTTTTTCTTAGAATTCCTAAAACAATCAAAACAAGAGAAGGTGTTAGCACATCTAAGACAGAAATCTGTAATTGACAGCTTGAAATACAGTCTCCAGTCATCGAAGAGGAAGGAAAGGTTAAATTCCAAAGCTGTCCCTGAAATTCTCCTAAAATGGCTCCCAAGAAGTGACTTTACCAATTGACTTTCACAGTACAACAAACTCATCAACTGAAATGTGAGAATTTTTTTTTTTTTTTAATTATTATTAGAGAAGAATCACTAATTAGGCAAATTAAGATTTAGGATCATGTACTCATTTTTAAAAACTGAGTCATACATCTACTCCCTCCCATTTACATCTAGCTAAATTTCCTGCAGGATTGCAGGGCCTTAGGATAAATGTGAGGAACAAAGTACACACACTGTATACTTGGTCCTTATCAAAATTTTACTTGTGTTGCCTCTGTATGCAAAAGACTGAATTAGCAGTCAGGAAGTCTGCATTCAATTCCCAGGCTCTATCTGCTGCATGACCTTGAGCAAATCAATTCACCTCTTTGTGACATATCTTTCCCTCTGTAAAACACAGTCAGAGAGGAGATGTGGTAAAATACTGCTATCTGCAGATGAAAAATGCTAATGAAGGCTCAGTGTCACGGAGCCAAATAATATCTATTTTTTTTCTTTCCTTTTGAAGTAGGCTTTCTTGTAAAGGCAATGACTTACTGATTTTTTTAATGAATTACAGCTTATTTCTGCTCAGAGACATGGCTTATAGTATTTAGGTTTATAAAAACATGTAGCAAAAAGAAGACTACTTTTTTGTGCATGCTGGCACTATCTCAGATGAAAAAAATAATGTTGATTTCCCTGTGATTGCTCATGCCAGTGCTAAAAGAGAGGGCTCATTAGCAACATTACAAAAATAACATTTCCATTCAGCTACTTCAGATTTCAGACAAAGCAAAGACAATGTTGAATATCCGCTTATTTATAACAGAACTACTGCCAAGGATGAATATGTTAACATAAATGTGATTACTAAAGCATTATGACCACAGAACTTATCCCAGGATATATATATAATATGGAACTATTTTAATGTAACCATACAGTTGGCAGGAAAGCAGAGGAAAGATGAATTAGTGTCCATATCTGGAAGAAAAAAACAAAATACAAAAAGACCTATCTTTATTTTAATTTCCAACAAGCTGATATTATTGAAGTACGCGGGCAAAGGTAAATTCTAAATTTTGCCGTTCAAAAATAATGAAAATTATTTATGCAAAACCATAAGCTTGTGCTGAAAAAGAAGTCTGCAGACTAGCATTCTAAAACCTACAGAGTGCTAAAGGAAAGTCAGCCTTACATCGATTTTTGATGTCTTTGAGAAAGCTCCCACAGGATGCACGTGATCGTACAGAATAATAACTCCCACCATCACTCGCATGCAGAACATAAGGGTCTCCTCACTGGTGAATCTACTTCTATACTCTCTGGAAAACAGAACAAAAAAACCAAACCCAACTGGTCTTGACCTTTTACTGGACGATTTTGCAAAGCAGGCTATGAGTGCACAAAAACGGAACAAAAATTGCATCTTAGTAAGATTGATCTTTAAAGGTTAATTTAGAAGAAGAGTGAGAAAGCACATAGAGATATCTAAACCCTTTTCAATACCCCTTTACAGTTCAAATCCTCACTTCAGCAAAATGATGGCTTCACAGAAGACTTTGACAGCTCATGAAGTATGATGGAGGCAAACATACAGGAATTGAAGCAGAAAAGAATGTTTACCCCAGGTGGCTACTTAAAGTACAATAATTTTTTTTTTATACAACTCAAGATTTAAAGTAAAACTTACGGTGTTTCCAACATGACTTTACATACACTAGCCATTGTACTTAGACAGTCCGTTGTGTTTTCAATTGGCAACGTTTTGTTCTAGAAGGGTTAAAAACAGCCAAAGTTCAGTAAATTGTCTTGTAAAACTAAAATCAGGAATGTCTCTGTTAGATCTTTTCTCCCCCATTACCTACTTCTGACACAAAATGTGTAGTTGCATTACTGAGTGTTTTCAGCATTGGTGTGGCTTCTGCATAGAAGAGGGACATCCTATTGGCCATTTCATTGTTTACTTCATTCTCTATGTCTAGCTGAGGAAAACAGGAGAAAAACCAGCCAGTTAAAACTCTTTTAAAATCTTCACAGCAACAAGAAAAAGATACAGTAAATGCTCATGTCAGCAAATAGATTGCTGCATGAATAGTTCCACTCTAATCAGTTCATCCGGACTGCTGATTAACTCCCTGTGTGAAGGAAAGAACATGACAGCTACCAAATCAAAAGAAAAACCATTGCCACAAATGGTATAAATGCACACAGACATCTGTGTGAACGACAGATCAGAGTTTATTTACTTACATGCATGTTGTTTATTCTGTTGCGACTTATTGTTCGCCTGTAATAACTGAAGTCATTCTGAATTGCTGGGTTTCTCATCTTTGAGGAAGACAAGTAGGAAATCATCAGTTTCGATTAAAAATACATAGAAAAAAAAATTAGCTTGTATTAAAAGACTTTATTAACCTTAAGTTCATCAAAACGAAGAGTAAAATGTAAGATTTCCGCAAACTCTTTTGCTAGAGCCTGTTCCCGTTCCAGGTGCTGAGTTGGAGTATAAGGTGGGCACGTCAAGGACTCCAATAAGCTTTGCAGGGCTTTCTCTGAACAAAAATCAGAAGCACAAATTCTATTCAGTCCATGTTATGATGAAGTAAAGTTTTAAGTAAGTATCTTAATGTACCTTCTTTGAGGTAAAGGAACCCTTCGAAATGCTTTTTGTTACCATCATAAGTTGAGAAACATTAATCAAAGACAATTGCCTCTTCAGGCTCTGTCATTTTCTCTCAATTTGTATCACCGAGCATTTTCCCATTTTTATCACCCATTAGCTGGGTTTCTTATCAAAACTTCTACATAAAGCATTTTTCTTGCATTCAGATATTAAATTCTTTCTTCTTCCCCAGTTAGCCATCAGCTCAGTCTAGTAATTACTCTGATCTCTGTTACTAAGTGATAGCAATGTAATTCAGCTCCTGTGGCTGCAATTCCTAGTGTAACTCAAAAAGTGAAAGACTTTGTAAGCAGGGTCTTGTGGAAGAATTCCCTTGGATTGGGAGCTCTCCCACTTCATACATATACTTCTGCACACTGGTTCTCTTTCAGAGTCCTAATTCAAGGAGTATAATATGCATTAGTACAATATGAACCAGTGAAGCGTAAAAGAGTGGCAGGCACCTGAGAAAAACTTTTACACAGTCTTACCACACTCTTTGCTTGTACTCTATTAAGATAATACAGATGTATTTTATTTCAGTGAAAAAATATATTGAAATTAACAACATGCCTTGATAAATGTAACTGCTGGTAATTCTGTTGATACCAAATAGAAAGAATAGTAAAGTCTGTGGAGAAAGAAACTTCCTATTTCTTTATATATAAAGGATCCTAATAAACAGAAATACTAGAACAGGGCTCACCTAATCTGAGTGAAAACTCATAAAAGCGTTTCAGTCTTACAACCAGAGGACATACTGAATTCCATGCTTTTTCTTGCAACTGGATATCATTGGGGTTTTGTATTGCCTGAAATGAAAATATTACTGTAAAGAACTGTGATACATGAATAACAAGCAAAAGGTAGTTTGACATTTTTTACTACGTTATTTCAGAAAGTACATACTGCCCAACATAGAACAATTGTGAGAAATTACATCGTAGGGGAGCAAGAAATTAGTAAATCCAAAAGCTACCACATTCTCCACCTTCCCTCTCCTCATGTAGCACGAGTGACTTAAAATTACTCATTCCAGTGCACAACTGACATACAGAAATGTTTTAACATATTCTTTGGGGAGAAAAACTACTGTAGAAGCATCAGGTAAGACCTGATGTCACATATGTACGACAAGTAGTCATCCAAAAGGTCTTTTTTTAAGGTTCTGATGCTTTTGAAATCTTCATATATTTGAGTTAAGTAAGCAACAGTTTACACTAACTATAAAGCTGGTGCAGGAAAAGGTTTGGTCAGCTGAGAAAAAAACCTAAGTTACAATTCAGAATTGTACTTCCTGCCCTTTCATAGAACAAAATGCCTGTAAAGTGGATGTAAGGTTATAATTCGTTGTCCATTATTTCACTTGCACAGAAGAACAACTCTTTTCAACTTTTAAATAGTGTATTTCTCATACATAAGTGTTCTATTTTTTCCACGTCCTCAACTTTGAATTTTACTATGAGATATATCAAAGGAGGCATACAAAATGGTGTTTCTTAGAGTGAAAATTAATTACCAATACTAAACCTAAAAGAAGTTCCAACAGACGTCATTTAGAGATTTCACATTATGGCTTTATATTCAACATTACACATAATCAGCAATTTATTTTCTAAATATAATTTTAAGGAAGATTTTTGTATAAGTTCATAGATAGATACAGAACTGAAGTAAGGAACATATTGAGTTTTGTTTCATTTTGCTTCCAAAGAACTACAATTAATTTTTAACAAACATACATCTCTAATTTCTTGTCCAGCTCCTTTGTAAGCCTGAAGGTCTGCAAGCATACTTTCAGAGTCCTGTAAAACTGCGCTGATCTGATTCCATACCTCCCTTTCTCCATCGGTGGGCTGTGCATCTAAGAAACAGAAAAGCAAAATGCACAAAGTCAAAAGGTAGCTGCAATACAAATGTCAAGATGACTCAATTCTACTTAACAACATTATATCCAGCTTGACTATGTGTAACTCCATTCTGAAGTGGTTTTTTACAATATACAATTACACTGCACTGCCATTCTGCTAACATCCAAGTTTCTGCTTTGTATAGCAAGGAAAGAAGAACAGTGGTTTTGTACACTCTGACTCATAATGCCTCTTCTCAAAATGCAGTTTTTTCAAGTGAAGCAGTATCATAAAGCAACAGTATTAGAAAATAGGATAATCCATCAGTCATTTAGTAAAGAAGTCCCTCTCTTTCATGAGCTCCACAGCTCAATTACAAAGAATTCACAGATTCATAGATGCTTTGACTTGGAAAGTTCACTTTGCTTGCAGCTTGGGGATAAAATCAGGCCTTTCAGTGGATGGAGCAGTGGGAGATTACACCACTTTGGCTTTCCTCCAGGCTGCCTTAACCAGGGTAATTTATTTCTCTTTTTGTAAAACATAGATACTGTACTGTTTAAAATAAAATAAACACGTCTCTTATGTATGTGAAGAGATCATTCCCACTACTAAAATAAATCCATCTCTGTCAATGATCAGTTTTCAGGGTGGGAGTGACCTTTATTATTCAGAGACATGACATTTGGAAGAAGATCAATTTTCCCATTCAAATCCTATCCAATGGGACTTTCACAGCAGTGTGACATAACATAAGGGATTGATGCTGTCCCTAGAACACTGACATGTTAGACAAGGTAGAGATCTTCTGCCTTCTATTTAAAGCATAAAGATGACTGGCACTGACAAAGGACTGGATGACCTATACATAGAATTCTAGTCAGTATTTGTAGAAACAATCACATTATCCCAGTAGATTTATACAGGCACAATTTTTTCCCTTTTAAATTTGTATTAGCTCATAGAGATGGAATTTTAAGTTTTATGGAAGAGGAAAAAAATACTTTGAAGGTGAATCCTAGGACTTAGGGACTACTTGTCTCAATTAAAAGTAATGAGATACCTTCAGCTCAGAACTCGATGATTAGGAAGAGCTACTGTACACATCTCTGTATTAACAGACAAGAAATATTAAAAATAGTTTTTCCTATTTAGTCTCCTTACTCTCCTTAAGAAATGAGACAGTTTTCCACACGTATATCAGTATGGGATTCATTTACCCACCCTCTATTAGAAGGAAATAAACTGGTTCACCTTGGAGAGTATGGAAAGAGCAGGCATGCTCTCCATGACATTTCAGGTTAGGATAATTTGTTTAAGTGTCTCAAGTTATCTATGGACCATGTACAAATGAAATATAAATGGCTGTGATTTACATGTCTGTATTTCTGGAGAAACAGATATTAAAATCCTTCTTATATTCCCATGTCACCATTAGTCCCACAAGACTGGGCAACAAAATGTGAGCCCACTGCTGAATGAGGTGGGTGACGGAGGATACAGAGAAGGTGGAGTTACAGAATGCCTTCTTTGCTTCAGTTTTTACTGCTAAGAGTGGACCTGTCTCTGGTGGGGACCATTTTATTATTCTATAATTCCTTTCATTCTAGAAGTTTTTCCATCTCATTTAAAAGACAGAACAAGTGAAAGTAAAAATAAGCTGGGCATTACTAAAAAATGTTATCCTTCAAGAAGTGAGGGAAAGTAGCACCAAAGGGAAGAACTATCCTAAAGAAGAAAATCCCAGTTGGGCCATGGCTGTTGAACCAATCCAGCAGTCACATTAAGTTTACAGTATTTACTGACAGGTCCTCTCCCCAAGCTGCAAGAAGTCTCAGGTATAGGATGTTAAGGGGTCTGCTACGTTTCCAAGTTTACTGATGAAAGTGGTAATCTTGCTAAACACTTAACACACCATAGAAGAGGTAAGGATAAGATAGAATTCACCTACAAATCAAAATCTGTATTTTAATAGTTAAATAAACTGAAATAACATTTTCAGTGAATATTAAGACACGAAATAAAGTAATTTATTAGTACAGTTCGTGAATGTAAAATGTGCATGTTCAGGTCACCTGAACCACAGGTTGGTAACAGGATGTTTCTGTGTTAACTTCTTACAATTGATTTGCTTTAAAAAGTATGAGCTGCTAATAGAAATGTAATCACTATAAACTGCTCAGCATTTTTGGTCTTAAAAATGGTCTTTTGTAGCATATTTATATTGTCTGTCTTTTTCAAATATTCCAAAATAATTCTTTGGAAAGATAGGGGGAGCTTTCTGTAGAATCCCAGCACTTGGAGAAGTAAGGAGTAGGAAGAAGACAAGTAGGTGGAAGAGGGAAAGAAAGGGAAGGGAGAGGAAGAGGGCTGCAGAGGCTACAGAGCAACAAGCTTAGCTTGCATTTGCAGAAGCGGTTTAAATTTATGCTGGAAGTGTTTAGCTTAAAAATAAAAGTAGGGAGGATGATTTCAGGCATTTAAAAAAAACCCACATGCATCTTATTTATGAAATATGTTACGCAAACAGATGTCCCGAATAAGAACATGGCCATGTTTCAAAAGGAATTTTACATGAAGATCTTGCCAAAGTGGTCATCTAAAATACCTGCAATCACTTGGAAAAAAAACTTTGTTATCTTGCTGTGAGCAACAACAATAATAATAAGCAACAAGTAAAAAGAATGTAGATTCTTTTCATGACACATTTTGGCTTTTAATTTTGGAATTTTGTTTTTATATTCCAACAGTACCAAAGCTTGGTTCTCTGTTCTGAGTTTAAAACAAAAAAAGCAAAAAAAAAAAAAAGCCATTCCTGAATCACAGTGTGCAGTCAGTTGCTCACCCCTTACCACCCCACACCACCAGACAACCAACACACAACTAGACACCCCACACCACCCAACCAACACAACTTTAAGCAATGAGAGACCATTTATAAACACTGACTAATCCATACTGAATGCGAGCCCTCTCAATAATTAGTTCCCATAATCACTGGACGTAATTGCATTTTAGTTGTGAGTTTTTAGAGCACTCATGATGAGCATTCAGGGTATGCTGTCTTTAATAAGACAAAATAGGAAACCCTTTCACCTCTCTTGGCCCAAATGTTTCTAATGTGAACCCTAAAAACTTAGTAACTAAATGAATCCTCTACCTGTGCTGGTTTGAGGCTAATTGGAATATTTAAAAAAAAAAATTATATTAAAGGCTGTGAAAAACAAACAATGGTGATGTGTACTTCACTCAGAGGCTTGCTGAGACATATAGAAACAAGGACACAAATATAGGTAAGATAGTCTTGCTGTCTCTGGGAGCTGGTGTGTCTTCTGCCTTCTGCTGTGTAACCTAACTAATCACTCTGCTCCTAATCCCCCTGGACGATACTCCAAGATCACTTTGCACGTAAGGCAGACCCTGGGGTAAGGCAGAGGGGTGGGAAGAATGTGGAAGGGTGGTTGGGAGCCTCTCCTGGGGACTCTGATTTCTGGGAGGGGTGTTGTGTTTCTGTATCACCTTTAACTTGTATATTTCTGTAAATATTCCTGTATATAGTGTATATATCTGCTTGTATATTGTGCTAGGCTGTAAATATAGCTTCATTCCTTAACTTCAAGTCAGCTGAGGCTAATCTGAGTGACTTTTCATAGTGTGTGGGGGTGAATAACTCCCAAACCATCACACTACCAAATTAATTCAAGAGTCAGATGATGCTTAACACTTTTATGTACAGAGTCTACCAGGAAATGTCCATCCAGAAAGCAAAACTTTTAGCTATGGAGAGAAATGTAATTCAGCTGGCTCCACCAGAAAAATAGGATATGGTAATTCATTCATTCCATGAACTAATGCTCTTTCACCTTTACCCTTGGTCTGCTTGATGCTTTGGATGGGGCTTCAGGCTTCACTGAAAAAAAAGGTGGAGGGGGAAGCTGGACCCACTACAATCCATTTGTGGAGTGCCAAGCTGGAATAATTATTTTCTTATAAAAATACCTATTGTTAATTTCAAAACACCTCCTAACAGCACAAGGCACTTATCTCATTCTTCACCAAATATGCACTAGAGAATCCATAGAAACTGCTAGGTTGTTAATATATTAGTACTCATAGGACAAGATTGAATAAAAATACCAATACAAAACCAAGTATAACAATATCTCAGAGATTAATTTTTATGAAGGGTTAACGAAACACTACTAAAAGATGTGTTTCCAACCCACACATTTTCTCTATCTGAAATACAGACCAAAAGGCATAGAATTGTATTCTACCATCAGTCAAACTGATGAGAGTTAGGAGGATTTCCATTGGAGCTGGTTAGTGTTTGCATTTTGGTGAATTTGGAATCCCATCTTTCAAAAAAAATCCACATAGTAAGACCCAAAAAAACCAAAAAGCCCCCCAAACCCCAAACTTCTGTGGGCTTTAACAGCCTAACAAGCAAAGCAATATCTTAGAGGCTCTGCTTTCAGCTTTTTTTATTCTGTCCATTGCAGAAGGTGGCAAATAATTCCACCTGCCACTGACAGCAAGTTAGAGAGCAGTACATTTATTTTACTGTACTATTTCAGGTTTGTCACCACAATGATTTTTCCCATTATAATCTGGGATAAATTTTTTTTATATATATATGTACATGTATATGTATATACATACACACACATATATATATATGTATGTGTGTATATATATGTGTGTGTGTGTGTGTGTATATAGTTTATGTCCTTAGAAAGGACAAAAGGCTAACAACTACAGTGAACAATTTTAGAAGGTATCACAGTCTACTTTACTCCATACAATATAAAATATAGTATTAGGTAGAAATAGTGCCCTACAAGGGATTTTTTAATTTCATCCTCTTTAAAATGGATAGAATGAAGAGAAGCTCCCTAAATTGTTAATTCTTGCTGTGGGCATGGTGCTGTGGCAGGGATATCAACGCCAGGCTTCATCTCCTTGGTGCACATGGGAGTGGACAGCCTCTCTCTTACTGATCTGTAACTTCTTGCTTGGGGCACTCTCTCTCTGCAGTGTTGGAGACAAGAGCTGAAGCTCCTGCAGGCTGGATACAGATTACATCTCCAGCCTTGCCGCCCATAGAGCGACGGATTAATTAATATCCCATTACACAAAAAAAAGTGGGCAGTCGGTTGGCTGCCAGACACGTTCTAATAATAGGCACTTTTAATCATACAAGAACAAAGATAATTGAAAAATTTATGAATCATTATAGAGATGAGACAGAGGAATCCTAGCAAGTAAGTGTCCTTCCTTCTTAGGAGTACTGCGATTTTAAATTAGGATCAGGTAACAAGCTGACCTAGCTAACAAAAGGAACCTGCTCAGGTTAAGCTTAGTGACTATGGGCTTACAAAAGGTCAGGAGAGGATGGGCCTGAAGGCGTCACTTAAGGATACCTCAATAATATATAAAATTCAGTGGTTTAGGTTTAAACCAAATTTTTGTTACCTCAACCTGCAAATTATTTCCAAGAATTCACGTGCAATTATTTGTTTATTTTTCTCTGAAAAAGGCCCTCTACCTGCAACAGTAATTGGACAATAGATTTTTCTGAAAGTAAGAGCACTCATAAGGTGCTATGGAAACAACCTCAAGTACCCAGAATTCATTACCTGTAACTACTTTAAACAATGTCAACATCTAAAGGACAAAACAGTTTTTGAACTGACAAAATCCATTTCAAGAGAATTCATCCTATGGGCTCGTGAAATCCTGAAATCCAGACTCTCAAGACTTGGCCCATGCACTCACTCTTCCTAACATTATTTTCCAGTTCAGAGATAAGAAGGAATGAGGGTACAGTAAATTATATATAACCAAATCCAATAAATAGCAGTTTAGGAATACCCACACCAAGATAACAGTGAAAGACCAATATGGTTCATTTTCCAGAAAGGAAGAGATTTGTTCTTTTCATAAACCTTTCAGGAGACCTTAAAAAAAAAAAAATTAAAAAAAAAGAGTAATTTGGCTAAATGTATATAGTTTGAATTTAATCTCAAAGAAAACGTTTTTTTAACCTGCTTAGGAGAACACTGTTCCTTGTATCACTTGCTGAAGTTATCACAGTTCACATCTGACTCAAAGCTGGGCTGAATCAATCTACAAATTGCTTCTCCTTGAACAGATCCAGAGTGTAACTGCCTAACCCTAAAATGACTGCTGGAGAGCATACAGAACTGCTTTTACTATACCATATTAATTGAAATTAATGCTGGATTCAAGCTTTTTCAAGTATGACCATAGAGTTACTAAACTTGGCTCCCATTTTGGAATGAAGAATAGTGCCAGTAAAAGAATTGCAATTGATCATATAAATAGCTGCAAGAGAGGGGGGAAAATAAACCAGATATCATCTGAAGCAGTTTTTATTTTTGTATCTGAAAGGCTATTAAAAACTCAAACCAACAACAGGAAGGCGACATTTTGAAACTTTCTTCTTTTTCTTTCATGATTCTTTCCCAAATGTAGCACAAGGCAGAATTTGAAAGAAAACCAGCAAACCCACAACTAGGTGACAAAAAATTGTTTCTGTGTTTCTGTTTCTACCTTCCCATTTTTCAAGACCTCAAGAACTGCGTAGAAGAGATGTACTGGAGAGACTAAATCTAAATATGCAAAAAAACAGGTTGGTAAAAAATCATGTCAGAGAAAAGTCTTTGAGAAAAAGTAACTTGCAATTAAATATATTCTAAAACAAAAAAGAAGGAAAAACCTGTAATGGAATTTTTCCAAAGATGTAATACAGGATTGTTCTTCCCCAAATTTTTTCCATCGAAACAGAATTCTGCCCTGGAGGACAATAATTCCCAGGAAAATACATTAAATTTCATTGCACAGAACAATTCATGCTTTGCCTCTAAAATATGTATTAATTAAGGATAGTAAGGAAAAATAATAACATAAAACCCTGCTGCACTGACTTTGCTGTGTCTGACTAACCTAAGATATCCAAATCTGTACAACTGGTTGCTATCCTCTTCTGCATTTCTCTTCCCGTTCATGTGCCACTGCTGGGGCTCTTCCAAACATACCAGCATCCCCCCATCACCCTGACTAGACTGGAAGAGTACTTAGTAGGTGGGAGAGTTCTTCTTCTCACATAGCTATCATTCCTGTGTTTGTATGCTTCAATTCTAGCATAAGGATATGGGAATGTGAGATTACATGACAAAGCATCACCAATGGGATGACTCTTTTAGAGCAGAACAGATTAAAATGACTCTCAAATCAAACTAACACCTTAAAGTTCTTTTCTCACTTTCCTCATATAAACACTTGTATTACTTTTGACCGACAGCAGTCCATACAGCCTCTGAGTTTTGAGGCACAGAGGAAAATGGTATCTGCTCCTGCATAAGAGGAAAAAGGTTCCTCCTGTTTTTGTAAGCAGTATTTGTGTAGGACACCATACACATAGCAGGAGGAAGTATGTCACAGAATCACAGAATTAACCAGGTTAGAAATGACCCTCGAGGTCGAGTCCAACCTATCAACTAACAAAATTAACTAAACCATGGCACTAAGTGCCTCATCCAGTCTCCTTTTAAATACCTCCAGGGATGGTGACTCCATCAGCTCCCCCGGCAGCCCATTCCAATGGGCAATCACTTTTTCTGTGAAGAACTTCTTTCTATTGTCCAGCCTCAACCTGCCCTGTTGCAGCTTCAGACTGTGTCCTCTTGTTCTGTCACTGGCTGCCTGGGAGGAGAGACCAACCCCCACCTGGCTACAACCTCCCTTCAGGTAGTTGTTAGATAGCAATGAGGTCTCCCCTGAGCCTCCTCTTCTCCAGGCTGAACAACCCCAGGTCCCTCAGCCTCTCCTCACAGGGCTGTGCTCCAGCTCTGGACACCTTCAAGCACCACAACATCTTTCTTAAATTACGGGGCCCAGAACTGGACAGAGTATTCAAGGTGTGGCCTAACCAGTGCTGAGTACAGGGGCAGAATGACTTCCCTGCTCCTGCTGGCCACACTATTCCTGATACAGGCCATGATGCCATTGGCCTTCTTGGCCACCTGGGCACACTGCTGGCTCATGTTCAGTCAGCTGTTGACCAATACCCCCAGCTCCCTCTCTGCCTGGCTGCTCTCCAGACACTCTGTTCCCAGCCTGTAGTGCTGCATGGGGTCGTGGCCAAGGTGCAGAGCCTGGCACTTGGACTTTTTGAATCTCATGGTGCTGGACTGTGCCCATCTATGCAGCCTGTCCAGGTCCCTCTGCAGAGCCCTCCTACCCTCTAACAGATTGACACATGCTCACACCTTGGTGTCATCTGCAAACTTACTGATGGTAGACTCAATCCCCTCATCCAGATCATCAGTGAAGATATTATACAGGACTGGGCCCAGCACTGATCCCTGGGGCACACCACTAGTGACAGCTGCCAACTGATGTGGCACCATTCACTACCAAACTCTGGGCCTGGCCATCCAGCCAGTTCTTTACCCAGCACAGAGTGCCTTTGTCCAAGCCAAGGGCTTCCAGCTTGGCCAGGAGTTTGCTATGGCAGAAAGTGCCAAAGGCCTTGCTGAAGTCCAGGTAGACTACATCCACAGCCTTCACCACATCTACCAGGCAGGTCACCTGATCATAAAAAGAGATCAGGTTGGTCAAGCAGGACTCGTGTTGTCTGGGTCTGATCCCCACTCAGGATGACCTGTTCCATAATCTTGCCTAGCACTGAGGTCAGGCTGACAGGTCTGTAACTTCCTGGGTCCTCCTTCTGACTGTTCTCGTGGACAGGCACCACACTGGCAGCTTCAAGTCTTCAGGACCTCTCTAGTGAGCTCTGACTGTTGATAAATGATGGAGAGCAGCTTGGGTAGCTCATCCACCAGCTCTCTCAGCATCTTAGGATGGATCCCATCTGGTCCCACAGACTTGTGAGGATCCAAGAGGCTCAACAGGTCTGTAACTGCTTCCTTCTGGATTACACAGAGGCTATACTGCTCCCTTACCCCATCTACCAGCTCAGGAGGCCAGCTGTCCTGAAGACAACCTGTCTCACTACTGAAAATTGAGGCAAAGAAGGTGTTAAGTACCTCTCCATTTTCCTCATCTCTAGTCACTACATTCCCCTCATTGTCCAATAAAGAATGGAGGTTATCCTTGCTCCTCTTCTTGCCCTTAATGTATTTACTAAAACATTTTTATTATCATTCACAGCAGTGGCCAGACTAACTGGGCTTTTGCCTCTTTTCTTCCTACACAACCTAGCAACATCCTTAAACTTTTCCTGAGTTACCTCCCCCTCTTTCCAAAAGTGGTACACCCTCTTTTTTCCCCTTAACTCCTTCAAAAGTCCCTTGCTCATCCAGGGCAGTCATCTTCCCCATCAGCTTCACTTTTGGCACATCAGGACAGCCTGTTCCTGTGCCTTCAAACAGCCCCAGGTCTCTTAGTCTCTATTCACAAGGAAGATGCTCAAGACCCCTAATCATCCTTGTGGCTCTCCATTGGACTCTCTCCAGCAGATCCCTGTCTCTTTCAAACTGAGGAGCCCAAAAATGGACACAGTATTGCAGGTGTGGTCTCAGCAGGGCAGAGTAGAGGGTGAGAATAACCTCCCTAGACCTCCTGGCCACACTTTTCCTGCTGCACCCCAGGATGTCGTTGGCCCTCTTGGCCACATTGCTGTCCCATGGAGAACTTGCTGAAAGACCTCATGCTTTGTATAGATATACATTTATAATTTGTATTTGTTTTTTTAAAAAATTTATTTCTTAGTTTTTCTCTTTATTTCCTCATTTTTTCCTCTTAGACAGGTGTGACTTTCTCTTCTACAGTCAACACAGTGAGCCAATGAAGGTGTCTGGTTACTACTAGCAGAAACGACAAAAGGTTGGTCATGAAAAGGCTGGTTTTAATCTAAACACTACAGTTTTCATAGAATCATAGAATGATAAGGTTGGAAGCGACCTCAAAGATCATCTAGTTCCACCCCTCTGCCATAGACAGGGACACCTCCCACTAGCAGTAGTTTCATTTTTATTATTTATCTCCCTTCTCCTCTGTCTCTCTCCTTTCTTCTCCATCTCCTGTTTCCTCCCATCTTTCTCCTTTCCTCTCCATCTCCCATCCTTTTCCCCCACCTTCCTCTCTTGATCTCCATCTCTATCCTTTTCCTCTCCATCTTCCTCCTTTCACCACAACCATCCCTTTCCCACCCTGCACTGCATTTCCACCTTTTCTCCCCAAACCCAGAGCACCTGGGTTCTGCTGGAGTCTCCTCCCACCCCAGGTGTGACCACTTTGCCCTCCCTGCCCACTCCCCTTTTTAATGGACCCAGAAAAGGCAGAAGCCCCAAGCTTGCCCAACTGGGCAGAGGGATCCTTCTCCCGCTCATCACTGGTGAGTACCCATGGTGCACACTGGGTGAATGGTGAAGGTGACAAAAGGNCCTAAAGGATAGCTGGTGAGGAACTTTTTACAAAGGCATGTAGTGATTGAATGAGAGGTAATAGTCTCAACCAGGAAGAAGCCAGAGTTAAATTAGACATTAGGAAGAAATTCTTCACTATGAAAATGGTGAGGCAGTGGAACAAGTTGTCTAGAGAAGTGGGGGATCCAACAACCCTGAAGAAAAATCCCACAACAAACCAACCAAAAAACCCCAAACAGCAAGCTTCACAGTGAAGATAAAACAGGAACTTTCCCCTTTCACCACCATTCTGCTCTTCCAAGTCTTCCCACTGCCAGATTAACTGTTTCCTGCCATATCTGCAGCTTGGGTCAGGAGTACTTTCTTACCATCCTGGCCTTGATGGGGTTATTAAACCTGGAAGCGCAGAGCAGCTGAAAACCTTCACAGTAGCTTGGCAAAGCCACAAAGCACTACTAAGGCTTCAAATGTTTGATAGAAAAAAGTTAGAGTGGCTTGGCTAAAGGTTTGATATTCAGCATTTACACTAAAACTTTGAAATTATATAGACAGAAGAGGAAAAAAGATATGTGACTTATAGTACCTTCTCTAAACCCAAAGTAACCTATTACCATTTTTTTCATCATTTAAAACTGATTCTTCATAATGAGGTATAAAAAGATCTAGATAAGAAGATTAAGGTATGTTCAAAGATAGTCATACATTCTAGCTGTCATCCAAGAAAGCATGTTTGAACAATTTCATGAATTGGAAGTATATGTGCAAATGCCTCACTGGATCAGTGCTTTACAGTGAGTACACATTTGCAGTCTCGTATCATGTCAGCAACTTTTTTTTCAGGAAAAGAATTCAGAAATGCATGGTTGAAGAGAACTACTTCAAGGTGATAAAATGTGTCTGATCACCTGAAATTCTCTCTTAAACCACGCTTCAAAACGAAGTTATTTTAAAAGACTGGCTTCTCTCAGAACTCTTTTGTTGTTTGTTGGTTTTGTTTGTTTTGTTTTCCAGAATAAAGGTATTAAGATAAAGGTATTAAGAGAAAAAACATTGCACACTGTTAGCATTTTAAATAAAAAGCATCTCACATAAGTAGAGGTAAGATTAAACCTATATTTAAGGACTTGACGACCAGTTTTCAAGACAACGATGTCTGGAAATACATGCAGGGAAACCATAACCAGCAAAGTGAAGCAACTTTGAATCAGATATAGTAGTGATAAGGAAATTAGAATGTGAAGCAGTTTTGCAAACTGATAAACCATGCAATTAAGAGAGATGCAATCAAGCACATACACTTTGACCACTTCTACTTTTTAGAGGCTATAATAATCCCAGTTAAATCACCACTGAACCAGGCAAAACTAGTGTTGCCTCCACTACTGTTTTCTTCATCTTTTTATTTCATATCTACATATATTTCTATTCAAGGAAGCAACATATTTTTTTTAAACCTTGATTTAAGAAAGCTGAGGTCAAGTTCATATATATGTAAATTTAAAAATGGCCCATAAATGTTTTGAAACCAGTTCAAGGCAAAGTTTTAATTGCATATCTATTTTTCTGCCCCTTCTCTACTTAAAATGAACATAAGTAATTTTGTATGGTTTTATAACTATCAGAGAGCAAATTCAACTGAAGTGTAATTTGATTTGTTTGCAAATCCCTTTTGAATTGTTTTAGGATGCGTAAGCGCATGCAGTTTATTAGGAAATAATAAGCAAAGAAGGCAAGCCAGGCAAGAAGCTTTGCTCACTTTCAAAGTCAAGGAAAAAATTTGGCCCCTGATCAAGCTCTGTGCAAGTGAGAACTTTTAAAAGATTTCCCATTTGGTTCCTGAAAAATAGAAAAGGAAGAGAAGAAAAGGAGTCCTGAGTGAACAAATTATTTTAGAGTCAAGGATGTGGACAGATTGTTTGTGCTGGAAAATACACACTGCAAGCAATCAGATTTTAGAAGTTTTTTTTTCCTCAGTTTGCTCTTAAGTCAGGGAAAAGATTCTCTCATTGGCTTGTAATTGTTGGAACTTACTTTCAAAATCCAGGAAAAAATGTGGATAGTTTTCAATTTCCCTGGTAAGGACCTTAAGAAGATTACCCATCCCAGCAAACCTAGTAAATGCAACAAAATTGTAAATAGTTATATACATGAACTTAAAATACTACAACTAAGGGCTTGACATAGTCTGCATCATTTATCAAACATTTTGGTAAGTTCTGGACAATGAGAAACATTTTGATGGTCAATTTCTGTGAAGTTTATACATGGGAACTGAGTGAGACCTCCCATAAATATAGAAACAGTTCTATTCAATGAATTTCAACTTAAACATCAGTATAACATCAGAGAGATGAGTTTGTTTACTTAGCAAGAGAAAAAAAGTTAGAACTCTGTTTGTATTTGTAAATCGTTTAAACTGCTGGACTCAAGATTACTGAATACCATTCCAAAGGAAAAAACGAGGCCTTAATCCTTGTTTTCAATTCTTTAGTGCAAATCTATGTTAATAACTTTAGAAATAATTAGTTTTGGCTTTTTTCCTTATCAGTAAGATTTTGTAAAATATTACTATAAACCTAGAGAGCAAACCTAAAAAAAAAAAACTGTTCTTTCTAATTTTTAAGTATGTATGTATACTTTGGGGAAAAAAAAGATTCAAACTCTTAACTTTTTAACTGTTATTTCTGATCATGGAAAAGCCTTTACATTTCAAGTTCAGAAAAAAATCCCCAGTGACTGATTCCAAAAAAACCCAAGTCTCTATGGAAGGCAAGAAGGAAGGAGATTTGAAAGAAAGCTTTTTGCCAGTACAGTTCATAGCAAGATACCTTATTTTAAAACTGTGCAAAGCTTAAAACTTTTCTCAGACAAGCATCGGATGTGAGCCCCAACAGCCATGGTTTAGGGTACTGAGAATATTTATCTTTTGAGTCAAAAATCAATCAGTTTTAAATCAAAAATTACATTTTTCTGCAGACCTATTTATCCTTGTATGTGTTTTTAATGGTGTGGTTTTTCACTCTTCTGAGAGGCTTTTTTTCTTTTTTTGGTTTAACTCTTCCCACTCAAGAAAGCAAACCACAAAAAATCATTAAAAGCATGTACGTGGCTGATACTCCACATGAGGAGACAAATTTTTTTTCAAATTTTCTCTCAAGCATTACAGAAGAAAACATATCATCAACTCTAATTTCCATATGGATATAAAGGATTTATTTTTATAGTAGGAAAAATCAGGCAGGTAACATAAGGCTTGGAGATTTCAAAATAGTTCTAGTCAATCCATAAAATAATATACATTTTATCAGTAATCCATCCAGGGCATGCAGTTTCATACGGATGGGGTTTTTGTTATACAAATGGCTTTGTTTTGCTTTAAATACTTCCTCAAAATTTTCTCTCCAGAACAAATCCAGTGAGCTGACTGTCAAGCCCTTTACAGTTAGCAACCTCTTGCATATACAATATTGAAACATGAAGAAACATCCTCCATTATTCATCAAGTTACATCAATTTATATGCAGGGGAAAAAAAATTACTTTCAGAACAAGATCTGCACTGTTATGAACGGAGTCTGACTTTCTGATTTGCCTACAAAGGGAAAAAAACATGTAAACAAAGCAAAATGGATTTTATACAGCATTAAAACTTGTATCTTCAATAATTTAACACTTTTATCACACTGATATAGCACATTTTATCAGCACCAGGTAAAAGGGATTAGATAATGTGCATACACTTTTTTCTTTTCATACCTTGACAAAAATAATGCTTATTATTATGAAATATTATCACAATCTAAATTACTGACTTAGTTTGGATTCTTCACTTCCGATTTTCTAAGACATATCTTACCTCATTGCCTTCAATCTTCACCCAGTATCCAACCATTTCTTCTACTGCCAAAGTTAGCACTGCATCCAGAGCTGGTTTAGCTGATAGCATGCTTCACAGAGCAAGGAAGCCTTGTTGCCAAGAACCTGAGGATATGCTCCTTCATTTGCATTGAGTAGCTTGAGATCATGTGCCCAAGCTCTGGTTTCTGATCCTTCTTACAGAAGAACAGTACACAACAGCTCTGGAGTTTTCTATGTATGAGTATTTTTCCTGAACTTTTACTATATTTCTTAAGTTTGTTTTTCATTTTATTCTCTTCTCCTGCAATCCCTTTGTAGTAACTGATTCAGATATGTGACCTAAATAGGAAATGAGCTCTGCCATAAGCCTTATACCTATTTCCACGGTCAGCCTACATTTTCCAATGATCTTGAAGGCACTGGTTTGACACAATCTAGTTTCAATGAAAATCAGCTGAAAAATAGTGATGTTCAACAACAACATCTAGAAGATTCAGAAGATAGCTGCTGAAAATGCCTTACCTCTTTATGATTTGAAGTAATTTTTGTTTCCCTACAGAACCAAACTAAAAGCAAGACCCAGTTCCAAGAAACTGTCGCTTTAAACTATAGTTCATCATTTAACACTAACTTTTTAACTATGGATTAAGAGGCCACCTTTTCCCTTAATGGAAGAGCTAACATAATTCCTCGCCCCAGACTGAATAATTTTTTTTCTTTTTTTTTTCATATATAGCTTGCTGCTTCACAAAACGTAGATCTTCCGTACTATCTTCCCCTGGAAACTCAACAATGTATTTCAAACCTCAGGAACTGCAAGTCACTTGCAGGATAATTTTTAATGAGATTTCCAAGTAACTAATGATATAAATTCTGAGTAGGTCAGTATATATACTCTGATTGAAACAGAAATACAAGTAACAGCTTATGCACAGAATCAAATAAGAAAGCTTTAATTAAGAGCCTAAAATTCCATTTCATTAAACAGCAAACCATTCAGTTACTGTAAAATCAGTTTTAAGTGTTGAGGCTCAGTCCACATATAAAAATGTTGCTGTTGCAGCACTCCTACGTGTTATCAGCTTCTCTTTAGTGTTCAAATCTCTTAAAATTTCAGCTTTTCACAGTACACTTTAAAAATGATTACATGTTGACATGACAATTATGTTTGTGTTTAAGTGTTTTACTGCTTTCCAAATCATTACAGCTTATCCCAAAATATTATCTAAGTTATAGAAAATACTTTCTAAGCTACTGCTAACAGTTTAAAGCTTGTTACTTGATTTTTTGATAGTCAAGATTTAATGAGTGGCACACAGACAAATAAACTGTAAAAACAGTAATGAACTGGAAGGGTACACTTAGCATTTTGTGTTGTATATACCATTATCCATGAGTGTGTTTAAAACTATTGAGCTTTGAACAAAACCACATATAAACACATCACTTCATCTCTAAAATGTGATATTCTAGAGCCATTATCTTAGGATGGGAAATTAAATTCCTTTTCCCTCATTAAATGAATCAGTTTATTTTTGAATTGCGGTAAGTAAAACATTACTCCTCCCAAAATTAATCAAAATGCATTTCATCAAATCTGCCACAGTTTTTATATATGTATCCTAAAAATATCTCGAAACTTACTGAAATGGAATTTTTAGAATTTACTAAATAATACCCAGCTTGTTAACATCAACTAAATATTGCACGTCCAATGCTAAGTATTACATTCTTTAACTTGTCCTTAAAATCTTTGTTTAAACACTGTTCTAGGGAATTACATTATTTTAAAGTGTGGAGTTCTGTATTATTCTACGTTATAGCTACAGTACTATAAAAATTGCTGGAGTAGTGCACATTTATTCCTTCAACCTTTACAGGACAAATTTAGTCAGTATTAACTCAAACCCATCAGTACCAATAA
This sequence comes from Ramphastos sulfuratus, assembly GCA_013399055.1. Lineage (NCBI taxonomy): Eukaryota > Metazoa > Chordata > Aves > Piciformes > Ramphastidae > Ramphastos > Ramphastos sulfuratus. The sequence continues at coordinate 272,611 of WBNM01000968.1, read as the reverse complement.
CCATTTAAACTTGTATGAAATGCTATGATAAAACCTGTGTTAAATGCTGTGCTAGTGAAAAAGCAGAAGTTCACCAACTCAATCCTTTGCTGCCCATCAGTGCTTCTTTGCCAAATATAATTTCCTAAATCAGACAGCTTACATAAACATAGTCTAAAAGGCTTTTGTCAAAACAAGCTGGATCAGCAAATACCTACTGTTTAAACTCATTTAGATCATTGTAACAAAGAGAGGCTGGGAACTTCTCATAAGCAGCTCCATTGAGAGGTTCAGGAGAAGCAGAGGCTCCCAAGTTCAGGAGTTACAATAAATGATCAGGAATGGTAACATTTAATCACACGTCTGCATGGGTACAGACAGGAATCTGGTTTGCAGTCTGTACTGTACTAAGCATATTAGTGTCATTAAAGCAGTGCAAACGACCTTATTGCATGAGTAATTAACTGTGGTTTCAAAAACAAACATCGGCACCTGAACTCAAGACCATGCAGGTCAAAAGCACAATTTCAAATTATTATGATATTCACCTAAAAAGTTTACTGGGGTGCATGTAAGGAAACAGCAGAAGCGCAAGACTCAGAAAACAAGTTTATTCTGCATTTTTTTATTCCATTCCTTAACAGAAGTTTCTGAAGAATTATAATCCACTTGGTCTTCTGAAGGAAGCCTGTATCGCACACTAGGGTTTTTTTGTTGTTGTTTTTGTTGGAAGAAGGAAGATATAAAAGGTAGTTTAAAATTGCATTTGCCAGCTCTACTAACCCACCTAATCTGTTTAAATATTTGTGTAAGACTAGCTACAAGAAAGCTGGAATGCTGCAGCGCTCGAAGTCTTACACAGAGTGAAGGTACAGGAAGAGACAACATCACCTTTACGTGAGTGTCCCATGCACACAGACCCTACTTCTCAAGGGAGCTCTGCAAGGCTCGGGCAACAGAACAGGCCTATTATAGGTAACAAAGTGGGAATGTCATTGCTGCGAAAAGTGCAGTGCTGGTGTCAGGAACAGTTAAGGCCATTCTGATTTACGTTCACAAGAACGTCGTAAAATCATTGGAGTTAGGGGCTTATCTAGATATTAAACCCTTGTTGGAAATCTCTTGAAGTGGTCCAAATTTCAGTGGGTTGTGCAACTCTAGCTACAGTGCNTTTCCAAACTCTGTGTTTTGAACCTTGTAAATAAGTTTTCTGGTGAGTTTTAATGTTAATAAACAGTTTTCATAGTTATTAACAATCTCTGCCTGGATATCAAAATTAATATCAATTATTAATTTTGCATCATTTGTAACACAGTGCTCCACATGCATCCAAGTATGGTGCCAAGTGCAATAAAGGTATTGTGTCTTGCAAAAAACTGTTTTATGCATCCTTCAAATATTATTTGCATAGTTTATTTTACACATTGCTTTCCTTTCTGCATTTTGGCAATTCCATAATCCTGCTTCTACATACAGCACATGATGTTTATCCCCAACAAACTCCACAGCAGAGAGTTAAAAATGTTTTCATGGATATGGTAGCATCATTATTTTCAGGTTTTTTTCTGGGTATGTGCATTGATGAAATATTAACAACTGATGTTTAACAGACTCAGTTATGCACATACATGCCAGTTTTGAGAAGTGTTATTATTTCTTATTTTAGAAATAAGCATAAGATTGTGCTGTTACACTAAGGGGGGGGGGAAAAGTCAAAATAGTCATACATTTGTGTTTGATATACTAATGGAAAAAAAATCCCAAACATATTTCACAGTGAAGTACCTAGAGTATTCTCTAGCAAGGCACAGATGAGGGAAAAACACATGTCCTGATTTTTTTTCAGAGGGCAAGCTATATCCATTTTCCAAAACCTAGTTATTCCAAATGCTGGTCTCTTTATACTGTATTTATAAGATTTCTGTATCTTAAATAAGATAGTCACAAGAATCAGCTTACACACACAACTGGTAAAAAAGCATTGTCACACATTCCTTAAGCAGGTGATGCAAATTTAGACAAAACAAGCAAACAAACAAAAAAAAAAGAGCTCAAAAATAATAAAAAAAAACCCAGATGTAAAGAAAAGTGGAGTAAAAGAATAAATCTGCTCAAGATTAAAGTAACTCAAGATAAAATAATTATTCCTGCTTTGAGCAATTATTTTATTATAGTTCCTAGATAAGCAACAATTCCATCCAAGAGCTTTTGCTGTTACCTGATACATAGATTGCAGAACACAAAGCCCATAAAAAAAGGTGAGCCAAGTAAAAGGCAGTTAATACATGGTTTGTAATGACAAGTATATTTTTCACTAATCATAAAATGTTAAAAGAGCTGGCCAACAAATTAGTGCCTGTAGCCCCAAGGATTAAAGAGCTTGGCTCCTGGTTCCACTAAAATAAAAAAGTAAAAAGTAAATGAAAAAAAAAAATTACCTCCGATGAACTTGTAACTTAAGGGGGGGAATTTTTCTATATGCCAAGCTTCACACCTGAAGCTACTTTGAGCAGAACTGCTATATATTTTCCAAATGTGTAATGTCAGAAAAGCCATCATGAAAGGATGAAAACCAGGCAACCAAAATATCTGGATTCCAATTCATAAATTCTAATAAAAAACCCAAAACAAACCCAAGCCCTAACAAAAAATGCAGAATGGAAGCCAGTTAAGTAATTAGAGTAAAATTATACCTGAAATTAAGAAAACACTGCTGCACTTTGATCCTTTCACTTGAGTGTGTAGTAACTACAGCAACTTAGTTTGAATATGGCATCAGAGGCATAGTGCCTACAACACAAAACAGGGACATGACTTCCCTGTACACAACAAATAGAGTCCCTATCAATTGACAGTGTTAGGTAAGCAAAGCAGAATATGTTTACCAAATTGACACACAGGAGAGAGCTGCCTTTAATAAAAGCAGAACAGGTTTGATTACTTCAGGTGTTTCTTCCTTAAAAAAAAAAAAAAAAATCTTGTTTTTTTTTCTTTTTCCAAGGTGGAGTTTCACTTAGTTCTCCCAAACCCTTGTAAGAGAAGTGTGGCCACATCATCCTCTTCTGCTTAAAATTTCCTTGACCTTGTCTTGTCTCACCAAACTCACAATAAAAATTTAAACAAAACACTGTAGAACACCTTCAGTTTTGGAAATCTAAGGATTTGGGCACCTGAAAAGATATCTGGCTTCAATGGTTTTGGATATAGTATTGCAAAATCTATTACTGATTACATACATCCTTAGACACAGAATCAGAAATAGGACTCTAAGCTGAAAAAACAGAAGAAGAAACACACTGCTGCTCCTTTCTGCCTATTACTGACTACCACTTTCCTCAGAGATATTTTATTTTCGAGGTATTGCTGTGCCAGCCCATAATGGGAATGTTCTTGCTTGTTAACTTTGTTCTTCATCTATTTTACTAACTCTTTCTAATATAAATGCCCAAGCAGCACTTCTACTCTCAGTCAAACCAGACACCAATGTGACAACGACTGGATTTCTTATTGTGTATTTGCTAGTGATCTGCTCTGAATGTGTCAGGATGCAAAACAAAATGCATGTTGCCAGCTACATTTGTATTTCTGATTTAGATGGTAGTAATTTAGAAGATAGAAATCTCAAGCAGTCATTACAAGTAGTGTTTTCCAGAAAAGGGAAGAGAAGTCAAACAATATCTTAAAATACTAAGCAGATTATTAATTCTGATCAAAGTGAAATGTGGACATTAAAATAGTTAATATGCATCAATAGTTCAAAATTACAGGAATTAAAAGATGAAATGTGGATCTTTGTGGGGATCAGCCACTATTAGTTTAAAATATTTCAATTCATGTAACAGTGGGCTTATTTAATATCTCATTATGCAAAATAAGAAAACTTGCTGACCAGTCTGTTTGATGATGCTGTTGATGGAAATAGAGATGAAAAAACAGAAAGAAAAAAAAGAGTATTAAAAAAAGTAGTGTAAATAGACTGGAATATTTTTTTTTTTTTTTATCTAAAATTTGAGAAGATAAAAACTTCCTTAGTGAAAAAGGTATCACTCCAAGACTGAAATTAGAACAATCACCTAATCCCAAGAAGGTGGTGAAGAAGGTTTTGCTGAATTATATAGGCACTTGAGCAACAGAATTGGGCAAGAAGCTTCAGCAGAGTTCATTACAGGATGTCAGGGGTTGGAAGGGACCCAAAGAGATAATCAAGTCCATGTATCTGTGCAAGATCTTGGAATGATAAATGTTCTTTCTAGAATACAGGAGTTTGGAGAGCAATGGCTATTTCAGACTTGTTTGATACTTATGGGGAGAATCACCTGAATGTAAGGATGAAAACTGGAGACATTAATTAAAAACAGCAGAGGTTAGTAAATGAGAAGAAAACAGCACACTAAAGATTTTTTAAAAAATCAGTTTCAGTAAACTCAGATATCTTGAAGAATAGGTCTTCTAGAAAATTGATATAAGGGATATGGGAGTCCAGAAAACTCAACAGTTAAGAAAATACACCACAGGTTATTCCACTGGACAAAACTGAGAAATAGGAGACTCAGAAATCAATAGGTCTGTACAAGCATACAGAAGATTTGAAGGAAGTAAAGAAATAAGTAAAGGAGGGAACTTTGACTGGAGATAAGAGTAAATGCTATTCAGTACCATAAATTTGCTGCAGCACTGAAAATCTGAAAGAGTAGCTGTCAGTTGTTTACTGGCAAAAAAAGATGATTTTTTAAAGGTTTTCTAGTATCTTTGGTATAGACCTGATTTTATTCAGTATTTTTAATTAATGAACAAGAAAAAGATAATACCTTTTTAAAATGTGCAGTAAACTAGAAGAGAATTGACATATTCTGGAAAATAGGACCAGAATTCATAATCACTTTGATCAACTGGAGATACTACCCAGAAGAAATTCAGTAAATACAAAAGTAAAATACTACACTCAAGTCAGAAAAACAAATCAATGCCACAAATGCAAATGGATTGGTATGCAGAAAGACTGAGGGGAAAAAAAGAAGTCATTATACTGGACTATAAATCAAACATAGAACAGGTAAGGAAGTTGCTAAAACTTCAGAATTTTTCAAAGATTGTTCTTGTGTTCAAGAGTACTGAATATTGAACAAGAACAGATATTCAAAACACTAGTCTAACCTGTAATGATGCAGAAGCTAAAGAGAACTATAAATTTCAGTAAAACACTACCTTTTTCTTAAATGGCTTTGTGTCATCTTTTAATCCCTTCTGATGATATTTTATTAATTCATGTTATACTCAATTCATTAAAATGTGCAGAGGTAGACTGGGTCCATGGCATTTTTCTGCAAAGCAGCCTACCTTGACAATTGCATTTAGTTAATAGGCAAGCACATTACCCTTTTCAATGATGTAACTATATTCATTATTTTGAATTTTGACTAATACTCGAAGAAACACATCCTTCGTAAATTTACTTTCAAATAATGTGTTCTACTTATACAGAATGGCATAAAAAGCTTTTGTGGCCCAACACTGAGCTGGTAAAAAAATATTTTTTTTTTTTTTTGGGTATATTACCATGTCTGGTATTTGCATAAGATGACAAATAAGGATGGAATATTGTGGATGGTGCTGAATTAAAACCGTCCTTTTAATTACAAGCTAGACTTTTTTCATAAATTGAAATGAAAATAACACACTGACCCTAACAGGCTCCAGTGATTAATTCGAATCACTACTGGAAGCTATTCCTAAATTAGCAGTGTAACTTGCACAGCAACTTTCTACTAAGATGATAAATTTGATGAACAGTAGTGACTTCAAATCCCACTTCTATTTTGTTATAAAATCTATTTTTAACCAATTTACAAATTCGGAGGAAGTTTAATCACAAGCCCAGTTATGACCCAGTTTGCTCCCTTCCCTATTACGAGATGCACAAGCCTACAGAGGCCCTTTATACAAAGAAAACAAGAGCATTGTTAAGTCACGAGAGCGAAGTTAAACACAGGCACAAAAGCGGACATTATGCGGTTGTTTTGACAACCCCACAGTGCTGCGGGGTGGATTTCCAGCGAAGCAGCCCCGCGCAGCCCGCAGCGCAGCCCGCAGCGTAGCGCTATCCCCGCAAGGCCGCACCGGTGCGTGGGGCGGGGGCGCCCTCTGCTGCCACGGGGCCGCTGCCGCCGCTTGTGGCACCTCCGGCTGAGCCACCGGCCCGGCGCTGAGCTGCAGAGACAAGACACGGCAGAGGTTGTGACACAAAGCACAGGGGCACCAGTCCACGCTCTGCAGAAAAAGTGGCTAACTCATCTGAAAAGCTGACACCGAGAAAGTCACTCCAAGAGATTCTTACTGCCTGCGCTGAATACTCCTGTTCCAAAGGCAAATCGCACCTTTTAGACACTATGTTTAGGTTTAGAACAAAATTTAGGAAGTTTTATTTTTGCATAAAGAACTTTGTTTCATTTTAAATTGTAACTGGCTTTCCATTCACACTTAAGAGATGACATAAGTCATATACAATTGTAAAGGCAACATAATTAGTTTCCAAGAAAGCTTCAAATCATAAACTATTTAAACAGTCAATTTAAAACTATTTTAGAATCTTGCTGGAGAACTTAGTGTAAAAACTAGAGATGCATGCACACAAATATACTCTACGTATAAACACGTGCACATAGACTTGGAAATGAGCACTCAACCAAAAACTGATTCAGTTGCTTGCTAGAAGGAAAAGATGAGAATTGCAACAAAACCAAGACTAAAGTAATTTCCTTAACTAGACTTTTCTGTTTGCTGATTCAAAGCCACTTACTCTAGGTATCTAGAGACACAAGCACTTGTACAACAGCACAGCATACAGAGGTACAGGGAAGAAGCAAATCAGTGAGATTTCAGCACCAATGGAGTCATAAAATTTGGGTTCCTCTTAACTCATGGCTTAGACGATGTCAGTTCTTTGGAAGATGGGATGAGGCAGAACAACTCCTCAGTTATTCCAAATTTCATTACAAACAAATGTAATTTAAAGATTTTCTGAAAAATATTGCCACTTAAAAAAAAAAGTCTTTGTACTGTCTTTCAGTATTACAGCACTGAAACATGCCTGGTAACTGAATTATGTTTTCTTCCTTCTCTGAGACAATCATTGCTTTAGCTGCAATCTATTGAACTGATTTACTAATAAAAGTGGTGTAAGGGATAACTTCAGAAAAGCCTGAGAGATCAAGGAAAAAAATGCTTAGTGATTGAAGATTATCAGCATTGATAGGAAGTAATGTAAATTTTCTTAGGGGAAAACAAAAGTTCAAAGAACACACTTTAAAGGCTGAAAAGGAAGGGAAAGACCTAAATAAGTGTATGTTTCAAGAGCGAAAAACTGTTTTTCATTTAAAAAAAAAAAAGGCATTAAATTGCACAGTGTAATATTGTTTTATTATAAAATGGCTATTCTTTTTTGATTACACTGATACTAGAATATACATATATACACAATCTAAACTATACATGTGCATATACATTGGTCCCAGATAAAGTGTTTGAAATTTTATATATTTAAACTTCACATCAAATGACACCAAGTTATGAATACCACCATCCAAACTGCTTAGCAAAGAGAAGTCTTCACAAAAGTAATATACTCAAGAAGTAGTAATTGTACACGATAGTAGTGGAATAGACATCTGGTGTCTATCTAACCTTTCTGATCTTCCAAAATAGAATTATTTGAAGTTCAACTAAAGCAGAACTCAACCCAGACCTACACTCGACTTCTGTGTATGCCTTCCACACTGTCATTCAAGAACAGGCACTAACTGCTTTCAACCAGGCCCTCCTCATTGAGTTCTTGAAAGAACTGGCTTGCTCAAGTTCAGAGTTTGCCCAGCCACCAATCTTCCAACCACAAGGACTAAAACAAAGTATTGGCCAAATCACCAAAATCATCAGCATGCATTTCATTAACCTAAAGAACCAGTGCAAGAATACCAAGATTGCTGTTTAATCTTTCTAGTAAAATAAAACATTCAAATAGGAAGATCCTTGTTTTTTTCTATAAGAACTTTAAAATTCTGTAATAAATTATTCTAACATGACTTGGCTATCATCTTCCTAAAATGGGGTTGATAATGATAAGCATATTCTAGGCAGGAAGAAAACTCTGATATAAATGGTGGCTGACACCTAACTCGGTTTTGAAAAGAGGCTGCAGTTAAGGCTGTTATCCACTAAGTGGCATTATCAACTCAAGCATCTAAATTTGACAAAAAATAATTACAGTAAAGTGCACTTTACCTCCTACAAACAAACCGATGGGAAACATTTTCTTTGGATGATTAATTTTATTCAAGTTTGCCATAAGTTTAGGCATAATTCCAAACAGTTGAATGTATTAGTAAAAAGTTTAGGCATAATTCCAAACAGTTGAATGTATTAGTAAACCATCTACTTTTCACATCAAGACATTTGTAAATATACTATTAGCAGGATGGCAGGATGGTCAGGTTAGAAATCAAAATATCATGGCACACATTAAATAAACAATCAAAATACTGGAGTAATATGAACTCAAATCAGGCACATAAAGGTATAATGAGGCATTTTAAAAGTAGCTGGGGTTTCAGAAGTGCTGCAGACCAACAAGTCTAGTATGTTCTGTTGTGAAGTGTGAAAGTATCAAACGTCATACCAGATGCTTTAGATAAACACTTTACTTTAGATAAAACCAAAAAAAGTAAATAGATTAGATAAACTCATGCTACCTGGTATTAGAGGGTATTAAAAATTTTCAATAATTGGAAAAAAAGGTAATAGGTTTCACTAATTACTTTATTAGTTTTCAAAATGTTACTTAAGGATTAATGACTGTAAATATAGTTTATAGAGAAATATTTACTGGAAAAAAGCATTTAGAAACAGTATGAGAGGAAAATGTATTAGAACAGAGCTCTCATCTAAAAATAACACCAACCCCCTTATTCCTACTTTTGTCTGTGGTCTTCTACCACTGTCAGTTTGTTCATACACGAACAGCTACTGAAAATTAAGGGGGGTAAAAATCACTCTTACTGTACATAAGAGCATAGGAAAATCAAATGAGCAACTACTTCTGTCTCTCTGTCTCACCAAAGCATGTATTTTAAGCTTGTGAAATGTCCTGTACATGCACTCAAAGGTGTAAGCATACTTCAGCATTACAAGGGTCAAGATATTTCTGCGTTAAAATCTTAAGTGACTTTTTTTCCCTTGCTGGCCACAGAGGAATTGCATTAGAACATAGTCCTTTTTCCCTGCATCTGCCTACGACAAACATTTGCTGCAAGTCAGTGACTCCAAAACCAAATTGTTTACAATTAACTCAGAAAGCCATTAAAAATATTGTTTCTTTGTTCCAGTTGGGAAGAGAGACAAGTCAGATGTGTGGCTTGTTGATCTTGCTCTTTTCTGACCTCTGAGTGTAGGAAGAACTGCAGCTGAGGAAGCAGTCAGCAAATTGTGTTAATGAAGGTGAACATTGCAGGGAAAAAAAAAAGAAAAGCTTTTTCTTCAGGAAAGAAAAATATTTTTTGAAGGAGTTTTGTATAAAAAATAATAATACAAAGCATTATTTTTCACTATAGGTGAAAAATTAAAGCCTTTGATTCAAGACAAGCCAATAGAGCATGTGTAAAAAATTCTACCCTTAATTTCAAGGACTTTGTGAAGTTCTGCTGCTGTAAATTAGCAAACATCTCATCATTAACACCTGCTGGAGGAAACCATTGAATGCAAAATCCAGGAAAAACATTTTAATTTTAGGCTCTGACTGAGCCACAGTCTATCACTACAGACCAAAACCAGCTGAATTCCAGATTGTGAGTGTTCCTGCTTCTTTGGAAAATACATCTGGCCAGTAACACAAGACAACCAGCTATAGTTACCACAGCACCTTTCTTCACATTTGTCCCTGAAGCACATTTATGCATTATATCTGTACAACACCTGTCAGTGAATTAACTAGTAATCTGTGTTGAAAACTTCATTACATGGTACTCCTTGTAACAGTACAGCACACACAAGATACTCTGTGAGCATAAGAAAACCCAATCTCTCAAAGGCTGCACAGTAACAGATGTGAAGCAGTATCTTGTTTCTGAACTTTGGATCATTCCCTAAAAAAAAAAGGCTAAAATGCATTCTGAAGTTCTGTGACTATGTTGCTCCTCATTTTATTAAGGTAGCTAGGAAGTTAGTACAAGTCATCATGGTTTGAGGTGATACCTAAGGACACACCTGCATGCAAAGGGCAAATTCATTCAGAGCTGTAGATATTAATTCTGACAGTAGGCATCAGCCCAGACTGCTCTGCAGTTAGTGAAGCTTCTAAATTTGCTCTGGGCATCCAGCATAATTGGTCTGAATGAAGTTAAATGTTTGATATTGCTCTGCCTGCATTGCTAACTTCATCCTAACATATTGCACTCATTTTAGTAGAAAATGATGCCTGCTATTTTAAGAATAAACCTACCATCCAAAGACTTGAATAATATCACCATAGTTCACCTTCCAACTTATGCTTACTATCATATTACTTAAGAACCTTTCCTAAGTATTCTTAGAAAACAGGAAATTGAAAATAGAGATTAGTTTCTCTATTCCATGTTCTCTTGCCCCCTAAGGTCATTTTAAAAACATTAATATATCACCATACACTTGCATATGTAAACACAAAAACATTTCTGCAGTTATACAAATAATATTTCATGTCATAATTTTCAGAACCGTTTTAAGAGATACTGATCATTTTTTAAAAGTATACAAGATTTAATCTTTCTCTTTACAGTAAGAGAAATGAAAAACCTTACCACCTAAGACTTTCAGTTCAAACAGCTCACAGCTATAAGCACAGAGAATTGCTTCTGCTGCATTATTTAGAAATTACTATAGGCATGTCACTGTCACATTAAGATTTGATTTTCAGAACCTTTTCTTTCAGAAGACAATTGTTTAGATGCTTCTACAGTCTGTATTTAGCTCTAGTCTTCTGAAGTAATCAATGTTTAAGGTCACTAAAGGCGTATTTAATTTTTCATTTTGCAAAATAATTTTTCTTAGTATCTGTAAAAGGTCACCAATAGCAATTAGGACTTGAAAAATTTATTAGGCAAAAAACCCCAAACTACTGCAAACATTTCCTATCAGTTTTAATTCCTCCTAGTTTATTCTTTCCTGTCAACAGGATTAAAGCAGTGAACTGCACTGTCGTAATATTAACTTTCTGTGAACTAAATTTAAAAGAATCCATAATTTAGCAAATTTCTATTTGATCCATTCACACAACTTGTTTTTCAGAATTTCCTACTTCTTCTGACATGTTAGAGTGTTTGTCTTCATTTCTGCCAGTTTTCCTTTTATTCTTCCCTTATTCTTCTTTTCACTCTACTTGCCCTGTCTCTAAGACCTCCCCTTCAGCTCATCTCGCTGCCCTGCAACTAGGGTAGATAGGCCCATGAAGAGCACTTGGTTTTGAGATTCTCCAGCTCACACAGATCATCCTTCATTTAAAGAGTAGAAAATCTGATGTTTATCATATACATATTCTCTATTTTAAATTCCGTATGACTGTAACAAAACAGAGGGCTTGGAAGCCTTTTACACGAAAAAATACAGTGTAAAAAAAATTACACAAAGCAGCTTCAGTAGTTAAGTATACAGTCCTTACAAGTATTACATCCTTAGTTTGCAAGGTAGAGAAGAATAATTTCCTGCACTGCAGAAAGTGTCAAAGCTATGACTATTGCCTTTAATCTTAGTCAGTTTCCTTCCACTCTTCACACTCAGTTTGCCAATCCAGTGAAATTAAACAGTCTTTCAACTACACTGGTTGCACATGCACCAGAATCCTTTTTAACCTTTAATGAATCTCTATACCTTCTGAACTCTTCAGCTGCCAGTTTTATTTCTTTTGAACAAACACCCATATAATTAGCGAACACCTTCAGTTTGATAGACTGATGCTGAAATCCCTGGGTTTACTACAGTACTGCAGACCTGCTTTGATAGAAAACTGCCATGTTGGGCTTGTTTTCATAGAATCATAGAATGGTAAGGTTGGAAGGGGCCTCAAGGATCATCTAGTTCTAACCCCCTGCCATAGGCAGGGACACCTCCCACTAGTACAGGTCACTCAAGGCCTCGGCCAACCTGGCCCTGAACACCTCCAGGGAGGGAGGAGCCACAGCCTCCTGGGCAACCTGTTCCAGTGCCTCACCACCCTCACTGGAAAGAACTTCCTCCTAACATCCAGTCTAAATCTCCCTTCTGCCAGTTTAAACCCACTGCCCTTTGTCCTGTCATTACAAGACCTTTTCACCTGCAACAAATTGAAGTTTTTGTAGTCATCTACAAAAATACTTGTTGGCTGCTTCTCAGGGCAATTGAATTAAGGACAGCGTTCATTGTTACTGAAGTAGGGCTAGTTTAAACAGTACTCTCCATACTCGACTGTTTCCATTGCTCCAAGAAACTACCATCTCAGCTACTTCCCACAATAAACTAAGATACTCTTCCCTTTCAGATCGTAAGCATTTCATGCTGCAATGGCCTAGCTCAAATGTCATATCTGCTGTGTGTTTCCCAGAAGTCCAGAAAGGGCTGGCAAACAACATGTATGGGTCAGAACCACCTGTTCTATTTTCTGTAGCTACTGTGTGCTCATTGTAGTCTTGTAGTCTTTTCAGAATCCTGACCACAACTTGGTCATGTATGAAGTGCAACACTGAGATCTCCCTTCTGTTCCCTATAATCTATGCAGTAGATACGAGTAGCCAAATACTAGAGGTCCAACCTCCAAGATTTAAGAAGGTGGTAATCTTCAGTGATGGATTTCTCTTGTAATTACATCTACAGATCAAAACCTTCTAGCTTTTCTCTATTACCCTCCACTTCCTCCTCAGAAACTGAAGATTGCAGCTGTTCACAAGTCCTTTGTAGTCTTCCTCATGTATCAAACCTTTTGGAACAGAGACAAGTGAGAAACTCGAAGACAATAAAACAATTTGTTGCTGCAAGTCCTGGCAATGGTTTCCTCGCACTGACACCAACACTTGTCCACAGTGAGCTGATACAGAGGTCTAAGCTGACAGAAAATTAATCCTCCAAGAAGTCTTTGCAGTCCAGCAGATTTTCAGCAGTAAATTCACTAAATAACCACATCCTGGATGAATACAGGTGTTTAATTCAAGAGATGGGGCAGACAGAACTGAATTATTATTTGCAATGAAAACAAGCTAGCAAACGAAATACACACCTGACCATAAAATAAATTCTCATATGTAGATATAGGTCATGCAAAGTTGCTGGTGTAGTTTCTCTCAAGCAATATAAAAATTTTGAACAACTGAACTGTTATTATTTAAAATCTTAAATAACATTGGACTCATTCAACAAAGACATAAACACTCTGTACAAAGTAGTCCAGCATATTGCACTCACAATTCATGTATAAAAGAAACAAGGTACTAAACACAAAAGCTTGATTATGTCTTACCTAGAAATAAAGTAGTTCAAATTCACATTCAAAAATCCAAAGATGGGATGCTAAACATCCAACGTCCGTCTGTCAGGAAAAAACACTGAAGATTACACTTAGGAATCACTGTGCTTTTCTGGAAAACTCTCTCAATTGTCAGGTGAAACTGTCTAGCTTAAAAAGGAAATATCCATGGACAATGGCGATTTCGAAGTGGAATTTGTAACATCTAAAAAGTTGAGTAATCCCACTCAAAAATGCTACTGGGTTGAAACGATCAGATACTTAACCTAACCTAAATTTTATCCTATATAATTCTGCAGAACAAATTCAATTTAATTTGGATTTTATAATGACCTGTTGCCAGGACTGGTACAGTGAAAGAAAAGTAATATTCAACAGTACTGGTAAGCATTCTATTAAGAAAAAATAAATAGTAATAAAACAATGAAAATACAAGTACATTTCTAAATCACCTAGCAATTTATTATAAAAGCATTATTTAATTCAAACAATATTTACAATGAAAGGCTTGTTAAAGCGGTTCTAACTTCAGAAATAAATTTTCCAATCTTTTTAAACTATTGTAAAAAAGAATGTAATTTATTGTAAAAAAGATTAAGTGCTTAACAGTGATAATTTCATTCTGCAGATGTTGGCAGGGGCTCTCTGACAGCAGGGACCAGGTACTTCATAAGGATCTATAGGGACAGGTATTCTTATGTGACTTTTATAGAGAAGAAAGTTTGTTCCCAGAACAAAGTTGACTTAAGAAAAAGAAACCCGCTATGGAAAACCTTGGAAGTAAACTTCTATTTCATCCATAACCTCAACAATGCTAATGTAACTCTACACTTTTCCCAAATGTTCTAGTTTACTATCCTCATGTCTATGGAAACAGAGAGGTCAAGTCATCAGTTCTATAAATTAACTGAACTACATTTTGACTTTGAAAAACGTGTGGTTGTATTTCTGCCGTTATATGTATAAAAATATGAGTGATTCTAGTGTAAAGTTTAACTTAATTTCAGAACAGTAATAGTATTTGATTGCTGCCCTAAAGAGGAATTATCTTTTGAACCTCAAGGAAGCTGTGGTGCAACTATTTTTTTTTCTTTAAAAATACTTTTCTTACTGCAAATTATAGCAATTTATTATAAAAGCAGATTGAATTAACTCAGAATGTAACACTAATTTCCCAAGTAGAGCACCCACATAGGGAACTAATTAGGAATAGCTCCTCTGTGTAAACAAACCTTTGTACCAATTAGTAGCTGGTCAGGGAACTCCCTTTCTCTAGAGGAAAAAAAGTCTATTTTCAGCATTGCTTTATTTTGCTGCTGGCTGCAAGTTCCCTCCAGTTCTGTAGCAATGGAGGGTGTTTAGAACCTGGTCAAGAAGAAATAAAAAATTATGGTAGAAGACCTTAAAAAAAAAAAAAATCATAAAACTATGTCTTTGTAAGGGATGAGAACAAATCCCATTCTCTGGCTAAGACAGTTCTGTCCCAAGGGTTTCCACAGACCAGAAAAATAACAGTGAAATTATTCAAAACAAACAGTGGAGTAAATAAAAATAGTACATGGGAAGAGCAATTCTCAGTTAACATTCTATAACAAGAAAAGCAAACAAATAAAAACCTCGAGGTGAGAACATTATAACTGGATAGCATTTGAAACTGTCAGGTGCAACAGTAAAGCTACATAACAGGAAGCCATTCAAGAGAGGCTGAGTATTCACTTATCATTTATGACATTCAAATTTGCTAGCCAGCTGCTCTGTGTGAGACAGGAAGTACCAGAGTTGACTCTTACCTTGTTCAAGATGATCCAAAGGCTTCACAATAATTAGATTGATGCTGCAATCTGTGAATTTTAAAATTTGTTTAAAAAAAAGTTATTAATGAAACTGCTTTAGTTACTATGTAAAAAAATCAAAAAACTTTCTTGAATGCCTTCAAAATGTAGTAATTCCCTCCCTATTTTTTAGAGCAATGAGTACTGCTGCAAGTACATCCAAGAGCAATAGGTCAATTAATCTCATAGTACAGTGCATCAGGATAGTGGGCTACCCTGATTGCATTAGGATGCTTGGTTAGCTCTAAAGAGTGA
Organism: Ramphastos sulfuratus; assembly: GCA_013399055.1. Lineage (NCBI taxonomy): Eukaryota > Metazoa > Chordata > Aves > Piciformes > Ramphastidae > Ramphastos > Ramphastos sulfuratus. The sequence goes on along the minus strand of WBNM01000968.1, from coordinate 257,032 downwards.
TGCAGCCTAGATGGGAAAGAAGCTGAGAAGGAAGCATCAGAAAACAAGCAAAGCACCTCAGGGCTGGGAAAGAACTAGAAGCACATCACAAAATCCAGAAAACCACAATTTCTGACAGAACAGTGATATAGGAAGAGACAACTTTTGACCCTCCAGCCCCACTGGGTTGCAAAAATCAGCTCTAGATACCATAGTTTTCTACTGCACTTACTGGTTAAAGACATACAAAAACATGACCCTTGCCTTTTGACCTAACAACAACAAAACTGACAAGTCTCATTAAATGAGCATCCATGAGAAAATTCCAGTGAGGGTATCCCACTTATCTCAGAACATGTTGACTCCCCAGCTACTACACGTTTAGGTATTTTTCCAAGCTTCATGTAATTAAGGTTAACTAGAAAGAGTGGTTAACCAACAACAATAGAAACTAAAGCAGATTTACTACAAGGAATGGGAAAAAGTTAAGGTGGTAGAACAGAATGAATGAAAATCATGGGAAAGGATTACAGGTGGAAAGAGCAGACTGGAAAGAACTGAAATGGGAACACTGCAAAGAGGACCATGACATTTAGATGATCATCAGAAATAGAAAGATGGAATTTAGCTTTGAAAGGGCAAGTCTAGCACAGATTGGTGACAAAACATCAACTGGCTTTGAACGAATGTCATAATATGAAAAAAGCCCCTGGGTCAGATTAAGAAATGAGAGCAAAGTATTTGTTAGCTAAATACCTTAAACACATTAATTCACCAATTAAGTATCTCATACCAGAGAAGACATCTGCAGAACTGTATTTACCTGAGCTATGACCTGATCCATTTATTTGAGCCATTACAGAAGTTCATCAATGTGAAAAGATCATTTTTTTAGTCACTCAATCAACAGACAACACAGTTTAATTGAATTCATTACCTATTATCATGTCAGAGAAAACAGGAATAAAAAAGACCTGAGTAACAGGGGAAAAGGTACTGAATGGCTTCTTTATATAAGTATTAAGTATTGGATGTGGTGCTTAGGGATATGGTTTAAGGTGAATCTTGCAGAGTAGGGATATAGGTTGGACTTGGTGATCCTGAGGGTCTTTTCCAATGTGGATGTTTCTGTGATTCTGTGATAATTTGAGAATGAACAACTACTTCATTCCTTTCAAATGCACAGGACATGTCAACTTCTACAGAAGTATTTGAAGAAATATTTTTAGGAAATTAATTATGGAACAAGACTCACAAGTTTAATTATGGTAAAAAATTGCCAGAAACCTTTAAACTTATCACAAATGGGGCATAAAAAAAAAAAAATCCAGGCTAAACCTCTATGGAATAAAAAGAGAAGATTGCTACAAGATATGAAATAGCATAAAAGTTGTGAATTAGATGCAAGAACAGAAGATAAAATATACTTGGTAGAAGCTTTAGATTTTTTTTTAATTGCAAAACAAGAGAACTGGATTATTTTGAAAAACTGTATGGTCATCAGAGCACATAACCTAGAGAGCTAATTAAAAATACTGAGCTCTAACACAGAGCAAAAGAAAAGTAAATGAGAACTTTCTTGAATTATACTAGTAATTTCTGAATTTTTATGTTAGTTTGTTCTGTTACATAACTTGGCTTATCTGGAGAAAATTAACAGTGCTGGCAACAATAAGTTCTCATGTAGCAGGTGCAAAAATATACTCACAAATAGCTTACAGATGATTGCTGGCAAGTAGATTACAGTACAGTTACTTCAACAGCTGAGACGCTTATATACAAAAGCTATGTTTTGGAAACAAAACCCTAGAATTATCAAGGAGCATCTCCTGTTCAACTGAACCATGAAATACCAAAAACTCTGCAACTTATACAATGTTGAATTGTAAGCACAACTTAAGTAGTAGCTAGCCTGGATTAGATTTTGAACAAAACACACATTACATTCTAGAAGTTTGCTTTTTAATTTTTTAATATAATTTATCCCAGATATCCAATTTTTTTTTCCAGTCTAAACTAAAATCAAACTAAACCCCATCTCAAATGGGATACAGAAACAGTACCAGTCCAATTCATATTGTCACTATGAACAGGTAAGAAATGGGTGTTAAAAAAAAGACTACAAACAGATGCTGGGAAGCACTTTTTGTTTAGCAAGCATTAACTGTGCATAACAGGCCACACAGCAATTTTGCCGAGATAAGACAGTGAGGTAAGAAGTATTTCTCTCAGTCCTGGGACTGCTGAGTGGGAAGACAAGTGCCACAGGAGAGAAAAAAGATGAACTACTCTGATCAAATTTACAGTTTTGGACCTTTAAAAAACAGTATTCCTTTAAAAGTGGAGATAAACATTCCAAAATTAATATCAGAGTCTTCCACAGGAAAGATGGGAGGAATGAAGAGGGACAGCACTTTAACATTTTTATAAAATAACTAAATATCAGAATACTTCTTACAACATTCTGACTTAAACACAAGGTGAAAAAACATGTTTATAAGCAATTCCTCTTCTCCTCAGGAGAATTCGAACGTCAGGAAGAAAGAGGTATCACTTCTTAAACACCAGCACGATCAAAAAGGACAAAAATAAATAGGCACTATCAACCTTAGCAAAATCCTTAATGCTGGTTTAAGGGAAGAATGTCACCAAGGAGGCAAACCATCACATATTGATGCAGAAGAGAAAATTCTCTTTTACTCTTGTAGTAGAATCCAATAAGTTATAATGCACTTATACAATGAAACACAGAAATCAGTTCGGTATCTTCAGTGCAGTAGTCTGGGGGACATGCTGGGAGTAAAGCTTATTATCCACCCAGGGGTTTGACCAGTCATAGTCCAGAACCAATTTTAAGGCAAAACATAGCTGTTGCTTTGAAAGTTTCCTGCTTTGTAATAAATAATTAAGACTGTATGATCAGTATTCAACAAAGCATAAATAGCAAAGATACTAAATTCTACTTGCAAATAAAGAGTTAAGTGAAGTTGCATTACAAAATAGACCACATAATGTCATTCAAATGCGAAACAGAACAGTTAAATAAGATGAAGTGAGTCAGAGGCTAGACTCTGAATCTTAATTATGCAATCATAATATTATTTCATTGCTTAGAAGGCCTTTACTCGAAGAAGAGCACACATTCCAAAATTAAATGAAAAATCTGTATTTTGACTTAAGTTATAAAAAACTAGTAGCAGCATAACACACATCGCTGTATGTACTGAAAAAAGCATAGGCTCATTACAGTCTTTACTACCTAAGCTGGTGGTATTTAAAATTATGCAGAAAGATTCAAGAAATGTTGATGGTATTACAGGTAATTGAGGGCAACCTTAGATCAGCCTCACCCAATTTTGATTCTCTCTTCATGCAACCCTCAGACCAGACTTGGCCCCTCACTGTCTGCATGGGGACCAGCAGCTCAGTTTCTGATCAGTTGACCACTTGCAGGTGGAGGGGTATGTGGCCAGTTCACTAGGCAGACTATACCATCCCCACAGCAATTCCTTATGTCCTGTAGAGGGGAGTTGGTGAAACAGATGGAAGCACTCCATGGACTAGAGTCAACCTGTAAGTTGTCTGTTGGATCAGACTATGTTAAGTCATTAGGATACTAATAGTATTAACACAGCTTAGGGAAAAAAACAAAGCAAAAACACACCACATCAAACCAGCACCCAAAACCCCAAAACTCTCACTTATGCCCTACATTTTTTTGCTAAATATAAAATTAGACTTGCGCCACCTTGATGAAGCAACCAGACAACTAGAAAAGGGTTAAAACATCTTCTTTAGACGCTCATTTCCCTGGGGAAAACATGTCATGCCAACTCAGGTTTGTGCCAGCAGGCTGCTACTGTTCCTTTAGGTAACAGAAGGCAAAGCTTAGGACAGGGATTGATTTTACACTACTGCCAGGATATATACATCCTCTGGTTGAGGACACTGTAGATGCCATCTGTTTACATTTAATTTATTAATTTTTCTTTAAATTGCCAAACCATAATTCTTCATAAATTTCCTCCTACTTTTCTAAGCACACGAAAACAATCCTGAATGCTAAGTCCCAGCTTTGTGGAAAGCAGGCTCTATGGCCACATATATGTCAGAGAATAAAGCAGATCAGGGCACAGAGCCATGCGCTGGGCTTGGAACCAGCAAGAATGGTACAACTTATGACCGTACAACTAAAATCCTATCCCTCCAAAGCAGCCTGGCCAAATCCAAACAGCCTTTTTGGAAATGATCCAAAATGATCCTAACCCCAGAAGTGTTCTTGGGCATTATCTGGAAGCGTTGTTAGCTGGCACAGTACAAAACTGTGTCATGAACAATACTAAAAATGTAACAGTATAGCCACATGCCACATCCATTCCTTATTTAGTTCCTTCTATGAACATGCATCATGATTCCAGTACCCAGACACTTCTGGAGAACATGATTTTTAAAAGTTAATTCCATAAGCAGAATTTCAGAATTAACATCTCACCTCTTTCAGGCATTACAGCTTCTAGCTTCAATAACACATCCTCATGTAGGCATTGTTGTTTTCAAATCAAGAGAACAGAACCAAATAAACATGTAACAGTTGAGCACTTGTGTTTCCACATCTATTATGAGCAGCACACATAAAAATCTGGACTCTCTCAGTTTTGGACTTTTTCAGTGTGTTCAGATAGACTGAAGATGAGCAGCTGATTTCTTAATTTCAGCAAACCTGGACTGCTGCCAGTAGAACACTGGTCCTGACTGTCAGCTGGTATAAAGCAGGCATAACTCTACCAACAGCATCCCAATGCACAGCAGCTGAGACTGCTTCTCCAGACTTTATGCACACCAGGGTAGTAGCCAAGAAAGAAATTAACTTTACAAGACTAGCATTTCAACAACTTTTTTTTTTTTTTAATAATTCACAAAATTAAGTCCATGAATACAAAAATGTTTTTCTTCTTAGAAATCTCAATTTGATTACTTAAAAAAAAACTCATGCAAACCTGAAACAAAAATATTTACTCTTATTTTGCACATAAAGAAACACAAGCAAAAAGTCTTTGTAAACTCCACACAGGCATATAGAATTTTCCAAAGGAAAACAATAATACCTTGGTGCAAATGTTGTTGTAAATACGCTTAGCAAGAATCACTGTGATTATGCAGTGTCACAGGGTACTGAAAAATAACAGTAACAGTACAAAAACATACACCCCTCTCAAAAACAGATGGTCTCACTGCACACTTCTTCTTTCCCTACTCTGCTTACACTGAAGTAGTCTTCAAAGTGTAATGGTGCTGTGTATTGGGTTTGCAGGTCAAGGTTCTGGGAGCAGGGGTGACTTCTATGTGAAGCTCCTAGAAGCTTCCCCCATGTCCAATACAGCCAGTGCCAGTCGGCCACAAGATGGACTTGCTGCTGGCCAAGGCTGAGCCCACCAGCAATTACAGTAGTGCCTTTAGGATAACATATTTAAGAAGAGGGTAAAAAATGTGCATTTGCAATCAGAGAGAGGAGTGAGAAGATGTGAGAGAAACAACTCTGCAGACACGGAGGTCAGTGAAAGAGAGGGAGCAGCACAGAGAGTGAGCCAGAGTAGGGATTTCCCTGTAAGACCATGATGAAGACCATGGTGAGACAGGCTGTATCCCTTCAGATCATGGAAGTTAACAGTGGAACAGCTATCCACCTGCAGCCTGTGGAGGACCTCATGCCATTGCAGGTGGATACCCAAAGGAGGCTGTGACACTGTAGTAAGCCCATCTGGAGCTGTACCCTGGAAGAACCTGTAGACTCCTGGAGAGAGGAGCCCACGCTGGAGCAGGTTTGCTGGCAGAACTTGTGACCCCACAGGGAATCCACGCTGGAGCAGTCTATTCCCGAAGGTCTAAACACACCAGGGAAGGGACCCATACTGAAACAGTCGAGTCTGTTTTGCCCCTGATGGTAATGGCTGAATGATGTCTCTGTCCATATCTCAACCCATAAGCCTTTTCTCTCCCTTGTCCGCTTGGGGGTGGGGGAGGGTGGGGAACGATAGGGTGGCTTTGGTGAGTATCTGGTGTCCAGCCAAGGTCAACCTACTACAGTTTGGCTAAACTGTGTATTGTTATGTAAAACCTTGCTGAACCATTCAGAGCCGTTGGACTACTGGTTGTCAGTCTGGTCCAGTGAGTCTACCCAATAGTTCACCTAATAACCATCTGCTCCAAGGTGATGAACTCTCATACCTTGATTTACCAGGGAATATATTAATCATAATGTCCTGAACTACAGGTACAACTTCTGTCTTTCATAAAGATGAAAAAATGACACATCTACCCCAACAGTGACATTAGCATTCAACTACAGATCATCACTCCAATTAACCAGAAAAGGCACTATCAGCTCTTCCAAGAAAAACAAAGGAAAACCTACAACACAACAAAATCCCTCCTACACAAATGAAGTAACAAATTTACTAAATCCCAATGATGATAACACTGTTGTCATGAGACAGACATCTGTTTCTCACAGATCTTGGCCTACATCCTCCTTCTGATGTGGAAAAATAAAAAAAAATAAACCATCTTGAAAAAAAATGTTACTTCAGATCTAGAATTAGTATAGTTCTTTTGCTCTCTTCACAGAGTGCCAACAGTGACACTAGAGAAGAGCGATGCTGGAAATAACTGCTCATTACTAAGAACTCCATTTTCTCCATCTGCCTTTTGACTCAAAAAAAAAAAAAAGTGTGGTTTCCACAGGTAAATTCACTCTGCCCTGATTTCTAAACCATCTTGGGTTAGATTGAGCAAGAGGAGAGACAGTTGATTTACATGACTGTATGTAAAATTGTTTTACAGCATCAGTAGGTAAAGGGAACACACAAGGCTGACTAAACCCAAGTTGATCAATAGTGTGATTCATTGACTCAGAGATGGCTTTGAGTGCACATGCAGCAGCAGGCAGCACAGTTGAAGTTGACAGTTTGAGACCATTCTGGTGTTGGCTGCACATTCTGATGCCAAATCAGAACCACATCGAACACTGTGGCAGAAACTGGGTGGAACTTATTTAGAGCTGTTTAATGACTTTGATCTATGGAGAGAAAACGTGACCCTTACCAGGTCTGTAATTTTTTGTCAAATTATGTGAAAGGAAGTCAAGCAGCTCCTGCTTTACTGTACACTCAAAGTCACTGTGAAATTGCAGTATAAGTGGGCCTAAGGTCTCCAGTCATGGAAAGGCACCAAAATGTCCAGGTTTGATTTCTGGGCAAGTCTTTGAAGAATCACCTGAATAGCCTGTTCTCTGGAAAAATGGAGATTGAACTTTTTAGGAATGAAAAATTAAGCAATAAACATAGGCATGCCTACCCAAAGCCACTGGCACAAGATGGGAGAATATCACACACAGTCAGTCTTTAATCACCAGCAGGAAAGTGTTTGCAGGTTTGGAGGAAAGCCTAATTCCTGAGAACTAGGATTTTCATCTGCCTTCAAGTTTATTTACATTCAACCTCCTATCAGAATCTGTCATCCACATAGACACATAAAGGTTATTAAAAGATGTAATGTTTACTTCCAATGTCAGCTGAAGGAAATACTACCACATACTACACTAGTAATATCACATTAAACACAGAGAGCAGAATGCCTTTTACCACATTCAAGAAACAAAGCTACCTGAACAACCTCCCCTCTCCCCGATCCTCTGCTTGTGATTCTTTCTAAAGCGAGTCATATGGCAGTACTTTTCTCCTTTTATGGGCAAAAAAAAGGAGAAAGGAAGTCAGCACCCTGAGAGGGACTGCATTGCCACATGAATCAAGAAGCTGAGAGCTGCACTACTACTCAGTCATCTCTACCTCGGCACATTAAGAATATATATCCTGAGAGAGGAACACCATGAATCAACTGCCATTTATTTAATGCATATATAATTACATGTCACTAAGTGTTTCACACTGAACTCATCACTAGAGAATGTATTGAAAACTGAAGGATAGAGGGCACATATTATATTTGCATTTGCTTATCTACCATCTTTCTTTGTGTGACTGTCCTGTCAATAGCATGCAAACCTCTTCCTTGGGAAACAGCTGTAGCGATACTATGACGCAGAGCAGCAATTAAAATTATAGTACTTTCTGCCACATGAATTCCCATATGTGTCCCACATCACCCCAGTGCTCACCACCCACACCCAGCTCAGTCCACCTTCCCTTTCTTTAGCAGCTTAACAAGACAGAGTCAGGGAAAATTACTAATGATCTGACTTACCAAATTTGTTTTTTTTTTTTTTTCATTTGTTTGGTTTTTTTTTTAATGAAACTGCGGAAATTGCATTAGTGCTACACTTGGGAAAGGTAAGTGACACACAGAATTCCCTATGTATCAGGCAAAAAAAAAAGAATAAAAGCCTAGTTGTTCTTGTATCAATAGAAAATCATCGTTTCTGCCTCAACTGATAAAAATCATAAGGACTCCTACCCATTAACAGCTGAAAAATTGAGAAATTATACAGAAAAAGATCTCCTTTCCATGCAAGGTGATGGGCTCAGGAATTTAAAAGAACTCCTAGCTCCTGCCCAAGCGCAGGTGACAGCGTACATCAGGCAGACCACCACAGTGCACAGTGTCACCTCCACACATCTTCTGTGGAGTCAGAGAATTGCATTTGTCAGCCTTACAGGTACCCACCATTGATTCAGAACCACCTTGCTTTCCTTCAGCTGTGTATGTGCAGGCATTCTGAGCTTAAGTTGAACACTGAAACTTAATATTTGACTGCTTTGTTTGGGAGTGATCATGAAAACAACTGAATTCAATTACATGAGTTATGCTTGCTGGGTCACAGCCCACGCATCAAAGTTAAAACACAGATAGGCATTTCCAGGGTCAGAGTCTCTGTCTTTAAAACTTTTTTTCTTTTTTTTTTTTTCTTAAGGAAGGAAACAGTCTCCCTGGTTATTAGATCATTATCAGGCCAGATCAGATGGCCAAAACAGCAGAGTTCACTAAGGAGTTTAAAATAATCCCATCATATTTTGAAGTCTAACATTGCTCTTAAACAGAGAATGGATTTTTTAAAAATATATATTTCTTATTTTTAAAGACTACCATTTGTTTCCTTGAAAGCCTTAAAGTGTTATCAGGATGTATTTAATTCTCTTTTGACAAATGTTACTTCAGTATAAACATGGAATATTTATTTTAAAAGTAGTATTTTAGCCTTTAGGTGTCCTTTTGCCTTATGAATAAATTAGAAGACACTGAATAACAGCAACCACAAAAGTACAAACACTTTATTACGATTGTGGTGACTCAGACTGCCAGGATTTGGCAGCCCACAGTGTTCCTCAGCAGCAGAACAAAAGGGGATTTTTTTTTTTGTCGGCGGATTTACTTTTAGTTCAGTAAAGGACAACATGATACTGTCTGTGCCATAATGAATCAAAACCTCAGTAAAACAACAGCATTAAGTAGTCAGACCCTAATTATTTTTTGTCTCACATGCATAAAAATGGACAAGCAGATTATCAATACTTATAAGGCTGCTAATGTGTGTGCTCTCTCCCTGTCTTTTGGGGGAAAAAAATAAAAGTTGTTAGTTCTACAGGGAACATATTCCCAAAATACTTCAAGATCAGGAAATGTCTTCTATTTTTCTTTTGCATACAAGAGATGTTGATATAAAACAGCAAGTGGATTTTTTTAACACCTTCTCTAATTAAAAACATAAACCCTGTAGACCTAAGTATTGCACTCTAACAAAATCTCTCAAGTATTCAGAGCATGAAACACATTTTGAGAGAGACTGATTTTCCAGCATTCCCATTATGATCTCATTTGGAACAGTAAACCATTCCCACAGTAATTGGTATTACAGAGCTCGGCTGCAGCACAGCCTTGTGAGAGGGTGAGGGAAGTGTTCCAGTCCCGCACTGCATTTAGGCTTTAATACTAAAAACACAGGGAAAAATAGCTAAAGAATATCAGCTCCTCTGCCCTCTGCTGCCATCAATTATTAGAAAGATGATTACAGACTTATTTCCAGAAGTTTCTAAATATGCTGATGTGTATCATGAAATCTTTATCTGAAGGAGTCACCAACAGTCTACAGATGATCCTTGAAGCAAAACACCATGCAATTACAAAGTAACACAGTACAAGGAGTCAGAGTGTGTGTATGTGGGTGGAGAAAGTATAAAAGATAAAATTAGACTGTTCTTGGAAATGTAATAAATTTAACAATCTAACCTTCTAAACAGGTTTGAACAACTGTAAAGAACTGTCATTACGAAATTTTCCCCTCAATATTGCCTCCAAAAAAATTAGGACCAGCAAATCATCTGTACCAAATAAATACCACTGTGCATTTCTTATGGAGGCTATTTAAACATAATTCTGGAATCAATTTGCTAGAGATAGGATCATATGGATCAGAGAGAATTTTCCTTCTCCAAAACCAATTCAGCTCCCTAAGTGGCACCATCACTCAGCATTTCCGTATCAGCTAACAACCAACAGTAATGAATTTTTGCCCCACAGCTCCACACTGCTATTAATATGCATGAGAGAAACCAGAAGATAAACTTTCTCCCCCTCTTCTCAGAAAGCCATTAACTCAAGCTAACTTCCAGGCTTAATCTGGGGCAGCTGCAAAATGAAAATTGTGATGGTTTAGGTACAAAATACATTCATAATAATGAAAATAAAACTGAAAGCAGGTTTTGTTTGAAAGATCTTTGGAAAACAAGAAAATGGCCCCTTCCTTCCACTTTTCACACTAACCACATTCACCCTAAACAAGGCAGTCTTAGGACACTGGGCTCAGTTCAGTTGGAAAGGCAAATAGTACCAAGCTGTCTCAAAATATCCTGCTTTCCCAGTAGGCACTGTTCCAAGCATGACATGGGTCTTCTGGCCATGTTTCATCTGCTAGCCAAGCATACATGCAGTGGATGTCATAAAGCATTTCAACAAGGACAAGATGCCTATGCTGAGTGACTGAATTGCATCAGGCTCAAATTGTGTTCTGATCTCAAAATAAAGACTCTCATGAAGGGATACTAAGGCTTGCAAAATTCTCTCTCATTCTCCCAAATCTACAGACAATGGACTCACAGGAAAATTCTGAACATGGCTCCAATAAATTTGGACATACAATGGAAATTAAGGTAACTGGGGTAGCAATCAGGAAGCCATCTAACCTAATAGAATGCAAAGTTGCGAAGGCTATACCTTAGATGTCACCTACCCTGGAAATTCAAAAGGTACGTGTGTTATTAAAAAGAGCTATAAGCCCCTCAGGTCTCCCCAGAAGCAAAATACAAAGTCATCCTTTTCACAAGCTGATGAAAAAAGGAGTCATGCAATTTTAAAGTTTCGGACAAGAAGGCACAAGCATGGCTCCAAGCATCATCAAGCAATTTAAAAGCATCAGGAAAGTAACCACAGAGGAAGTAAAACTGGGTAGTAGGCTTTTTCCAGGTTGAGAGGCTGGCTCACAACCACATCTCTTTATGCCAGAGTAGCATCCCAACCCACGGCCTATGGTCTGTCCTAGACTACTCTTGCCGAAGCTCTGAAATGAAAAAATATTTACTGGATCAAAGAATGAAATACACATAGAAATCAGATTCGCTCACCTAAATGCTTTAAACACAAAGCAGGAGTCACTCTCCTTCTGGCTTAATTAATTCATTTTTTTCCAAGTAACACCTGCAGGTGAAATAAAGGACAGTTTATGACTTGCTGTGTGTTGCAGTCTCCTGGAAGAAAGAGATGTGTGCTCGCTACTTCAAGCTGAAAAGGGGACAGAGAATTAAGCTTCTGAATTCATGAGTAAGGGATGTAACTAATGCACAATCAAATATAAGAAGAGGGAGAGAGAAACATAATTGCCTATGCTTCTTCCTCGAGTTTGCATAAATAGCTTACACTTACTTCTTAGCAAAACAAGCTTTTCAAAACCAGAGGGAATACTCCCATCTCAGGATCCCAAAAGCAGTTACGAATGAAAGAGATGCCACTCTCCAGAACAGTCATGGTGGTAACAGCTCTGGATGGATGCAGAAATGAAGTGCTGTGCATCTGATTCTCTTCACAGTAAAAAATACAAAACACCAGTGTGCTTTCAGACGTGAGTTTTAAGAACACAAACCTTAGCTTTGAGGCATCTAACTGTAAAATAGGCCACTCAAATAATTTATGAATTCAGGCTGTAATGCAACAGGGAGAAAGATTCCTCCCTTCTCCTGCCCATATTCCATAAATTATATATATAAAAAAGCTTCTAACAACTACTTTAAGTTAAACCTATGTGTATCAGAGAGCTACAGGAGAGTATAGAATGGCTTTCATCTAAAATCCTAGTCTGGGTCTACACAGCTCCTTAAAAATACCAAACCACCTCCACAGTGCTACTAAACTGTGCGAACTCCAATGCCCAGATATGACTCAGTCATCCAGAGCTCATCACAAACAGGGCACAAAACTCAGAATCCCAGTATTCTCCATGCCGTATCCTAGACATGACAGCTCACATGCTCTATTGATGCCTTTCAAGAGGTCTGAGGCACAAGCCTTATGAGGAGCGGCTGAGAGAGCCAGGGTTGTTCAGCCTGGAGAAGAGGAAGCTCAAGGGAGATCTTATTGCTCTCTACAACTACCTGAAAGGAGGTTGTAGCCAGGTGGGGGTTGGTCTATTCTCCAGGCAACCAGTGACAGAACAAGAGGACATAGTCTTGAGTTGTGCTACAGAAGGTCTAGGCTGAATATTAGGAGGAAGTTCTTCACAGAGAGAGTGATTGGCGTTGGAATGGGCTGCCTGGGAAGGTGGTGGAGTCACCATCCCTGGAGGTGTTTAAAGGGAGACTGGATGAGGCACCTAGTGCTGTGGTTTAGTTAATTAGGTGTTAGGTGATAGGTTGGACTCGATGATCTCAAAAGTCTTTTCCAACCTGGTTAATTCTGTGTGTGAATCACACTTATTAACTTAAGACTTGAACCAATCCAGACTAGCACTCGGGATAGGCACACACAGCACACACAAGTTGCAGTGCTACTGGAATCTTTAAAACAACATTTTCAGATTTTACAAACTTCACAAATTTCTTACACCAGTCATTAAAAAACAAGCCTTGGACCTAGGCATTAGCTTCAGCTTTTACACTGCCAGTCACTGAAATCATTTGAACGGCCCTATAGAAGTATTAGCATAGATAGGTAAAAACTGTTAAAATGCACTGAGAAGTCCATAAAGCACTGTTTTTGTAGTCTGTTGACAAGTTCATAATCTTCGGCTACTAGCATGCAAAAGTAACTATTCCTGAATTAGGGTAAGCCTGACTGTTACCTCATGTCAACATTTAACAATTCACAATACTTAGTAAAAACGTTTCAAGCATGTGCGTCCCTGGGTCATATTTGTCCTAAAACATATTTGTCCTATATCTATCACTGTTATTTATTCCTGGAGAGGCAACTACTGCTACCAGTTTAAATCAGGAATTTGTATCAAGCAGTATATAAAAAGGGCAAATAAGGCAGGCTTTTCATTTTAAGTGGAAGCACGAATTGGAATTCTGTAAAAGAAGAAGATGGTAAATTCAGTACTTCACAAGAATTAGAACCTGAACATCTCACATCATTCACATTGCCTTCATCATCATTCACATAAGTGCATAGCAGCTTCTAATACAATTTTAATTTAAACAACAAAATTAAAATTTATGACTGCATTTTTTGCAACACTCAAGTTGGCCCATATATTAAATATTTTAATTTATGCCTCTCAAACTGTTTTCTCTGATTTAACGTCACTCTTTTGCATTCCTAGATAACATGAGTAGAAAACATTGCTAAAAGAATGATTGATAACACTGAAACTGATCCAAATACATACTGAATTCAGTATGGAGGGAATACTAAGAGCCTTTGGCTCCTTCAAATCAACATACTCTATTAATATGCATCTTCCTCTGTCCATTGATGTTACAGGTCACCTTGACATACTGTATGTCTCCAGGCATTTAACAGACCTAGTGATGCCTGGATTGTACACAGGTATTGGATACAAAATAGCGTTTTCCTGTTTTGTGTAAATGTGAACTAAGTGATTATCTTACTGTGCTATTGTGTGCATTATGCACCTAGTACTGAAGCACTAACCTCTTTTACAGTTGCTCTAAAAACTCTAATTAGAAGAGTTTCTGAATATACATTTAAGTATAATCAATTAAAAAGGTCTTACATATAGTATCTGTACACCTATAAAATACAACTTCTGTTAAAGAATGGGAACTGATATTCATCCAACACCTGGTACTTTTGACACATATTTTAAGCTCTTATTTTGTGTAACACATAACATGTAAAACTCTACGACATACTGCACATGCAAATCTTCAATGTCTTTGTGAGACTACCATACTGCTGAGGATAGCAGCCTGACAAAACAGTGTCAAAAAATGATGTCATGAAGACAAGCTAAGCACACTAACAATGAATTATCTACCCAGCACTGTAAAACTCAGTAATAGACCCACTATCAGGGAGAAATGACATCTGCTGACAGTAACTATGTAGTAGTATCCAAAATGATCACCATTTTTCCTTTGTGAATTAACTAAGCATTTTTTATTCTAACTACTGGCATATATTATCTTTTTAATTACTTGTGGTTTGTTTATTTTCTGTTTTTTAATAAAGAACAAAAGTTCACAGAAGAAAATTAAGCATCACTGCAAAAATAGCAGGATACAATAAAATACTGGGCAGTCATTCAGAAACCATATAAAAAACTCAGTAAGCCTTGCTTAGACTTGACAGTTTACATTTAAGTGAAACCTTAAGGAGCTAACAAACTATACTAGTGACATTGAAAAATGTTATTTTTAGCAGATTCTTTATGCTTTTAACAAATCTAAATCAAACCCTTCCCACATTCCCATAATCTGTAATTTCATTAAAACTTTCACCCTAGGAAATGAGTAGCAGGGGTTTATCATTGGCTTTTAATTCAGATCTGTTGAGGTATGCGAGTAGAGGTATCGCAGGAGAGTAGAATGGAGAACTAAAATTGTCAAGTTTATTCCTTAAAAAAAAAAAAAGTACACAGTCTTCCTTACATGTTAAAAAAATTTAAAAGCTTAGCATAATAGAGGAATGGGAAGTAATCATCTTGGTTTTTCCCTGTGTAATACGAGTTGGGGAGCTGTGCTGAGCATATGAAATTCCCTGCTAACAAGGCAACCTCATGTCACGACAGCATTTCATCTCACCTAAGAGTTCACAAAGTTGTTTTCCATTTTTTTTTTCTGGCCTTGCAGATAGTAAGGAGAATCAAAGCTAAACCAGACCTGCCCCCCTTAACTTTTTCCCCATACCTATATAAACTGCCTTTAGGAGCAGGTTAAAACATCACAAAGATGGGCTGTATGGTAGTCTAATGCTACCAGAACAGGATTGAAACCAACACATCATCAAGTCATTAGCAAGACCAACGAAAGCATATGAAGTTAGAAGTCTTGCTGTGTTGCCAATGAATTCTGGAGCATTCAATTTTACACAGAGGCGTCACCTATTACCAAGATCTTGCTATAAAATCCAGATAAATGAAACTGAAGCTAAAAGGTCTTGATATTAAATTAGAGAAGAAAATAATAATAGGTGGACAGAAGCATGGTTATCTGTTCACTGCAACACATCACAACGTGGACAGCGCTTCAAACAACGAGGTGAACGCAGTATTACAGATCAGATTTTTCATCTCATGTCTAGGTACATCCCTCTGGAAATAACGTGTTTAAAGCACTCGGCATCCAACAGCCCCCGGCAGATGAAAGTTTTCGGTGTAATCAAAGTTGCAAGCTTAATCCCTTCTTCTCCCCTCACTACATCACAGGCATTGTGTGTACTGCACAGCAACGCGTTGTGTGATTGCCAGTGGTAGAGTTAAGCCAGGCTGCCCTGGGCCCGGCTGCAGCCGGAGGCAGGTCCTCGTACCCGCGCTGCTCTCCTCTGCAGCCACGGCGGCTTCGGCGTTCACCGGCCGGCAACGAAAACCCAGATTTCCACGCTGGAGGGCCTATGCCCGAGGGAAGTGTCTCCTCGGGCTGTGGCATGAGCCAACCGGAGAATCTCCATTGGGGGATGCCTCTCCAAACACAACCAGTAGCCGAGACGGTGCGAACCCTCTCAGTGCTCACCGGCCCAGTGCTACAGGAGCTGGCGACGGTCGGGGGCTGGCGCCTTCCCAGGCAACAGTTGGCTGCGTCTCCCGGCGACTCCCTGCCACCGCCTGTCCACCCGGGCCCCGCAGCCAAGCCGCCCCCGCGGCGGCGATGAGAGGGGCAGGGGGAACCGCGCCGCCTGCGGCCCGGGCCGACCAGGGACGGGTGACCCTGGACCAAGCAGTGGACACAAAGCCGGCTGGGAGGGCTCAGCGCGGTGGAGGGCAGTGGGGCGAGGAAAGCCCTCTGGTTGGAGAAAGATCAGCGGTTGCAGAGCCCCATCCCCGCCCCGCTGCCGGCGGGGTCGATGCGGAGAGCAGTGCGGGGACAAGCGACAGAAGCGGCTCCGCCAGCTCGCCATCGCGCAGTCCCCGGGCAGGCGGCGGTTCCCGGCCCCACCGTGCCTCTCTTCCGCTTACCTGAGCCGCCCGTTGCCGCTTGCCACTGAAGGGACCCTCGTCCATCCCGTTCGTCTCCCTCGCGCCTCAGAAGCACTCCCCCGGCGCTGCGCGGCGCGGCCCGGCCCAGCGCGACGCTCCCAAGCCCGCCCCGCGGTGGCTGCGTGCGGCTCCCGCCGGCGGCTGGCCCCGGGCGAGCGGGCGCGGCTCCCTCGGATCCGCCTCCCGCCGCCGCCGCAGGCTGAGGGGGGGCAAGGCGCGGCCCCCTCCGACGCCCATGAGGGTAGGAGAGGAACCGGGAGTTCACGGGACCGTGATGGATGGAAAGGGGAGGCGGCAGTATGGTTCTGAACAAGGATAAGGAGGAGACGAAGTACCGGGAGGAAGGGGTCGCCTATATCTGCACAGAGCTTACGCGACCACCCTCAGGCTCCTCGGGAAGGAGTCCGAGCCGTCTGCTTAGAAATAAAGAGCAGGGAAACCTGCAGTTGTTACCCGCGCTGCACCCTCGCCCCGGAACATTGGCACTGACCCAGATCCGCACCGTTTTGCAGAGATCCCATCCCCTCTCCTCCCAGCCGCTGAGCTCTTTTTTGGGAGGAGGTGGGACGCGACTGTATGTGTGTAAATGTTTGAGTTCAGCAGGGCTGCAAACACATTTTTTTGCATTTCTGCCTTTGCAGAAGGCAGCACTTCCTCAAGACGTCAAAACCAGATCTGAGCATATTCACAGCTCGTGAAAATACTTTGTACTTCCTCTTGCTTTTTTTGAGGGTTAAATAAGGTTAAAGTTGCAAAAGTGGCTACTCTGCAATTGGTTTCCCCCTTCCCCAAAATCCAACCTACAAAGTCATTTATGGGAAGAAAAAAACAAAACCGAACAAACCGACAAACGCCCTCCAACAAACCTACAAAAAGCAATATTTTAAATACAGCACAGAAATGCCCGGTTAATTGTTCATAGCAGGATTTTGCTTGCTGAGCACTTTAAATATGAGAAGCCATGATGTCGACCACAAAAGCCATTACAGCACTGTGCCAGTGAACCTGAGAGTTCAACACAGCTGCATTCTGCCTGGGGCAGATGCATTGAAGGAAGGGCCTGTGCCCACACTGAGAGGTGTGATTCTCATGAATAAGTCAAGTTTTGAAGTGCTGTGAAGCCAAGTGGCCCGGTAGAGCTGTCAGCACACGGAGTCTGATGCTGACTTGAGCCTCTGGCCTGTCACTCCCATTGAGCAAGTGTCCCAGAGCAGCTCCACTTACACACTTTAAATTCTTACCTTTACACAGGCTGTATCCAGATGTCCTTGAATTGTTCTACTTTGATCTGAAAATTCTGAATGTTCTAGTGAGAAAATAGTTCAAGTGACATACTTAGTCTATTGAAAGGCTCAGTGGCTGTGACTTGCACATATATAATATAGCTACCCTTACAGCACCCAGCTTAGTAGAACACTAAGCTGCTGGCTTGCATTTTTTACCCACAAGTCTCAAAGTACCTTTTTAAAAAAAGTAAATAGCATTGCTCCACTTTCAAGTGGGAAGAACAGTCACATGGAAAACTTGAACCAGCATAGAGAACTGAACCTCAGATTCCTAGCTAGCAGCTTAATGTTCCATTTACTTTTTTTTTTTTTTTTTTTCCTGGGGCATGCCTTCTGAATACTATATAATGGGCATTTCTTTAACTGAATGCTTTAGAAAAGAAGAGGCAGCTGTCACCCATCATTCGGAAATATTCTGACTCTATTAATGCACGTTATGTATGCTTTCAGATTGTCTGTGCTGAATGCATCAGGGATTTAGCCAGAAGAATATTTCAATTCTGGGAATGAATAATGTTTAGGACTTGGAAAAGTACAACTTTTAAATCTTACTAAAACAAAGGCAGTGTTATATATTGATGAAACTAACCATAGAACATCTACATAGCTTTGGCATCACATACTGCTGAAAGACTGAGGTTGAACAGCCTGTAGGGGCAATGGCAGGCTAGTCACAGATTTCAGATTCTGAGGTTTGGACAATGACCTTAGAGACCAAGAAAGAATTGTTTATCTGGCTACTTGCATATTAGCTAAGCCGCAGTAACTCTGTGAAACTGTTACCTCCATGCTGCTGTGAGACAAGTTCCATTTGAGGCACAGTGATAGAGTTCAAATTTCTCAATAAAATTGTCTTTTATCACTTGGAGTCTGTGAGGGATCTCACATAGTGCCTAGTTTTTGCATTGCAAAGATGCACGATACCGAAACAGTTGTGTTTTATCTCTACCAGCCCCATCCCAGTATCTCAAACACTGTAAACATTTACACAGGTCAATTGTGCCTCTAAATTTATGCATATTATACACCTGCATATTCTTAGACATTAATTAGGTGTCTAGTTTCCCATTACAGTTAGAAGTAGGGTCCATGTCAGGTGCTTTCATGTTCATCTCCCACATCACAAGAGTTAGATTAGTGCCTATAATCAATTAGTTCTGTGGTGAGCAATGCAATGGCCCAGCCATCAAGAGGCAGTGTTATTTGACCTGAAAGATACCAAGGTTCTGTTGACCTAGGTCCTGATCCACGCGTGGGATAAGAAGAAGCATTCATGGCTTTTTAAGATGCCCTTGGGTATTTTCCTTGTTTTCTACTGCTCTTCCAGAAGCATCAGATCTTCTGTAGGTCCTGTGACCCATAGAAGTATCTCAGAATTTTCATTGCTACGTAAATGAACCTGTCTTCACTAGAATGGAAAATTAGACATCTGGTTGGATACATCTGCATACAGACATCTAAAATGTGGTAGTCTGAAACTCACACTGAATCCTATCCAAACTGATTTGTAGTCCCAAATCTCAGTGGAGTTTAGTATGTTTTATTTCACAGTTATAAAAATGTATGCACAACTGCTTACCATGGTTCAGCTGGGACATAACAACAGGGCAGCAATCTCCCAATTGTTTTAGAAGCTGACCTTATAACATCTGCTGTAATTTGAATGGTGACATAAAGTTTGGGGTTTTTTAAAGAGGAATTTTCATAAAATCTACAATATTCATAAACAATTTTAAAAAAATCTATCTGAAATAGTTTTGTCTGGTCTTTTATAGAGTATGGTTCCTTACAAGTCTTGAAACTCACGGTTTTATGCAAAATTGCATTCATAATCATCTGGATGCAAGCAGAGGTCTCATAACAGATGGGAGCATGAGTTTTCAGCTTTCGATGTTTAAGTTACTAAATACAATTAGTGTATTTATCTAGCAGTTTTCTCAAGTATTACATGTAGGAGTTGATTTATGAGATAAAAGAACATCTTTCTTAAGGCTCATTTTAGCTCTGTGCAGACTAAAATAAAGGTTACCATAGAAAGCATTCTCAGGAAAAGAAAGATTTAGAGGCCAGTTCAGAGATTGACAAATTCAAAGGAAAGTTTGTTCAATTTCAGTGGCCATTGAATCAGGTCCACAGTCTGGAAGCACTTTATTTTTGAAGTTAATGCAAAAGAAAAGGATAATGCTAACATATTCTATGAAGTAAATTATATGAACATTCAGTATGATCCTGTCGTCACTTGCATAATCCACAGTACTGCTGATATTGTTTGAAGTTGTAGCTGTTCATTACACGTGGAGATGAACTTCAGTGCTCTTCTGAAATTTAGGGACATATTTTTTTTCTCAATTATACCACTGATAATCAAGGATAAAACCAGTAAATTTTGAGACATAACAACCAAACGAGAAGAGAGTTAATCTATCAATTTTACAACTCCAAATTGTGTCACCAATTGTGCGGTTTAGAAGTAGTTTTTTCTCCTCTCGAAGAACCAAGGGGACATAGAAAACTTCTGCTTGGTAATTGTTGTAGATATCTTCAGCTCAAAAAGCATACATCAGGTCTTCATTGCAGTAAACCCACAGTTTATATCTGGTATCAACTGATGCATGACATTGGAAGAAGCATGAGCAGCCAGCCTTTTGCTGACAATGGACCAACTGTGGCAGAGCAACTACACCACTCACCAAAAATAAGGAGTCCCAACTGAATACATCTGGAAATGTGACCTGTGTTTATCTACCAGTTTGGGAGCCAACATGCAGGAAATTCAGTCCCCTGTAAAACACATAAACACACCTTGAATGGCATACAATAAAACCAGTTATTTTATATGTTAATTATCTTTGTTAGACATTTCATTTCCATTGTCAGTCTTACACAAACAACTTTACTCAGGAAAGTGATATGATTGAGCTGGTAGACGTTTATAAAGATATGCATGCATACAGCTTCAAAAAAGTTGAGGTTTAGAAAATATATCAACTATAATAAAAATAAAATTGTATTTTTTATCATTTATTAGCAAATTAGAATAATATACACTAAATAATGGAACTTAGGCTATGTAATTATACAGTAATGTGATTAGACTTCCAATATTTTTTGTGTGCATGGTTCTCAGCTGTAACTGCATTATCCAAATATACAAGGACAAAGCACAATAATAGCCCTGATAGATGCATGTTGTGTATACTGTAGCACTGGAAATCATAGAAACAATTAACAGGAAACTTGCCTTTTTGAATTCAAAAGTTTACCAATATTCAAAGATGGAATATTTATTCACTCTGTGTGCTGCTTCTACAGTGAAACTGCAGGGTATTTTAGTGGAATTGCATTGTAAAAAAAAAATTCAAATCTGCCTGAAATAATATTCCAAGTACAAAACAAATAGTAATTATTTCAATAGCTCACTGGATATGTAATGTTTCATTTATCACTATTAATGTTAATAAGAAAACATCTAAGTACCAAACTATTTTAAGCTGGTCGTCACAAACCCATTTTCATTTGCATCTAGCAAGATGTATCCTGGCAACCGTATATTTTTGGATTCGTAACAATTTATTCTATTCATTTTATGCAAATGAGGTAACCAATACTGCAGGAATCATGAGAATTCAAGATGGATAATTTCCATCGTTCAAAGCTATAGATAGCTGACTAGGAATCTATGAGAGTCTTTTTTTTTTTTTTTTTTTTTTTAGTAATCTATTAGAGATTTCCTCCATTGTATCTACCCAGCTAAAATGTTTATCTGGCATGATTCACATACATTTACTCCAAGATGGAACATAGCAGCAATCCAACCTGTGTCTAGTGAAGTAATGATAATCCTACACCACTTCTCTGCTTCCATTTTGTTATTTTCTGAGTTAAAAATACTGCTTTTCCCCCCAAACTCACATTGAACTTACGGAGAGAAGAAGAGCAGAAGCTCCAAACATTGATCACATCTATGCACACTGACTTAATAAGCTAACATTAAGTGATATATATGTTTGGGTTTTTTTTTTCCCTGTAGTATTGTGTGAGAATGTCATTGAAAGGATATCTTCTGTTTTTGATGGGTATGTGTGAATGATTTGCTTACATTTACTGTAGAAGAAAGTTTATAGAAACCTGTGTATCTTCAGTATATTCTATTCTCAAGCCCATTTTTGTTTGTTTTGAGAAGATCTAAGGAGTTCAGCTGGGACAAAGTTCTGTTTATAAAAACGTACTGTGTATAATAGACTCATAAGTGCAGAATGTTTATAAAAAGAATTCATTAATTTTTTTTCACTTGTGTTCCTCAAGAGCTTTCAGCTTGGATCAGAGTAATTGAACCTGAACTTTAACAGCCAGCAATATATAGTTCCTTCAAAAGCAACAAACAAAATTTCTGTAGCAGTGTGGCTGGTAAACTGAACCAGAAACGTACCAGCTAGTCCTCAGTGATAGCTATTGTTCCACTCTAAGACAGCAATTTTCCACTGCAGAGCAGCAGGACTCTGGTATACCCAGAATAAGTTGAAATTGGACAACCTAAATGGTCCTCAGTTACTTTTCCTGTCCTTGCGTCACAGAATGACAGAAACATTCCGGTTGGAAAAGACCCTCAGGAACATCAGTCCAACTGTTATCCCTACTCTATGAAGTTCACCCTTAAACCATATCC
This sequence comes from Ramphastos sulfuratus, assembly GCA_013399055.1. NCBI lineage: Eukaryota > Metazoa > Chordata > Aves > Piciformes > Ramphastidae > Ramphastos > Ramphastos sulfuratus. The sequence goes on along the minus strand of WBNM01000968.1, from coordinate 234,444 downwards.
TCAAGCACCACATCCAGACAACTTTTAAACATATCGAGGGTTGGTGACTCAACCACCTCCCTGGGCAGCTTGACCACTCTTTCTGTGAAAAAATGTTTCCTAATGTCCAGTATAAACCTACCTAGCTGCAGCTCGAGGCCATTCCCTCTTGTTCTGTCACTGTTTACCTGTGAGAAGAAACCAGTAGCAGTCTCTCCACAACATCCTTTCAGGTAGCTGTAGACAGCGATGAGGTCTCCCCNCTGAACACAATAGTCAAGATGTGGCCTCACGAGAGCTGAGGACAAGGGGACAATTACCTCCCTGCTCCTGCTGGCCACAGCATTTCTAATACAAGCTAGGCTTTCTTTGCCACCTGGTCACACTGCTTGCTCATATTGAGTTGTCTACTACAACCCCCAGGTTCCTTTCTGCCAGGCAGCTTTCCAGCCACACTTCTCCAAGCCTGTAGTATTGCTTGGGGTTGTTGTGGCCCAAGTGCAGGACCTGACATTTGCCCTTATTGAAGCTCATGACATTGGCTCATGGATCCAATCTATCCAAGTCCCTCTGTAGAGCCTCCTTACCCTCCTGCAGATCGACGCTGCTACCCAAGCTGGGTGGCAGTGTTGATCTGCAGATCTGAGTGTACATATAGCAGGAGTTTCTGAAGCAGTTCCTGAGCCACCGAATTTTTTAGGTGGCCTAGGAGCCTTTTTTCAATTTACTTTCATACATGGTACTAACCAACACAATATTTGGAACATAATTTACCAGTTAACCAGCAGAACCAATAGGTTCTGACAAAGGAGGGGAGAGCTGATGAAGCTGGAAATTTCAGCCATCTACTTTTGTTCCATTTCTACATGAGCTTCAGTTTGACTGAAATCTTTGTTAATGTCAGGACTGCAGTTTGATGACATAGGAGGTGATGAGCAGTTGTTACAGGAAATTACATGTGCATTAAAGTAATAGTTGGGTTGCTAAATTAAATTCTTAGCTTAGTAATAGGAAAAGCCAGGGCTTGAATTGTCCATACAATCTCAGTGTGGATCCCAATACACAGAATCACAAAATCATGGAATCATAGAAGGAACCTTAAAATCATCTATTTCCAACACCCGCTGTCATGGACAGGCACACCTCCCACTGGAGCAGGTTACTCAAAGCTCCATCCAGCCTGGTCTCAAACACTTCTAGGGATGAGGTGTCCACAACTTCTCTTGGCAACCCCCCCAGTAGGAACTTCTTCCTAATGTCTAATCAAAATCTGCCCTGCTGTAGTTAAAAACCATTGTCCCTTGTCCTATCACCACATCTCCTTATAAAAAGTCCCCTTCCAGCTTTTCTGCAGTCCCCCTTCAGGTCCTGGAAGGCCACTATGAGGTCTCCCCAGAGCCTTTTCTTCTCCGGGCTGAACAGATACAAATCCCTCAGCCTGTCCTCAAAGGAGATGTGCTCCAACCCTCTGATCATCTTTGCTGAACTTCATGAGGCTGGCATGAGCCCACTTCTCCAGCCTGCCAAAGATCCTTATGGATGACATCCCTTCCCTCCAGTGTGTCGGCAGAATGACACATCTTGGTGTCATCAGCAAACTTGCTGAGCGTGCACTCAATCCCACTGTCCAAAATACATGTTAAATAGCAATGGTATGAGTACCAGTCCCTGAAAGCCTCCACTTTTGGACACTGAGTCACTGATTACAGCTCTTTGATATATGCAGTGTATTTTTGCACTCTATATACATGTTTATAGACCAACACACTAGCCTCCAATTCAGCCAGAAAGCAGGATATGCATCCCACTGAACTACAGGAAAGCTGTGTTAAAATCTTGGTTCTGACATTTCCTAATTCTTAAAATCTTAACTTTGCAGCTTTAAGTACTGATATATTTATCATACTTCATGTATGCAGCACAATTGCTTAAAGAATACATCATACTAAATAAGATCTAATACCCTGTCTTGCATAGACTATTTGCAAAGCCCTCTTTTGTAGGACCATTGTGAATGGATGTTATCTTCTCAATTCACCTGCATTGGTAAAGGACTACCACTCACAGCTCTTTGTCAACTTCTTACCTGTTTTTATTGTCTTCAAGTATTTTACTCCGATGATTTGCTAATATAGTCAAAATGTTTAAGTAGTTTAAGTAGTAGGACTTTCCTTGGTCACCTCAGTTTGACTGAACCATGTTACAATGTACTCACCCTGTCAACTCTGCAAGAAGACAGGAATAAGTGTGACAAATTCCAGCACAATGTAGAGGGAGAGATGGGCATGTTGTTCCTGAAGTGTGCATCTGCTTAGTGCCCAGAAATCTTAAAGAATTTAAAAAAGAGTTCTCCCTTCTACAGTTAGTTGGCTCTTCTGATATAGAAAAAAATGTGAACCACATACTGTAAGTTTTATTAAAGTCTCTCATCTTTATCTGATGTTTGTTATGTCAAAACGAATCTCAGGATATGCAAAAATCACTAGCTGAAAATCTAATGATTTTTCCCTGCAGTTTTTTTTTATTGGTTGTTTTTTTTTCTCTTTACACATTTCACAAACTATAAAGCACCTTTATGACATGCGAGGCTGTAGGAAATTGGCTTCTCTCTGTTTTCCATTTTTGTGTGAGAACAAATTGGATAATTATGTTTTGGTCATCTGACATTTGGCCACACTTCATTAACATTTTTTTTTTCAACAAAAGTCTGAAAAATCAAGGTTAATACCTCTTTAAAAGGAGTGCTTCTCTCTTACAGTCAAAAGTTCAAAGAAAATTTAAGTGTAACATAACTGTTAAAGGCTTAATTTGAGATTGCGCCAACAGGAAAACAGTTTAAGTCCTCTACAATCTAGGCATTCCAAGCTTTGGCTCTTTGTCTAGATTGTAATATAAACAACATAGCAACAGAAGTGTTAGGAACATTGAGATAATGCTTTCTCTGCTTCCCAAAAGTGCATTATTATGTTTTTGTCTTATTAGAGTTAGAATAATTGTAGCCCATACACCATCCTCCTGCTACATGATGTTAAAACTACATTAAAAAAAAAAGGTAAATTTCAGTATTAGTAAAGTATCTGGGCCTTATCTGGCATCTAAACTAGGAAAGCTAAGCATGTTCTCCTGACTTCTCTAAATAAACTTAACATCTCTTCCTGCAAGCATTGAATTTATATGTAAATGAAATAAAATTATTACTAATCTGAAAGGTAAATACAGAAGTAATTATGAAAAGTCAATAGTCAGCAGTCAAGCAGATGTTTATAATGAATAGCAATTAATACTGAGTCAATGATAAGGATAAATGGAAAGTTCATTTATATGAGTGGAAAAAGACCTGTTTCCATGGTAAATTGAACAAGCATAGGATCACAGGATCATAAAATAATTCATATTGGAAAAAACGTCAGGCAGCTTCTAGTCCAGCATCCTGCACAAATCAGGGTCAGCTGTCAGATCAGACCATGTTACTTCAGTGTTTTTTCAGTCAGATCTTGAAATCCCCACAAAATGGAAACTTCACAGCATCTCTAGGCAAGCTATTCTGTGTCTGACTGTCCTTGTGCTGAAAAGACTTTTCTTTACATCCAGACCCAACCTCTCTTTTTTTCAGTGTTACATGCATTGTATCTCCTCCTGCCAAGCATCGCTCTGAAAAGCCCGGCCTTGTCTTCTTGATAACCTTCTCATGGCTCTTAGAAAACTGCTCTTAGTTCCCACCTAATAGCAATACACAATAGACAGCAGATCTTTGCCTTATTTTCCCCATCAGTTGCTATGAAGAGGAACCATATATCTTATTTCATCTCACTTTCTTCTTTTTACCCAATAATACCACTCCTTTAATAACCTGTCCCTCTCTCCATTATGTCTTTTGGGATTCATTCACCCTAAAGCCCTGAAAGCCATCTTCCACTGTGGTGTTGCCTTGCACTTTTGTTCTAAGGAGAGGAACTCCTCACTTACCAGCAGTGACAAGAAGCTTTTAGGAGTCAGAGTGTTTCATTGCATTACAACAGTTGTAGTTAGACATCCTGCAGTTTTACCTTGTACAGATACTTCAGCTTTGACACTGTGATGCAAAACAAAGTATTCTGCTGACAACATGATATAAAAACAGTCTTGACTAGCTCATCAATAAGTGGCAACAAAAAGTATTTCTCCTATGACAAAAGTTACGTTCATTCAGTTGTTAGAAGGAACAACCGAGCATTGAATTGTGGAACAGTTAATTTTGCATAAAAGAAATACCACTCATAAAAAGCTGTTTGTCAGCTCCTTATAGATCTTGTAAGTGAAGCTTATTCTCTGCTTTAAGTCTTTGAGTACATTTTGCACATATCTTTCCTTACTAGAGATAGTTTACTGCTGCTGGGATCACTTCTAAAAGGAGCTGTAAGATGAAACTGAGAGCTGTAGCTCAGTGCAGCCTTAAGAAGAAAATGTCTAACTGTGCCACAGCTTCTGTCAGGATGAAGGTAGAAGCATAACATAGATGAAGATTGGAAAAGCCTTAAAACATTTCCTGGATAAGACAGCCTCTTCAAAGGTGGTAGAGAAGAAAACAACTAAAATGTCTTTTCTTGCCATCATTACTAGACCAAATTAGAAACAGATATGTCTTCATTATAGAGTTTGAAATTCAACTGAAAAAAAAAAAAAGTAACTTAGTGAGTACAGACCTTCCTAGTACTGCATGCAGAGCAGAAAAAGAGCTCTGCCTTTTGCTGAGCTTAGAAAAGGAGGGAATGGATTTCCTTTCTGTGTGTTTGCTGTGACCTATGATTACAGATATATTTTCTTTATCCTGAAAGTTCAGCAGTAATAGAGAAAGCAACGCAATGAACAGTACATAATGTGCCGTTAGTTTTTCCTTGCCAAGCATTAATTTGTATCACCTTCTGTGCTGAACTGTACTGACTCCTTCCCACCAAGGGAAGCACAGTATAAAGAGGAGGCTTAGTTCAAAAGAGTCAGTGAAGTAATTAGTGTTTTATTCAAACAAGCAGGTTCAATTCATGCAGTACTAAATAAGCATTTCCAGCTCCGCTTCCCTCACAATCTTTAGTATTAATTGAGCACATCTAGCTTGCAGTTTGCTGAATAGCACAAAGATGATGGCATGGGCTGCTGCAAATGGCTTACATGTCCATTGATTACCCTACAGCAAATGGAGAAAAAAGGGAGAAGGTTGAAAGTTGTAATGTAAGCTCTTAACAGCTATAAAACCTACTGATTTTAGGGTCTGGTTCAGGATTTCAGTGTCTGGCAGTCAGCAACTTTCAGATTTCTAAAGGGTTCCTCTCTCTCCAAGGGTAACTGCCGTGTGAAGCTTAATGAGGAGAAGCACAGATATGCATATTCAGTTCTGGGTACAATAGCTCCATTCTCACTGTCAGGTCAGCAGTCAAGTTCAGTGTAACTCCTCCTTCTGTTTCTGAATCAAGACTTTATGGAAATGCTGAAGATTTTTGATAAAGCAGCTCTGCTGTGAAGCAAATCTACCCTTCGTGACAGCTTTTTACTAAGCAGCACAAGCTCAGAGCTTATTAAGTCAAAAATTTAAAGTTCAAAGGCAGCAGCAGGTTTCAGTAGGCGTCTCTCCTCATCTGCTCTTCACAGCAATATAATTTGTTACCACCCATATTTTTATTACGCAAGTAACATCTACATGCTCTTGCTGTTGTAACACTTGGTCTATTTTAGTAACTAGTGAGCCATTCACACGTTTGTTTTTTTTTTTTTTTCCCCTCTAAAGCTATGTCTTCAGATCTCTAAACTGATTCTCAGCCTTTTTGTACAGTTGCACTCTATGATTTCTAAGCAGCAGCAAGCTCTTCCATAACCCTGGAAATGGTCATTTTCAGTGATCCATATCACTGTACTAAATTAAATTCATGCATCACAGAGCAGAGAAGAATATTGTTCTATGACTCTCAATTCAGTCATTTATATGAACTGACTTATTGTCAAATCTTGCTTCGTGGAATATAATTTCTCATGTGGGAAAACTCTGTCCTTTTAAGTTTTAGTGTTATAGCCTTTGCAAAGAGCTGTTGCACGTGTTTACAATATTGAGTGAAATCTGCATCCAAATTGTTTATATTTTTAAATAAAAAATGGAAAGTATGACACTTCCTGTAACACCCAAATAAGAACTTTTTCCTATTATTGTTTTAAGAGCCCTAAAAAACTTTTTAAAAATAATCTTTGCACCACTTCATGGGAATTTTTATATTCCTTTCAGTGCTTTGCATTGCAACTATGTGGAAACCAGTTTTTAAGTGCAGAGGGCTTGTAGCAGTGTTAAGTTAATGGAAAATTATTTCCTTTAAGTGACTTATTCTTGTGGTGCCTGCCTATAGATAGAGAATCAGTCAGCCCTGTAGTTCCCGCATCACTGAGAATCCAGCCACTGGCTCGAACGTGATATTTCTAACTCAATGACTGGGTCTCCGGGTCCATTTTTTGGGGACTTTATGAATGCAAACATAGTTCTATCCTTCTTTGTCTCATGATAATCCTATAGATAGCTACTGAGGATCATTGTCCAATCTTTCTGGATGTTTTTCTGCTGACTGGGAATACTTTCTCAGCTACTGCCAGAAGAATTAAGCTTCACTCATAATTAAAAGGATTTGGAAAACAGTTTTGAAAACAGATGGGCCTCTTAGTGAGTGGAATGCAGTGGGTAAAAAAAACCCAAAACCAAACCAAAAAACCCCAAAAACCCAACCACAAAAACAACAACAAAACAACACAGCTATTTTTTATTAAAACCAAATAATTCAATATTGTCTCCTGGAATCAGCTTCATATGTGACCAGTGGAGTCAATGGGAGCTGAATGGGTGTGTCTGAGGAAAGAACCTAACTGAAATATTTTTTCCAGGGTAATCTCAGCTGTATTTTTTTTTGTTGTTGTTGTTATTGTTTCTTTTTTTGGTCAAAGTTTCCATTTTCTATGCAGGAAGTTTTCACCAAAAGAGCTTCAGTATCTGAAATGGTGTGTGGCATACCATGCAAGGTGACAGTAGAGTAAATAGGATTCCTGTTAATGAAAGTGAATTTCCTCCTACACAGCCATTACTTTTGTCATGCTAACTTTCCATATCCTGTAAATATGAACCTTACCTCAAGCAGGAAACACATGTGTGCACGTTCTTGTCATCGAAAAAAAATGATAGAAGGCAAAAGTATCTGGCACTGAATTTTTGGACTGCAATGTTTGTGAAAATTCACAGGCATACCGAGAGGCATATTTATAGAAAACATGAAGCATGAAGTTGTAAAGCAAGAGCTGAAATGAACAATGATATTTATTTGATTTTGTTAAAGAAGCATGAGCATTCTGATTGCTGTTTCTTCAGGCTGAAGTCCTATAGCTGTCAAGGGCCAGTTTATGTTAGCATAAGCTAATAGAGCACAAATTGCTTGTGAAGTACTTGCATATGTAAAGTAGCTTGCGTTTGTGTATATGCAGAAGTATTTGGACTAGTTTATGGTGCAACAAACCCTTCTCACTTCACAAACTATTTTTCTCAAGGGAGACTTTATATACCTTGCACAGAAAAACATTGCACCCATTGAGTTTTAATGAAGTTTGGGAGTGGAACTTCAGGGAGCCAAGGGAAAATCTGATGAAGAAAGTCTCTGATAGTTTTAGTTGCAGAGAGACTACCTGTATGCAATAAGAAAAAATGTGCATTACCATCCGTGTCTTCTCATTCACAGCTGGACATAGTAAGACTGTGCCATGTTTTGTGCACATCCATAAGGTGCAATGGCAGTGGTGGCCTGCACAAGTTCCTAAGAACAGCAGCACCGACATAGCTATAGCAATAATACATGTAATGAAGGAAAAAGAAAGAATAAAGCTTTCAGTATATTCAACAAAAATGTAGTGTGATTATAGAAATTTACCTGTCTACAGCAGCTGTTATCTCAAAACATATAGGTAATGCCTGTCATTGTGAGTGCAAGTTGTAATTGGGCCTGGCTGGAATCTGATGGCTTAATCTGGAGGAAAATTCTCAGTATCCCAAATTTATTTCACAGATGCTTCAACACTTCATCAGCATGTTTCCTACAGCCTTGACCTGAGCCTTTGCTTAAAATTGCTGCCATTTTAAAGCAAGCATCTACAGCTTTATTTAGCAAATGGAGCCCATTATAGAAAGCAGAAATAGGTACCCTGCTTGAGCCACGTGAGGAGAACAAGTGTAAACACTTTCCTGATGTACACTGAAGGCAAGGCACAAGAGCAGAGCTCTGCCTGCCAGCCTGGCTGCTCCTTGTGACTGAGGCTGCTCTTGGAGGTCCCATGCAAATGATACCGAGTACTGAACTTCTCCCTTGCATTGTGTGCAGAAGACACTTTGGGAAGGGCTGGGAATTTCTGCATTTCAAATGATGTGTCAGGGAGAAGCAGGATGCTGGGCAGGGGAAGGAAAGAGAGTTGAGGGTGCCCTCACTCCCCCAGCACAGATCCACAGTGCCAGAGCCAAGAGTAGGGAACCAGGGTCAGCCACAGGCCTTGCCATGATGCAGCAGGGCCAAGGACTGCAAAATTCCATCCCTGTTATAACTATTGTACAACTCAACATCTGTAAGAAGTAGGCATTTTAATGGAAGTGAGTGCATCCTAGACTTGATCAAAGCATTTTCTAAGAAAAGCAGAGCTCCTAATTTCTGTCTTCTCAATGACTATGTTGGAAAATTATAATAATTTTTCTTAATAGTTATTTAAATATCCAATGTACCTTTACAATACGGGTCTGTTCTGAATCTTCTTCAGAGGCAAGTATTTCTGGAAGCCCTGCAATGCCTATTGGGGCATTTCATCACTTTTTTGCCTCAAAGATCCATATGTGGCACTACAGGCATTCAGATGTTACATGAGATCTCTCCCAAGTGAAATCATAGAGTTGGTTGGAAAGGACCACAAGGATCATCTGGTTCCAACTGCCCTGCCATGGGCAGGAACACCCTACCCTAGATGAGGCTGGCTAGAGCCTCATCCAGCCTGGCCTTAAGCACCTCCAGGGATGGGGCCTCAACCACATTTGTTAACATACAGATTGGTTCTTAATCAAGCCTTGTATGGCTTTTCTTCTTTGTAGGCAGGCACTTTCAGTTAGCATTTGTTTATAAGCATACTAAAAGAAAAGTAACAAAGTGTAGGGCTGGTGTGTGGACTGAGACCAGAGAGGTCACATGAGAGAAGGCTTAACTGTTCAAAGAACTGGCAAATATGGGTCTTGGCAGCTTCTATGTAACCAGTTCTAAAAAGGCCTTATGAAAGATCTAGTGAAATAGGATCTTCATTAAAAAAAATTAAAAATTGCTGCACATGCTGAAGTGATGATTGTAGGAAGTAACACTAGGAACATTAGATGTTTGTGTCATAGTCAATGAGTATAACCCTTAAGAGTCATTACATGTCTGTAAATGTCGTGGTGTTTCCTTTTTTATTTTTTTCCCTACTGGAATGCCTTGTAACAAAGTCAGACCAGTTATGGTAGCAGAGTTAGGCTGCAGGAGGTATTCATTCCATCTGCAACAATATTTGTAAAAGAACATTCCTGGGAAGCCTACTGGCTTATTTCAAGATGATACTTTTTTGTAGAGAGTCTCTTTCATTTGGATACTTGTGTAATTAAAAAGAAACAAACAAACTTATTTATTAATTGTTCTTTTTGGTTGTTTTTTTTTTTTGTTTTGTTTCTTTGTTTTGGTTTGATATTTTGGGTTTGTGTTTTATTATTTTTATTTTTTCCTTTGGTGGAATTCTAGGTAGCACAATTCAAGAAAGTATAAAAATATTCATAACTCTCCCAGAGATACCATACTTACAAATTAGGCAGAATGCTTGGAGGTACAACAAAAAAAACATGTTACAATAATCACTGAGGTGCTTTAAAAACAGAGCCAAACCAAAATCCCAAGCCACATAAAATCACTTCTAATGAAGATTCACACTTCCTTGACTACTACAAAACACAGGTTATGTCACTTCCTTTCCATTCTATCAAACTTAATTTTCTGTATCTCTCTCTTTTCAATTCACCTGAACTATCAAGGTGTTAAACATAACTGAAGTTTGATCCATTGCTGTGATGTCCAACTATTGCAAGTTCCAAGCTTAGGGGGATGGGGAACAGAACCAACTCAACAACTGGGATCTGCCAGAGAGAGCAGTTTTCTCATTATGAAGGCATATGAGCAAAGATAAACAACGCTGCCATAAAGGCTAAAATAAAACACAATTTTACTGCATATATAGCAAAACGTGTATTTTTGTGATATTTAAATTCTAAAGATTTCTCTCGTTGTCCATCTGAACAACGTATAGATGCTTCACAGTTCTTTGGGCTAAAGATATGTATGTATCTCCTCCAACTTTAGATCTTCAGTCTGCACAAGAGCTGGTGCTTATCTGAACTCTGGTACAGTTCTTCAAAACTGCCCTTCAAGGATATTTGGTCCTGCATGTAGTCTTCTTCCTTCTTTATGGATTTTTTTTGGCCCTCAATTCCATCAGGAAGGCATTTTAACTTTCTGTCATGACATGGTTGTTCAGCCCCTTGAGTTTTAGAAATATGATGTGCTTTTGTCATACCTATATGCAGTTATTATTTGCCTAGTAGTAAACATGACGTTTTCTTGACACCAAGGCAAATTTGACAGTGACACTTACTCATCCTCCTCATTCCTGATTTCTGACCCTTATTCTCACATTTGCTGGACATTCAGATTACACTAGTTACTTTTAAGTCCCATAATTTCAATGTTCTGGTAACAGTTTCATTTCACAAGGAATTATATTTGCACAACTAAAGATCTGATGAACTGGGGCAACAGTGAAGGGGATTCTTCCATGCTGAACCAAGTAGTTGGTAAGATATTCATACCTGCAAGGCTTTATTCAACTTGCAGTCTTTGTTCAGAGGATATAGTAAATTTAGCTTTAGGATTCCTAGTGCCAAATCGAAGTATAATTAATCCATGGTAATAATAATTATTCTAGTATAAGGCAGCTGTGTTAGTTTTCATCACTTTAATGATTATTTTATGTGAAATGTGGACCTTTTTGGTTTTATGTATGTGTCCATTGGATCCTCTTATGTTGCTCTCAATGCTTGCTTTCTTTCACAGTAAAGCTTTCTTTTACAGTAAAGATGGCAGAAAAACATACAGCTAACATAAATTTTGTGTCATATGTTCAAGACAAATCTGTGAAAGCATGGTTTTAGCCCAAAGCAATTCAAAATTGTTGAGTGGTCAAAAAATGTTCAGTCAGATACTGATGAATGTATGCCTGTTTTCTCTTTGAAACTCTTCTATTGAGACTTACAAATAATAAGAGCATGTGAAATTACAATCATACTTTATACAAACATGCAAGTAGAATTAATCTTTCTGGCTTCCATCAACCTCAGACACTGGTAACAAGTTAATTCAGAAGCAATGTAATTCCTCCCTCCAGCTCTGTCCCTGAGTGATACCATATTACGTGAGTCATCTGACCAAACTTCAGATGTCTACACCTGAGCTAGCCATATGTTATAGACAGTGAAGAGAAATGGTCATGCATCTGATCTGATCATGTACTTTAAGATTAATTTAATTGCAGTCTCAAAATATGTCATAGTGTCCTTGTCTATAAAGTTAATCTATGAGACCTGATCTGATAAAGATGTTTAAAATAGGTCAGATGAATACCATTTAAACTGATAGCAGAGACCAGGCTATGTAAAATATTCCACACAGGAAGAGGAAGGAAAAAAAAAAAAAAGAAAAAAGGATTGGATATTAAAGCTACTCGGTGCCAGGAAAAATTATTGGGTTGGGTGCTTACTGAGCCATTTTTGTGTTATAAAGGAATTCATAAACACAAATTATCCTCCAATCACTTGCTCTTATTTATATAAGCATCTACTGCTTCTTGAGATGCCTTGAGTGTCTGAAAGAATTGAAGATAGATAGTGCAGGCCATTTTGGAGTGGCAGCTAGGGACCAGGTCAAACATTAAAATGTGTTGAACAATCCTAGTTAAAAATATGTATTTAGGGGGAGATTCAGCTCCAGATGAAAACATGTATTCCTGGATTCCTACCTGTGGGAGTCTGTATGTGTGCTTGGTGTCTAAAGATGTTATTATAGCTAATGAAACTTAAAACTTATTTTGCTCCTGCATATAGGTAGATAGTGGTGTGTGACATGCCCCAGAGCATCATAACCTTGCCCCAAACAATCACTACAAAAACACAAGTCTTATGCAAGTCCTATGTAATTTCTCAAATAGCAGCAGATGGAATTGAGCTGAAGGTGTCCAAATCTGGATTTGAAATCATTCGTATAATGTATCGCTCAGTAGCTGTAAAGGAGAAATAATATTTTGTAGTGCCTAAGCAATCCTTTAAAGTAAAAATTATTTTTACAGTTATTCAAAATGATTATCCAGTTTAGAGAAGACTGTCAGTGAAGGAGGCTTTATCAGTTAAGACAGACACACTGAACTTTCCCCAGACATCTACTACTTTGTATCGTCCTGTATATTAATTTATATTAATTTATATGTTTGCATCAATTGCACATTGACCACAAATGTTACCAGACCAGACTGTTTCCTATATATCTACTCTGACGTGTTTAATGAACAAATGAATCACCCATATCTTCAATAGTATCAGCTTCAATGTGATGGCCAAATTCACACCTTTTTAGTGTGGCATTTGGCCCCTTCCTGTAATGTCTTTATTGCTTGCACTATAGAATGTTGTTTCTGTGATATAAAATTGGATCATTTATAGTGGACTTATTCAGTAGTTTTGAAATGTTTCTGCTGACCTTAAGGTGGAGCACAAAAATGCAAAAAAGTAAAAATTTCAAGTTCCATAAATATAATTTTTTCTAATCATGAACATATTAATGTTTCCATTTAATAATATTATCTTGTGTATTTTTCTGATGAATGCTATGAATTAGCAGAAATTGTTAAATCCTGTTTGCAGCATGTTTTATGACAACTTGACCTGGTTTTGCTGGGACAGTATCACAGGCCAGCCATGGACTACAGGCCATAAGCAATTCTGAGTCAGCCAGGGCAGCTGACTTGTACTGGCTCATAGGTGTATCCCAGACCATGAGCATCATGCTCATTATGAAGGAGGAAGTTTCTTGTGAAAGTTTCCTGTTTGGACTTTGGCTGATTCTGCTCTTCTTCCTGCCATCCTGGGCGTTATGACTTGCAGTTTTGTTGGACTGAGTATAGCTTTATGTATTTTTGAACTGGCACTGGTACCAAATTGATTATTTCACTAAATCTATTTTAATTTCAACCTGTGGGTCTTCTCTCCTTTTCCTGATCCTCGTTTTCTGCTGAAGAGGATTCATCAAGTGATAGAATAACTGCTATAGTATGGCCCCAGAGGCAGGCTAAATGTAGACAGAATACAGGTAACATACATGTCACATATGGCAACTTTTCTTTGGCTTTATGTGAAGACGCAGATCTACTTGTGATGAGTGGCAACTTAGAACTCAGAGACAAATGTCCTAGGCCTGGCTTTCAAAGACAATCCTAAAAAATACTGAGATGTTTTCCCACAAAAAAAAAAGCTTCCCCTCATCTGTATTTACAGAGATAAAACCAGGAAGTATATTAATTGTATAAAGTGCTCCCCAGCAGGTCTTGTATGTTGACCTTAAGACTGCCAATCAAAAATTATTTAATGCCTATATTTTTGTAGTAAAGTCACTCAGAATGAATATCTTCCTGCATATACATTTGGAAACTCTATATTCCCTGAAGAAGACAGAGAAGGTTTAGTACATGAGCTCCTAGATAAAACTGATCATGACATTCATGCAGGAATGTGAATGAGAAAGCTACCTGAGCTTTGTGGAACAACTCACTAATGAAAGAACCACAAATTTTTTAGACCTGAATATGCATAAACTGTTTTAAGCTTTAACCAGCAATACCAAGCTGAGTTTATTGGGTGTGCCTGAGAAGCTCTTTTGATCCTCCTTTCTGCTAACATGAAACAAGTTCCTGCTCCCCAGAGTAAACCCACAGTACTTTCTGTCATGCTGTTGTCCTGGGAAGTTCAAGTAAGTTTTTTTCTCAGGACAGTGAATAATATCTATACACAGATTGTGCACAAATGTGTAAGTATCTATAGAACTTTAGCTTGCAAAATCTTTTTTTCCGACCATATAAATCCATGTAGATGATTTTATCTTTCCAAGAGTAGAAAAAAGAGGTTGAGAAATACTGTGAGGACAACTAAGTAAGTAAGTATTATTTTCTGAACCTGAAGACAAGAAAGAGAAGTTTAAATACTAAGTAGTCGTATTGGTTACTTAATCTGAACCTGATCAGCTGTCCTTTACTTCCAGCCTCTCTCTGCCTCCTGACAGCATTGGAGGAGATGTGTCATTGCTGAATGAGTGCTACTTAATTTGTACTGAAGTCTCTATTTAGCTAACTTTTAAATATTCCCTGTTCATCTATTATTATTAATTTTATTTTTACAAGCTCGCCTATGTATCCTTTTATAATCTCTTTTAAGAGGTTTATTGCTTTAGGGGAGAGAATAAATCTGGTTGCGTAGAACAGTGCCACCTTGTGGCGGTTGTGTAGCCATTGCCCGATCTTTTCAGATGCACTGCTTCGTACAGTCAACATTTTTAAAGACTGTTAATATTTGTGGCGATATAATCAGCACTCCTAATCTTAAGGTATTCAAGATTATTCATGAAATGTTGTCTAAGAAAACAATTAAACAAAAATTCCTTGTTCACCCAGGGGAACTTTTTTCGATCTTCTGTGAAAAATGTTTATACTGTTAGAAAAAAAAGCCCTACCCTTTCTAAATGACATTTCAGGATTTGAAAGTAAGCAAATATCATGATATGAAAATGTTGTTAAAAGGGTAGTTTGACAGGTTGTCCTGGTAAAAATGGGGTTTATGGAAAACAGGTTTTTTTTAAATGGAAACTTCCTGAACACCAACATCCTGTAGATCACTGAGTATCTTACATTCAGACACCACTGAAATGGTTTCAAGAACCTATCTACTAAAACATCCATCTATTTATCTGGCTAATTTCCACTCCATTCCCTCCCTCTCCTCACCCCTTCCCCCAGAACTGTGTAATTAAGCAACTTATCCCCCTTTTCCTTTTAATTCTGTGTTGCTCCTCATGGAACTCTTGGCATCTAGGGAGGAATGTGTACATATCATACTCATAAATCAGATCACATGAAGTAATTAGAGGACCTTCTCTTGACTTGTGTTCTCTTCTTGACCTTGTATTAGAAAAGGTAGCATGAGACTTTCAAAAGCACTTGGCCTTGGCCTAGTTCTCCTCTAATTAAATAATTCCTAAAACTCCCACTCAGTAAGAGATCATTTAGGCCATCACTGCAACTTTGAAATTAGTACTGTTGCTTATTTGTGCTTCAATTCCTCCCCTCTGCATAGTGGATGTAGTAATTACCTGCCCTGTAGGAGTTCTACAAAGCTTCATTAGTGTTGGCTAAAACTAACAACAGAAGTGCAAAGTGGTGTGTGCTTCTACTGCAGTAATGTCTGCTGCACTCTGCCTGTATGATATTTTATTGTACAGCTCATAGAAGGAATTCTCCACTTTACATAATTTAGTTATTATTTTAAAAAATAAACAACTAATTATATTATTATTTACTAATGACTGCAGTTACCTATTTTTTCTCTGGAAATTTAGTTACAATCCAACACAACAGTACAATTACAGTACAACAACAACTGGTGTTCAGTTTACATGTAACTGACTTGTATATATTGAAATGAAACCCAAGAACTTACTCGACTACATTGGTAAGACCACAGCCAGCAGGAACAGCGATGTGATTGCTGATGTCTATTCAGTGGAGTACTTCTAAGACTAAGTCTAAAGGACTATGTCCAATTTTGCACTCCCTCATACAAATAAGACAGGAATTAACTGCAGTGAGTGTGGCAGAGTACCATCAAAATTAACAGGGGTCTGGAGAATGTGACACGAAGACATTTGTGGAGAGATGGGTTTATCCAGCCTGAAGAAGAGCAAGCGAATTGCATTTTTTAAAGGAAAAAATTATTTAATGGGTATTTATAGAGCAAACGGAGACAGATTCTGTTTGGAGGTGCACAGCCTTCAATGCTAGAGGCAATGGACACAAGCTGCAGAGAGTTAGAATTCCAATTAAGTAGTAGGACAAAGTCAATTGCTGTAATGAAAATGATAAAACGCTGGTACATGTTGCCCAGAGAGGCTGTGAAGTCTCTGTCCTTAGATAAAAAAATTGACTTGGCAAAGTTCTGAGCACCTTCCTCGTTTCAAAGCTGGACTGACTTTTGAAATTGTCTCTTCATTGAGTAGGGAGTTGGACTACATGACTTCCAAAGATCCATTTCAACCTAAATTATGCCACAATTGTGAATATATGTCAGTGAATGTATTTTAATGTTGATAGAAACTACAAGCCCATTCTTCTCAGGCAATAAAAGCATTGGTTCTTTCCATCTTGCTATAGATCTTAGTATTTTTATTTCCATTTCTGTTGGAGTACAGTGACAATAGTACTGTGCCATCTGAAATACACCAGCAACTTTAGTACTCCTGGTTTAATGTTTTTTAATATCAATGGCTTATAATAGTATCCCAGTTCTTTTACTCTGTCCCCCAGCAATATATTTCTTCATTTATCAAAGCCTTAATACTATAATTTAGAATGCTGTAACAGCTGGGACCAAGGGGGTGGGAAGTGGAAAGGCATTTTTTTTAAATTCCAGAAAGCAGAGCCCTTAAGAAAATTAAGAGACTTTTTAATACTGAAATACTCTGGCATTCATAATGGTGACTCTTGCTCTACCTTTTGCAGTTACTGTTATCTGGAGTCTTATGCTCTTGATATATTCACAGTAAAATCCAAAGTAGAAGGAGTTTGTTTACTGTAAACATCATAGACTGAATACACTGTTAGCTCTACATGTCTCAGGCTACCAAAGGGAAAGTAAGAAATGGAAATTGTCCTGAGGGGAGTTGTTTGACACCTCTTTCATGGAGTAAATGAATTTTAATGTACGTGGATAGAACCACTCTCAAATGTGGTTCTAGAAAGGCTCTATATTTTTCTCCTTCCCTGTGCACAATTTAATCTTGCCTTTTATGTTCAGGAGCACTTCCATTTTGCCTCAATTTGTGGGGGGAAATCATAGAGAAATAACGAGAAACAACAACAACAACAAAAAGGCCATCCTGGAAGAGAGTTTTCCTACTTTCTCGTTTTTCCTTTCTAAGGTATTGCTCTGTTATGATTACTTTAGTGCTCAAAGACATTTGGTACATAACTGTACTGAGCTGCACACATAAATCATACATTAGTGACTCGGCACAGATAATAAAAACATTGCCATATTTTCTCAATATTTTCCATGCAATGTCTATCATAAAGCTAATCTTCATAAAATTAGTGCAATCCTCCCTTGAAAGAAACCCAAAAAACAACCAAACCCAAAAAAACAACACAAAACCCCCAGAAACGGCCAATAAAGCCCAGTGTTGACACTTTATTTTCATAGTTTACATGCACATAGTTGGTAAGGCATCTAAAGAAGGTATCTTGGGGGCTACAAAATGAGATTAAATCGAGCTCTTCTCATAAGTTTCATAGTCTGTCGTTGGGGAGTACAGAAGCAAGTGAAACAAGAGCCTTTGGAGAAATTTGGTTGTGGTTTCCTAAGGAGATAGTAAGCCAGAGTTTGACTGCTACATTGCAACACAGGGTAGTAAACTTAAATGTGAAAGGTTAAAAACCTGGTTTTATATCTGCATCTTCTAATACCAAGAAAACATGAGGCTGATAATTAGGATTAGAGCTTATCCTTCCACAGTCATATCCTGGACAGTGCTTAACCAGTGGTAAGAGCGGATTAGCACCTGATACACAACTATGCAGCTGCATCAGTGAGTCTTAGTTTATTTTAATGCTTTAACCACAGTATGCAATCTATTGACATCCTGAGAGTTTCTCATGCGTTTCGAAATAAATGACCAGACATATGCCAGTCGCCTACGTTTTTTGAGGGTTGAGAGGACAATTTATCTAAAACACAGCACTGTCTTTGTACGTGGGGGCAAGACCTGCCTCACTCAGCTGGCCCGTCTGTGTGTGAGTAACCTGTTCTTCACCCCGGGAAATGCTATTAGTACGAGGTGGCATCCAGCAGGTGGTGCTCAGTGCTAACATAAAGGAGACGAAACAATTGCAAAAAAGGGAATGAAAAAAAAAAAAAAAAAACCAAAAACGGGGGGGAAAGGCAGGAAAAGCTTTTTTTTTGTTTTGTTTTGTTTTGTTTTTTTGTTTGTTGTTGTTGTTGTTGTTGTTGTTGTTGCTGTTGTTACATTTTCCTGTGACTAACAGATATTTTGGTTTTGGTTTTTTTTTTGTTTGTTTTGTTTTGTTTGGGTTTTTTTGTGATTTATCACCCTGCAGTTAGCATTACAATGTCGTTCACAAGTAAGCATAATGAGTTTGAAGTGGTGGATAGGTGAGGTGGTGTTGATTAGCTGTTGACAGATCTTCTGCAAGCTCCCTAATGGCATCCTGTGGGATTCAGACGGCTTTACAATTCCTATGAACCAGACTCCTTCCTAATGTGAGTAGAAATGACAGTTAATTGCTGTAGAAAAGCACCAGTCTTTTAAAGAGAAATTATGAACATCTTTTAGACTTCTAGTCCTAGCACAGACTACCCTATACTAATACTATGCACTATATTACATTAATATTTGGCATGAATTGTGTCTTTTAAAAGCTTGAAGACATAACTGAGAAAAATCCTTAGCATATGCTAAAGAATATTGATCAGAAAAAATATTGAAAAATTAGTCAGATATTGTCCATATGTACAACTGATGTGTTCCCAAGTCTAATCAGATATTAGAAAGCCAAGCTATGTAAATCTTAGATATTGTTTTGTCTTTGTACAAGTAAAGAGAGCCTTGGGGTCTGTTGTCAGTGGAATGACAATGAATTGGAAACTGCCCAGCAGGTTTTTAGGAGGCTGGACCTGTCACATCTCCATGCCTAAGGGACAGTGCACAGTCACTGGCAACTAGGCAGTGCTGCAGAGTCTATGTAGAGGACACAGACTGGCTTTTCATTGTCTCTAAAGACAACTCGTTGACAGCTGTGTTTTTGCAGGCAAACACAGTAAAAACTACTTGGTGTTGCCCTGGTGCAGAAATACCAAGACACTTCCTCATAGGTGGTCGTTTGTTTCTTTAGTGCTCTGCTCTTCTCTCCTGTGAAGGATCTTACCTTATGTTTCACTCTGACCTTTTAAAGATTTTTGCTGACATTTGCGCCTCTTTTACTTTTCCTTCTCCATCAATGTAGAAAATAAGTTCTAGTTCCAGGCCCAGGGGGAGATGAGAGGCAGATGCCTATGTTACCAATAGTAAAACATCAGCTACTGAATCCCCTTCCTTCAGAAATCAGGTTAATCTCAGATCTTACCACATTTAAAATGTAGTAAATATTTATTCTGGTTTGTGTCCTAATTTATTGATATGCAAATAGGAGGAATGGAATAAAGTGTAGATTTAAAAAGTGATTTATTTTTCTTTCTTTTGATAAAATATTCCTGCCTTATACAGGACTAAAAATAGGTGCAGAATCCTTATGACAGCTCCTTGCTTTAAATAATGTTGCTGGCACTTAGGACCTAAGCAACAGGCATAGCAGATATATTGCTGTGTTCCAAAGCAATCATATACAGTCATAAGGTAAATTAACCTGTGTAACCCTCCCCATATCTGTCACCAAATGCACTGATGGTATATAAAACTTGGTAGAAAAATGTACCATCCTAAGACCCTGTAGGAAATTGTGATTTTGACAAGTTGGTCGTTGACAGTATGTTTTGATTTGCTAAGTACATAAGCATATGTATTTTTGAAACAGAAAAAATGACATAAACAATTTATGTAATATTGCACTGAGGTAGCTTTCTGTCTTTTGAAGACCAGTTCAGAACAATGTTTAACTGGTAGGAATGGGTTATATATACATATATATATATATATATGTGTATGTGTGTGTGTATATATTGTTTCCCTCCCTTCCCAAGTGGTGATAGTGAAAAATAAGAATAAAGAATAAATTAAATCATTTAACAATAGCTCCATATTTCTGACCTAGTTCCCTCTGTGATAGGCTGCATGTGACTGTGTAGCACAGCACTAGGCCATGTGTCCACATTTGATAACCCTGTTATCCACAGACTTAGATTTTTGGAGTTTTTTCCCTGTTTCAAAGTGTCTGCAGCATGGCCAGGAATAACATGTGTGGGCGGCCTGCCTGCTACCCCAGCATGAGCAAGAGTAAGGGGTTGCTTGTGGACAGGGAAATGAAAGAGGCAGACCAGCCCTGGGGTAGACTTAATAGTATTGCCTCCTAGGAGTTCAGTTGCCTCTAAGCTTGTCCTAGGATTTGTCTTTGAGAGATGTTGGAGATCACCAGAAGGAGGCAGGGAACAGTGCTGCAATGTGGGAAAAGGGTTGCTCTCCTCAGTGTCCCTCCCAGGACATGCCTTGTTCTGCAGTGCAGATGTATAAAGGCACCATGGAGGAGAAGACAGCTGTGGATTCAATATCTTAATAACTAGAGCAATCCACCAGAGATGAGAATATGTATGGATACAGTGTCCTACATGATAAAGAAAGGCAGAGATTGAGAGACGATTTCTCCTGACTCAATCCCTCCAGACTCTCTCTGCAGTTAATGGAATGATATGGAAGTTCCTATATTAATGTCTCAAAGTGACCAGAGGCACAAGTAATAGATGAAACAAAAGTAGTTAAATAGATCATATTAATCAAAAGTATTTACTGTAGAGTTCTGCACTGCAATGTTCATTCCATTCATGCAGAAAGTAAGAAATCTGTGCGAATTCTGTGATTCCCAGAATCAGTCATAGCTTCTGGTAATGAGATTGAAGTACAATCAAAAAAGATCACTATGTTAGGACCATGTTACTATGTATATATATTATATCATATGTTATATTATATTATTAATTCAATTATGTTTTTAGCATCAAGCATAGTCTCATTTCATTAGAATAAGTCTTAAAAGCAACAGACTTTAAGAGTAGAACTAACGTGTTACTTTGAATACCAATGTATTTAAAAATCTTCATTAGAGTATTTTGTCACTTATTCTGATAAATCCAAAAGTCAAATCAATCTAAATTTGAGTATCAAACATTGTGCTGAAAGGAGAGAAAGAAAACATTAAGTAGAAATGCAAATGGAATCTGATGGGAAGTTGAGCCTGCGTATTTATAGGTGACAAGGTGTTAATGTATTATGCAAAAGGAAATACAAAGCTGGTTTCTTTTTCTAGATATTGTACAACCTCCCCCACCAGTTTATTAGACACATATTCTGTCTCCAGTGATGTGTTCATTCTCCATCTAAAAGAGAGTATCCTTAAGAAATGAAGGATCTCTACTATCCTGCATAGGGGGCTGAAGGAAGGTTAGCTAGTGGAATACCTGAGATGTCTGCAAGAGCATGGTCATTATGCTTTGCACCCCTTTAGTGCTGACTTTTGCTGGCCAGTCTTCAAAAATCAGTGGATCTTTTCATTAACAAAGATTAGTCTAGTTAGTGATCCTGAAGGCTTTATGACCCACAAGTTCAGGCAGAACTTTGCAACTTCTTGGCAGTAGGAAAACAGATGTTAATGTCTGAAATTGTGTGGCCACTTGTGGTTGAAAGGATCAATTATACCATCCTGATAGGCAAATCTTCTTTGTGTCCTTGCAATATTGTTATGGAGGTAGTATGGTGCAAGACAGGATTTTTCAAAGTCAATATAGTTTAATATTTTTGATATTAATATATTTAATCTCTCCACATTGCCTATTTTTAATCAGGTTCTTTTCATGGTCATGAAAAGTATTACATAGAGAGAAAGGCAGAATCTAGTACATTTAGGATATAACTAGCAATAATAAAACAAACATTAAACTATTAGAACTGGAAGGAGGTTCTTGCAGTTGATTATACTGCTTGCCCACTAGAGGGATTTGAGAAGCTCCTTTCTGCTTAAGGCAGAAGGGACTTGGATTCAATTAGAATTTACCATGTTTTGCAAAGAGGCTTTTGAGTATTTACTCACAAAATATTATATCTCAGGATTCCCAGGGCTAACTACAGTTTCCAGACAGTACCCAAACACTTGAGTGGAGTTGTGTCTTGATAGTTGTTGATCATCCCAGGTTCTAAGAGAGTGCTGGGAAAGAGAGGCAGACAATCTCTGACATGATCCTGGTTCCTCTTGACTCCAGACTTGGCACAAAGGCTTGCAGAAGTGCAGGCAGGATGTTTTGCAGATGTGCAGATGGGGACAATGTTGTGCTGGCTAAGCAAGCCTATCGTGTGAAGGCACTTGATGCCTAATTTTGGCATCTTCACATCTTCACATCTTGAAGCAAGGCAGGTTTCCAGGTAGACAAACTCAAAGCATCAGGGCTTGTTATTAGGTAACATCAGAGCATGGCAGGATGCAATGGCAGATAGCAATGAGACAGAAACAATGGCATAAGCACAATAAGGCAGAGCACGTTGTCTTTACCTGCTCATCTCTTTTTGTCAATCCAGCATGAGACTAATGGCTCTTTGGCCACAGATCAGCCAATCAAAATGGCAGCTTGCCAAACTTGAGCAGGTTAGGTAAAGTCAAGGCTTACTTTTACCTTTTTAGGGCAGAACACAAACAAGTATATAAACATCTTTGGGTACCCTGTTTACAAGTTTGGAAGGAGAAGGAGACTGGAAGGCACCAGGGCCTTTGTTTTCCTTTCCTGCCCTTGCTTCTCCCGACAACAGGAGAGAGGGAGAGCAGAAAACATGTTTGGGCAAGACAGGACATGTTTAGACCTATTTTGGCCTTCCACTGCAAATATAAAATCAGGCTTTGCACATTGCAATAAACCACTTAAAAATTAAAAGCTCCCTGTGTTAGTCTCGTGTCATATGAAACATACTGTAGTCTCATGCTCAGCTGTTGCTCTGATTCCTACAGTGGTTTTAGATGGGTTGGAGAAAGTAATCGTCTCTTTTCTCTGCTCCTCCTTCTCTCTGATGGCAGTTTCATAGGATCATAGAATGCTTCAGATTGGAAGTGATCTTTAAAGGTAATTTAGTCCAGCTCTTCAGCAGTGAACATCTTTAGCTAGCTCAGGTTGCTCAGAAATCTGTCCAACCTGACTTTGATTGTCCCCAGTAATGGAACATCTGTAACCTCTCTGGGCAACCTGTTCCAATGTTTTATCACTCTCATTGTAAACAATTTCTGTCTTGAATGTAATCTAAATCTGTCTTTTATTTTAAAACTGTTGCCCCTTGTCTTGCCACAGCAGGCCTTGCTAAAAAGATTGTCTCCGTCTTTCTTGTAGACCCCATCTAAGTACTGTAAGGGCTCAATAAGGTGCCCCTGCAGCTTTCTGTTCTCCAGCCTGAACAACCCCAGTCTCTCAATATGTCATCACTATAGAGGTGCTCCAACACTCAGATAATTTTAGTAGTCCTCCTCTGGACCTGCTCCAACAGGTGCATGTCTCTCGTGTGCTGAGGGCTCCAGAGCTGGATGCAGTACTCCAGTTAACAACTCTATGGCAACCACTGATGCCTGCTCTGCTTGGACTCTTAATTACAAGGTCAAGCACAGCAGCTTGTAAATGCATTTATATTGCTTCCAAAGCTAGCAGCATAACCACTTAGCAAAGCCCAATGCAACTGCCTGTGGGTAACAGACCTATTAGCATAGCAGTGAGCTGTGTTCCTGGAAGATGGAGTTCTCAAAGTTACACAGAAAAGAGACATGGCTCTATTCCATGTCAGCTCGCATCCAAAAACATTTAGTTTTGCCTGAACACAAGCTCTGCAGGAGATGTGCTAACTCCTGCAGATACACTTGTGGGTGTTGTTTCTAGAAAAAATGAATAATTTACAGAGAATTCATTCTACAGTACTATAGCACACATGGAGTTAGATGTACAGAAGCAAAAACCCCACAATTTGTATTTTCTGGACTGAGCAAAGCCATTTTTAAAAGTACTTAGCCTTAAAATTAAAATCTTTTTAGTAAACAAGGTTTAATTTCTCATAAATTCACTTTTTTTTGAGCTGCAGTCCTGCTCAGGATCATTGTTCTTGGAAACAATGATGTGTTCCAGAGAGGACTATTACTGCCATCTTCTCTTATCATTATTAAATTGTAATTTTTTTTGCAGTTCCGGCATTAATATGTAGATAAATTTCAGTTTTCTAAAAACACCACGACACAAAATTGTCTTAGGATCTAACAATAATCTAAGTATGCTGGCCAATATATATCAAATATATATGCAGTTGTTTCCCTCCAAGTGCTGCATCATTGAGAAGTAATCTGAGCACAGGAAATATCTGGCTTTTAAAGAAGTCATAAGCTCTGAGCTCTTTTGTTATTGGAAAAAAGGCCTAAATATGTGCTGAAATGTACTTAGAGGTGCAAAAATTAGGTTAAAAGTGATGAATACTCACATTGCTTTTTATGAGGAGTACTACTATCACATATGAGTTCTGTCATTTTAAGCTGTCTTTTTTTTGTTGTTGTTGTTTTGGTTTGGCTTATTTGTTTGTTTTTATTGGAGTCATTAGGTTTGTACTTAAGATTGTGTGGTTGAGAATATGCTCCACATGAGCATAATTTTAGGGCCAAGACAACAGGACTTAAGTCCTTACAAAATGTATTTGTGATAAGCTTTCAGTCAACCTTATGTGACAAAGTGTGAAGCCTGTAAGTGTAGAAAGTCAGTAGCTTCTACACTTTTTGAGTTTTTGATTTTTATTATAGTAAATTTTGTAGAATTAGTCCTCTAAAATTACTGTCTCCTTCAGCTAATCTCTTTCCCCAGCTTACTCTTCAGTTCTCATGCTGTGATAATTCTGTTCACAGACAAGTCTCATGAAGCATGCAACATGCATATAATAAAGCTGTCTTGAGCAGTTGCTTGGTAACTCTATGTATTAAAATGCTTCTAATGTTCAAAAGATATGTGTATTACAATAATAAAAACAGAGGAATACAGCAGGGAATCACTAGCAGCTGTAAGGGATTTAACACCCACATCCAGATGCTTGAAAAAAAAACATGTTGTACTAGTAAGAAAGGGATTATTAGTTGTTTGAGTAATGTCTTTGGATTCAGCACAATGATTTTTTCAAAAATACTTTGCATTTTTTCCAATAATAATCCTTATTACAAGTGTGTAGTAACAGATTATAAAATTTAACATAAACTTTAACATAAACTTTAACATAACCTGATCTTAAAATGACTCTCTATAGCAAGGTTTTAGAATCTAGATATAAGAAAGAAATAACAGATATTCCTACAGAATTCACGTGTCCTGTTTAGGACCTATTTCTTTGTGTCTGATTTTTCCATACAAAGATCACAGCAAATGAGAAGGGCAACAAAGGTGGTGAAGGGTCTGTAGAACAAGTCTTATCAGGAGTGGTCGTTGTGGAGCAAATGAGACTGAGAGGACACCTCTTTGCTCTCTAAAGGACCTTGTAGTGAGGTGGATGATGATCTTTTCTCCCTAGTATCGAGTGATAGAATGAGAGGAAGTGGCCTTAAATTGTGCCAGTAGAGATTGAGATTGCATATTAGGGACATGATTTAATGGCCGTGGTGGTGTTAGGTTGATGATTAGACTCGGTGACCTTAGAGATCTTTTTCAACTGAAAAATTTCCATGATTCTAAACCAGGATTTGCAGGGTTTAATATTCATGGACAGAATCTTCTCTCTAAAACTGGCAAAGAGAGTATCTAGCTTCCTTTCGTGCTACCTAAAAAAATGAATTATTATAGTGTTTACCTGCAATGACTGTATTGGAGCCTTGCCTCACTCTGGAGCTACTGTGAAAGCCAGTCACAGTCTGAGATGAAGTATCAGATGGACTCTGGAGGCTGTTAGGACAATCCCCTGAGAAGTCAAACCAGCATGTTTATACAAATGTGAACAGATCAGTCAGGAAAAACTAATAAGATATTGTATCATAGTGTCCAAGACAAGTGCAGTTTGTTTTTTTTTTTTTTTAAAGTCCTAAGCCGGAGGTAGAAGTTAAGATGTAGCTAATTCTCTAGCTTTAGAATTGCTATAGTAAGAAAACAGAAAGGAAAATTCACTGCATCTATGGGATGAACATCTTCAGTGGAACTCAGCAACCTATACAGTTACCTAAGACCTTTTCAGATGGCTAGAGACATCCTATAAGGTTATAACTTTAGAATGAAAGACATATACCTTCTACAGGTCCTCTGTCAGATCTATTAGCCCCTTGTAGATGCTTCCTGGTCATCTTAAGACACCTCAAATGCCCTAGACATGTATGCATGGATATTTGGATTGAGATTGAAATGTCTGACTTTCTATTATACCCCATTATATACCTAGACAAATATACTTAGTGCAGTCTTAGCAGTACTTCAGCTCTTCTAAAGCAGATCATCTTAGGTACCCCAGGACATCTCAGATGATGTAGTATTCCTGTGCTATTGACAAGCTTCTCCTGGTTCTACAGACAGTAGCTCCATCCTGGATGCTACTCTGCTGTTCTCCAAGCTCCGCTCTCTGTACTGACTACATCTATGTATCAAGAACTCAGTACAAGTAGACTTTAAAATTTACATGTTTTAAACTCAGACAGAATCCTCAAGGTCAAGTACCTCATGTAGCATTAGAGTAAAATATTCTTGAAATTCTGCTGGTGACCTCATTATAAAACAGGTTTCAGGACTTTGGCATTTTTTTCTGGAGAACTGCACACTTTAGTAGCTGGAGTCTTTAGGCTGTCTCAAATAGGTATGACTGCTTATGTTAAGACAACTGAAGTAAGTCTGTTGTCTCTCTGCTTTGGATAAAGAGCAAGAGATTAGTGTCAGGTGAAACAAATGCAATCAAAAGCACATCAAGTGAAACTAATGTGATGGATGGCAACATTGTGCAAAGCATTTTGTGACATAGATGAGAACTCTTCATTCTGTCCTCTATCCTTTTCCCAGAACTAATTTTCTGATTACTTTGGAGTGATACCTTCTTTCTTACTACAAAGTAAACTGGTAGTACTGCAGCCAGTGAATATTGTGAAATACAGTATTTGAAGTTTTCTTCACAGAAATATGTCAGTAATATCCAAAATGTAGAATGATTTCTCAATTTCACATGTTCTAGTGACCTGTACTAGTGGGAAGTATCCCTGCCTATGGCAGGGGGTTGGAACTAGATGATCTTTGAGGTCCCTTCCAACCTTACCATTCTATGATTCTATGATTCTCTTTTCTGCCATTTGTTTATAATCCTTTCCCTTTTCAATACTATTCCCTGTTGATACATAGTACAATTGCAATGCCATCAGCATCAGGCCTTCCTGGCATATCTGTACCAGCAGGCTTTGAGATGTAATACAAATTCCTACAGGCACCAAGTCTAACTTCCTCCTTTTCCCTCTAATCACCAATATACAACGGATATAATAAATCACGTAGTAAAAGATACTGAAAAACTTGATTGCTGTTTGGACCTTCACACTGCAAGTGGCAGTTGAATGACTTGTCTGCAACCCAAACTGCTTTCACATCATTTCCAGCAGCATGGACACTATTTCTATCTTGGATGGAATAGTTTATTAGGTACACTTCAGGTGGCTGCAGACAGAGAAAAAAAAATCCACAAAACGTAACCTTGAGTATAGGACCCTCAGTGTTACAAGTCATAGAGGATGTAATTTTTACTTCTGCAATGAAAGCCAAAGAGTTCATTTGGCATTACTTCATTATTTCTCTCCTTCATGTCCATATTCTCTTCAATCCTCAGCCCAGCTGACATCTAGCTAACCTTAAGGAATATTGAACATTGCTTTACACAATGCAGAGAGTTTCTATAGGATTCTGTAGGATCTATAGGATTAACTTCCATCTTCTTAATCTTGATTATGTGCATCAGTCAGAATCATAGAATCAACCAGCTTGGCAGAGATCATCCAGTCCAACCTATCACCCAGCCCTACCCAATCAACTAGACCATGGCACTAAGTGCCTCATCCAGTCTTTTCTTGAACACCTCCAGGGATGGTGACTCCACCACCCCCTGGGCAGCCCATTCCAATGCCAATCACTCTCTCTGTGAAGAACTTCCTCCTAATATCCAGCCTAGACCTTCCGTAGCACAACTCAAGACTATGTCCTCTTGTCCTGTTGCTGATTGCCTGGGAGAAGAGACCAACCCCCATCTGGCTACAACCTCCCTTCAGGTAGTTGTAGACAGCGATGAGGTCACCCCTGAGCCTCCTCTTCTCCAGGCTAAACAACCCCAGCTTCCTCAGCCTCTCCTCCTGGGCTTGTGCTCCAGGCCCCTCACCAGCCTCGAATATTATATTCATATCAACACTCTCTCAGAATCATCTATGTCTCAAAGCTGTCAAAACTGTTAATAATGAAAAGCAGAGATAATCACAGCATTCCAGAATCTTTGACCCCAATGTTATAACCCTTTGCTGAGGGAACTGCTGAGTAATATACCATAGCTGTGCAAGAAATATTTCATCTAAGCAAGAAACAGAAATCATAAATCTTTCTTCATACATGCCATGGAAAAAAATTGCATTTTGTTTCTTAATTTCTTCTGCCATGGTGTGTATACCCCTGATATCTGACATTGAAACTATAAGTCATTTATCAAAACAGAGAGAAATCGTAGGGAAGGAAGGAGGACAACATTCTAGTTTTAGATTGCTAATGGATAGATGTTTTCTATAGTTTGTGTCAAATTTACTGAATAATAAGAGAAATATCACTTCATGTTTCCTTGGTTACAAATCTCTCTACTTAAGGCGTTAGAATTTGAAAGTCAAGCACAGAGTGAAAACATACAGTTTAATATAGTCCAGGATGAATTTCTAAATCTCCTTCTAGAACAAGGTAAAATATATTTACGTGTTGAATCCCAGTCAGCAAGATCCTTATTCATCACAAATCAGGGGTCTAAACATTTTCATTAAAGTTTGAGAATATAGAAATGGAGCTGTGCAAAGATTTTCTGCAGTTTTGAATGATCTGTTGGACTCTGGAGAGAGTCCAACAGAGATCTACGAAGATGATTGAGGAACTTGAATATCTCTCCTGTGAAGAAAGGCTGAGAGGACTGGGGCCATTTAATCTTGAGAAGCCTGAGAGGAGATCTTATCAATGCTGTAAATATCTGAGGGGTGGGTGTCAGGATGAAGGTGGCAGTGATAAGTGGTGCCCAGGGATAGGACAAGGAGCAATGGATACAAACTAGAACACAGGAGGTTCCACTTAAACATGAGGAGTCACTTCTCTATGGTGAAGGTGATGGAGCACTGGAACAGGCTGCCCAGAGAGGTTGTGGAGTCTCCTTCTCTAGAGAGTTTCAAACCTGGATGCATTCTTGTGTGGCCTGCTCTAGGTGATCCTGCTTTGGCAAGTGGGTTTGACTGTGATCTCTGGAGGTCTCTTCCAACCCTTAACATTTTGTGATTTGTATGTTTTCATATTTTCTTTCCTCGAGATATAGTAGCTACTACATTCCCAGTGAGACCAACTTGCAATGTGGTTGCTTCAATCAACTTCTTGTAGCAGAATTAGATTACTTTTGGTGTGATAAAGGAAATAGCCAAATTAAGAAAACCACTTGTAGGCTATCAGGAAGCCCCACCTGAAGTGTCCCAAAGCATCCAGAACAAGCAGACTATGAGCACCAATAAGAATAAAGCAAATTTAAACTTAACAGTGAATCAAAACTCAAACGACCTAATCATGAGCAAAGTGTTCTTTAGCCAATCCTACAGCTAAGGGCATGGAAGAGTACCAGGATAACCAAAAGTGGTTGAAAAACAACTCCAGGGAGGGAAGTCACTCAGCTGTGCACCAGGATCTGGGACCATCTGTCCATCCTCTGGAAAACCCACAGCTCACAGCTTCACAGCCCTGAACCAGAACTATACATAGCACAGCAGGAACCACTCTGCTTACTGCCAAGGCTCCTTGCAGAACTGCACCTTCTCACATGAGTGGACTTGGGTGGCTGGATGAAGCACTTAGTGCCTTGGTTTAGTTAATGAGAAGGGTTAGGTGATAGGTTGGACTCGATGATCTTAGAGGTCTTTTCCAATCTGGTTAATTCTGTGATTCTGTGAATTAGGGAGGTCAGGTAGGAGCCTGGCTGGCTCCTTTCCTTCACTGCACTATCTTCACTGCAGCACAGGGAAGTAATGTAATAAAACTGCATAAATCTGTTATTGAAGTGCTTTAGTATGCAAATACATTTATCTTCCACACTGTCATTTGATTTCATATGTGACATGGGTAGGTTAGGCCGTCTCTGTCCATGTCAGGGAGACTGGATCTAGATGATCCTTGAGGTCCCTTCCAGCTCTGATAATTCTATGATTCTATGACTTCCTGAGGCAAAGGGGAGTCAAAGAAATCAGACTTTATACAAACAGCAACCTCGAGTAACCTAGTAAAGAAAATGGATGGTGATGCACTGTGATCCTTTTTTTGAGCTGAATATTATTGAATAGCACTAAGATCCAGGTTAGCAATCTGCAAGGAAAGTGTGCTGACATTGTGACTGCCTGCACTCTGAGAGGAAGAAACGACATTTAAGTGATTTTACTTTGCATTACCATGATTTGTTCAATTAAAACAAATTTTCCACTCTTTTGTGTAGAAATAATTTTATTTTTTTTTTATTTGGATGCAAAAATCTTAATAAAATTTCTCAGATTTTATTTAGTTTAGATAAAATATATAATTCAGCAGAAGCAAAATGCCAAATGAAAGGGAAATTATCAGTGTGATGGAAAACAATCTGCGTTTCACTTATCTAGCTGACCCTTACATGTTGGCTGCAGAGTGTTGAGAATTATCTCTGAGCCTCAGCATCTTATTGGCATTTGTAGCCTTGTGCAGAGAGCAGTAATTTGCAGTAAATCTCCTCACACAGGGTTATATTCAAAATGAGTTCTTATCTGAATAGTGCAGTGAATACTGATGATAAAAACCCAAGCTTTCATGTTTGCCAGTAAGAGACCAAGTATTTTGTAACTACCTTCCAAAAGATAAAGGCAAAATCAACAAGCAAGAGAAAGGAAAAAAATAGGAAATATAGCTGAAAGATCAGTACCTAAGAAGAACTAAGAGGAAATAAAAAACAGCAAACAAAACAACAAAAAAATCCCCTCCAAAAAACAACCCCTCAAAAACCAAACAGCACAAGAGATAATAAGGTAATTACTTGAAACACAGCAATATCTGTTCTCTTGACTTGCCTTTTTTTTTTTTTTTTTTCCTTAGCTGCTTGATGTGAAAAATCAATCCACTAACAACACACAAACCTTTTGTCCTATCCTGGTTTTGGAGCTTCACCTATACCCAGAACAGATGTTGTCTTCTGATCCCACTAACAAGTAGTTCCAATATGTCTCATTTTTTTCAGGCCTCAGTGAGGGAAAGTGGCATGAGAGCAGAAGCCATTCAGGTTCATATTATAAAAAATGTAGACTGCTGTTAATTAATTTTTTGCAAGTATTGTAGTAAGTCCAATTTTTGTCTAGCAAATATTATTCTTCTACAAAGACACCTCTAAGAGTAGGTCTTCCCTCTCTTCTTATTTACATCTGTATAGCTGCACAAGTAAAACAGATCAGGCATATTCTTGATCACAAAGCAGTCTGTGTCCTTGCAGATGGCTTTTCTTTTTCCTGTAAGACAGAAGGTTCAAACCCAAACTTTCTGTTCCCCATGCTCCTGGCAGGTGCTAACCCTGAATGCACAGGCATTATCTGAGAGACTATTAGTACTCTGAAGCCAAAACTGTGCCATAGACCATAGAAACTTATGATGATTACAAGGCAGAGCTAAGGCCCATTCCCTCCTCAGTTTATTATATCAGTGGCTGTAGGCATGGAGAAGAGTTAGGAGTGCCAGGGAATACAAACCAGTCTACTTTTACAAAGACCATTTCACATAGGTTTTGGTATTGCTGAACATCAGATCCTCTGATTTAAAGAACATTTAAGTGGAATCCTCCTTCTACAGCAAGCACCAGAATTTTAAAGATTTTGTCTTTCAAGGGNAAAAAAAAAAGAAAAAACACAACCCAAAATTTAAGGCAATAGAAATTGAAAAAAAGTGACTCACATTTATTAAATATTTCACCTGGATGACATTGAAATTGTCAGAGTGGAAAAGACAAGAATCAGCAACAAGGTCAAATATATTTTGTGTCAGAACAAACCTAGAATGATTTGTATTGCCTCTTCTCTGGAGAAAATATAATAGAACCAGAATCTTCATTCAAAAGCTCCAAGTTTTTACAGGAAAATTATTTAGCTAAATTTTTATTAGGGCTTTTAAGAACTTTTCATCAATATTTTCCTCCATTATTCCACTATACCTGTTAGAGAGGGAGGGATATTAAAGGTTAGATCAGATGATCCTTGAGGTGCCTTCCAACCTGGCATTCTGTAGATCTGTGATATCCAGCAAATGAGGGTGACATTTAAACTAATTATTGGACACACCTAAGTGAATTTGTCATCACTGCTCATTTCAGATTGCTTTTGGTTTTGACAGAAGGAATGCCAATTCTAGGTTACTGTTGTGTATGAATCCTTTTCTAATTCCTTGTATGTGTGTAGGAAATACACATAGTGTCTCATTCAAAACTGTTGACATCAATTTGTGCAGTAAGTTGGCATAATCTTAAAGTCATTTTACAGAACATCTTTGCTCATGGTGCACTTGAATAAGGAATACTCATGGAATGTTTTAACCTGCTCTTTGATTTTGACTTCAGATGTGTCAGATCTGACAGCCTCCAGTTGCCATAGAAGAGTTAACTTGCATCTGTTCATGCTGATATTCAAACACTCAGTCATAGTCTCTTTAGCATAAAATTAAATCCTGCTTCTGACCGTTAGCTGAAAAATCTATCCAGTCCCTGGAAACAACATTCATTACACAAAAAGTTTGAAGAGATGAGCAATTCAAACACTGTTAAACCTAGTTAATGGCTAGAAAAAGAATGTTTAAAAATTGAGATAATGCAATGATGCTATGAAATAGGTGCAAAAGTAAAAAAAATATACATATATATATAATTTGAAGTAATACTTTTTGTTTGTTTTTTTTCCCCCTTTTCTGATGGTGTAATATATCACTCAATCGTATTTTTCTTTCACATTATTATTCTGAGAAGCTTAAATTTAGTATCACATTTCAATCAGCAAGTCTGGTAGTAATGATACTTTCAGAAACACAACTTTGCCAGGGTAAGCTGTGGGTACATTTCAAGCTGTGATATGCTTCTAAAAGAAATCTGGTCTAAGGGAAATCAGCTCTTGCAGACCAAGATCTCCGATGTCTTTATTCTGCAAACATCTAAAAATGCAGGGTATAATCTTGGCTTCTCTAAAAATAACAAATCGTTTTACTCTTCAGCTTCATACAGCCAAAAATGCACCTGCAATGTTGTAAGTGTCATAGTTTGCTGCTGCTATGCAATGAACATGTTCTGCAGTAGACAAAATTATGATTAGTGTTGATAGAATCATAGAAGAATTTAGTTGTGCTATGTTTAGGACTGCAGAGTTTATCAATTCCCCTTCACTCACAACATGGCAAAACTAAGCTGATTTGAATTGCAAGTACCTTTGCTGAATACAGAGATTCCCCCCTTTACTCTCCTTACTTACGTTACAAACAAAAGATTGACTGTACTGTGAATAACTCTACTTATGGAAATAGGCCCAAGAAAAAAACTAAATTTAGTGCACATCCATTGTTACTTGCATCAGTAAATCACAGCATTTGTTTGGTCTGACACCACATGTTACACGTATGCCATTATTTACAGGTATGATATTAGTGTACCATGTCAAAATGGAATGAAGTGAATTTACTAAGAAAAAAGAAAATAAATATATATTTCAAACAAATTCACTCATAAAACTTTCTATATGGAAGATAAATACTATATAGGCTTTGAAGATACAGTAAAATAATAAGATAACTAGCCTGTTGTGTAGTTTGAAATTCATGTTTGTAGCCCCTTTTTCCTGCAGCTATCCAGTATCTGAAGGGGGCCTACAGGAAGGCTGGGGAGGGACTATTTATAAGGTCTTGCAATGACAGGACAAGGGGCAATGGGTTTAAACTGGCAGAGGGGAGATTTAGACTAGATGTTAGGAGGAAGTTTTTTACAGTGAGGATGGTGAGACACTGGAACAGGTTGCCCAGGGAGCTTGTGGCTGCTCTCTCCCTGGAGGTGTTCAAGGCCAGGCGGGACGAGGCCTTGAGTGACCTGTACTAGTGGGAAGTGTCCCTGCCTATGGCAGGGGGTTGGAACTAGATGGTCCCTTCCAACCATACCATTCTATGATTCTATGATTTAATAGATAATGTAAATTTCCGTGTTTGAATGACTGACTACTTTCTGTAGGCATAACACAACAGACAAGAGGCAGATTTGTGTCAAAACTGGATTGAGAGGTGAAAAAACCCAGCCAGATGTGTCATTTGCTTTCACTGCTATACTGGGAAAATGATGAAGAAAATTACATCTGGAAACTCCATCTTATTAAGAGTGCAGCCTTCTGATGCAATATGCTGTAACAGCAAGGGATTTCCAGAATTATGCACTCTTGACAGGAAAATACCTCAGAGTTGTCTATGTTAAAAATAGGTGCATAGTATGTAATAAACAACTGGTGATACTGTACTACATTTGCATTATATTCAGCAAAGCTTTGCATTAAAGGTTGTATTGGAAACAGCTGAGGCTTCTGTAAATGAGTGGCTGGAATGAATTTATGAAACTCTTCAGTGTAAAAGAGCCTAATAGGATTGGGAATGCTTGGGAATTTAGGTGTTAATTTTGAGAGATTTGTTATTATTAGCTGGGATTGTTTTGAATGATAGCATCTTCTCCTCCAGATTATTACTCTCTTTACATTTGAGATGCACATGTAAGATAATTTAGAAACGATACTGTAGGAAAATCACAAACTTTCTAGGAATGATGTCAATGATGAGTTGCTTGCTCTGTCATCTGTGAATTCCATTATATTTTATTCAAGTTGCTTAGAATTCAAATCTCGGTGTTTAAAACAATCTATTCTGCTTGCTTAAAAAATATTAGATGATTATCAAATGTTTCTTAGAGTTCCTAATTAAGAGATCCATCAAGTTTGAAAAGACCTTCAGAGCCCATTCTACCCTATCACTTTTCTTTCCTTCTCCAGCCCACGGTGAGTATATTCATGTCATTGAGACGCTTTAAGATGAATTACAGCTGAGAGATATTTAAACTGTATCTCTTTTACTTGCACATAGGAGGATAGTCAAGTTAACATCTGACAGAGAGAATTACTTGGAAGAATACCATATGCCTTAAACAGAGACTGGGTGAGATGAAGATGATGCTGGCTGGCAGCAGAGAGCATTTTAAGGCATTTGAATAAAGGAAGAAGTCCATCTCTTACTGAAAAAATAATCTTCAGCAAGAACACCCACTGTAAATCCAGGCCAAGGAGAACAGACGTGACTTCTCCTACCTTTTAGTTGCCAGAAGACTGTAGATGTTTTTATTTTGCCAAATACAGAATCTTCCCTATGGTTAATTTTGCCTACGCTATTCTTAATTTTAAAGGCTAAGAAATTCTGCCAAACTAAGTGATGAATGCTGCCATTTAATTCCAGTAACTTCAAGATTTAGTTACTGTTTTCTGAATGGGGAAAACATGATGAAATCATACAAAAAGTCACACTCTATGTCCTAAAACCGCTGCAAATGAAGTCCAAAGTGCAGGTTATTAAAAAATATATTTCACGACAAGTTATTATTGGGCAGAAATACATTGACTGCTTCTCCTTTTCAGAGAAGAAATGTGTGAGTCAGAAACAAGGGAGTGTTAGCAGTGGTCTCTTACACAGATACAGGTGCAGTGAGCATAGAAACAAAAGTCTGAACAATAAAGTTTCATTCCTTATAAGCTCCCAGGTGCTATGCAGGGCTAGGCACACCTGTAATTTTAAGGCATTTCATCTTATTATTAAAGTAATGTGCTTTATAGATGTAAATAAAATGTGTTCCTAGTTTCAGAACCAGATCAACTGTTTAATTGACTTCTCCATGCAAAATTAATTACCTTTTCAGAACAGCATACTTCATGTATTTATAATGCATTCCCTTTATCAGGGGAAAAAAAAAAATCACAAAGGTTTAGAAACTGAACCACTCCAGTGTTGGTAAATCCCAGAACAGCAAAATATTTAGTTATTGACAGCAATTCTTGTCCTTGAAATCTCAGCATTTTAGGCTTTCTCTCTGTAGGAGCCAGAAAGAAATTGGCAAGTAGTTATTGCTCTTTGTTCAGTTGCCATAGCAGCAATAATAACAAGTTGGATTTTTTCTACTTTTTCATCTTTATAAACCTCCATTTTCCCTTCAAAATACTGGAAATTTCTGACGATCGTAACTCATCTGCCCCTGAACATACAATTGCTCTGCTTTTGCCTAGGAGGAGCTGTGTTGCAACAAATATTTGTAGACATACGCTTGAGAATTTGTCATTGCAACATAAAGATGTTATGTTGCAACATGGTGAAGTTTAACACTTATGAAACTATTCATGATGCAAAGATGCTTCTCCCAGGCACTAATGTTTCATTTTTCTTTTCTTTCTCTAGTAAGGAATCAGGATCATAGAATGGTTTGGTTTGGAAGAGACCTTTAAAAGTTATCTAGTGCCAACCCCTTGCCATAGGCAGCGACATATTCTACTAGATCACATTGTTCAAGGCTGCATCCAACCTGGCCTTGAATACTTCCAGGATTGGAGCCTCCACAACTTCTTTGGGTAACCTGTTCCTGTATTTCAACACTCTCATGGGGAAGGTTTTTTTTCTAATATCTGATCTAAATCTACCTTGTTTCCATTGGAAGCAATTAGCTTTCATCCCGTCACTATGTGGCTTTGTAAAAAGTCACAGAATCACAGAACTTTGGAGCTTGGAAGGGACCTCCAGAGATCATCGAGTCCAACCTCCCTGCCAAGGCAGGATCACCTAGGGTGGTTTGCACAAGGAATGCATCCAGGTGGGTTTTGAAAGTCTCCAGAGAAGGAGACTCCACAACCTCTCTGGGCAGCCTGTTCCAATGTTCTGTCACCCTCACTGTAAAGAAGTTTTTCCTCATGTTGAGGTGAAACCTTCTCTGTTCTGATTTGTAGCCCTTTCTCCTTGTCCTATCACTGCTGATCAGCAAAAAGAGATTGGCCCCATCCACTTAACACCCACCCTCTCAGATATTTGTATACGTCAATCAGATCTCCTCTCAGTCTTCTCTTCTCCAGACTAAACAGCCCCAGGTTTCTCAGCGTCTCTTCACAGGGGAGATGCTCAAGTCCCCAAGTCATCCTCATGGCTTTCCACTGGACTCTTTCTAGCAGGTCCCTGTCTCTCTTGAACTGGGGAGCCCAAAACTGGACAAAATATTCCAGTAGTGGTCTCACCAGGGCAAAGCAGAGGGGGAGGGAGAACCTCCCTAGACCTAAATACTTAATATCCAGTCAGCTGTTCTTAGATCAATTGTAATCCNTGGGTAACCTGTTCCTGTATTTCAACACTCTCATGGGGAAGGTTTTTTTTCTAATATCTGATCTAAATCTACCTTGTTTCCATTGGAAGCAATTAGCTTTCATCCCGTCACTATGTGGCTTTGTAAAAAGTCACAGAATCACAGAACTTTGGAGCTTGGAAGGGACCTCCAGAGATCATCGAGTCCAACCTCCCTGCCAAGGCAGGATCACCTAGGGTGGTTTGCACAAGGAATGCATCCAGGTGGGTTTTGAAAGTCTCCAGAGAAGGAGACTCCACAACCTCTCTGGGCAGCCTGTTCCAATGTTCTGTCACCCTCACTGTAAAGAAGTTTTTCCTCATGTTGAGGTGAAACCTTCTCTGTTCTGATTTGTAGCCCTTTCTCCTTGTCCTATCACTGCTGATCAGCAAAAAGAGATTGGCCCCATCCACTTAACACCCACCCTCTCAGATATTTGTATACGTCAATCAGATCTCCTCTCAGTCTTCTCTTCTCCAGACTAAACAGCCCCAGGTTTCTCAGAGTCTCTTCACAGGGGAGATGCTCAAGTCCCCAAGTCATCCTCATGGCTTTCCACTGGACTCTTTCTAGCAGGTCCCTGTCTCTCTTGAACTGGGGAGCCCAAAACTGGACAAAATATTCCAGTAGTGGTCTCACCAGGGCAAAGCAGAGGGGGAGGGAGAACCTCCCTAGACCTAAATACTTAATATCCAGTCAGCTGTTCTTAGATCAATTGTAATCCATAAAAATAAGCAAAAAAAAAAAAAAAAAGCAAAGGCTGGCAAAGAAACCAAACTTTGCCAAAATTTCCTCACAAATCACTTTTCCTAATGTCTACATTTTCAGTTTTGCATGTTTTCTCCCCTTTCATTAGCTGACTAATTAATCTATCTATCATAAATATTGAGGAAAAAATAGTGGGAAAGCAAGTAGAATTATTTTCATGCATAAACTAAGGATAATTTCACAAAAAATAACAACTGTGCAGCTTTCTGTAATTAGAAATCACATAATTCTGCTAATATTTCTAAAGATAATCTTATCACATGCAGGAAGCATGAGGAAGTAATGTGCCTTGCCTAGGGTGACCCAGCAGGTAAGACCAAGTCCACGGGAAGAGAAATCATCCCTCTGGCAATCCAGTCTGGCCTCCACTTAAGCATGCTTCTTGTTTTGTGCTTGGATGTTGCTACTGTGACCATTCTGGCTTGCAGCTGTGCCAAAAGGAGCAGCCTCCATTTTGTCTTCATGGGCTAAGACAATATTCCTAGGACTGTCCCTGAACTTTCTTGGTGGTTACTGCTGTATTTCATTGAATATTTCAGGTTTAGACGTGGACAGTTGTGGAAACGTAGTACTTGTTAACACAGGACTCTCATTCATTAGCAGCATCTCATTGCCAGCAATTTCACTGGAGAAGATAGGATTAAATTTTCCTGACTATTTCAGCACTTTCCTCGCAAATGAAAATCTTCCTACTGCTTTCTACTGCAAAACAAAGCAATACACCCCCACACTGTCCACATATTTCTGTGGTCTCAGTTATAATCTTTGGCAGTAAATTTCACCATGAACCATCACAAAGATGTTGCCCTTACAAAAATCAATGAAAAATCGGAGGAATATCCAAAAGGCTGTAGAAAAATTCTAGATAAATAAGTGTTAGGTGGAGGCAGAATTTGAATATCAGAGAATGAAGAGTAGAGGAGAGAGAAGGGAAGAAACTGCCAACAGCCTCTGAAACAAAAGTCAATATTCCAGTAGAGAGCTATGCTCCCTCTGCTAGTAGCACTCTTCATGAGAAATGTCAAGGCATTTAATAGTATTAATCATGATGTAAAGAAGAAAGCCACAAAACAGCATCAGTTACATAAAGCTAGGCACTCTTTTCCATCACCATTTTTCATTAACATCATGTTGGCATTCTCTGACTCTAAGAAAACTTCAACTGTGCATTTACTCTGCCCAGTGCACAGGCTACCACGGTTTACCTCACATTTCTGGATGTATTTCATGTCAGTACACAGTCATGCAAAGTAAGTAAGCATGCAAAATTTAGTGCCAGGGCTTGGAATTCTTACATATCTAAATGGGCACACTGATAGCAGCAACAGTGGCACTCCCATAAACAAAGATGGCATACATCTTCCAGAAATGCAGCCAGAAATGTCCTGAGAGGCTGGAGGCACGTCACTTTTCTATTCAAACTTCTACTTTTGAAACAGAGAACATAATGGTAAAGCCAAGTGAGCAAATCAAGGCATTAGGAATTCTGTGAGAAAGTAAAAGATAGAAGAATCTTGTTTTACAGAGTATCTGTAGATTAAATATAGCTCTCAGTTTTGATTACATCCTGGATTTGCTTTTATTCGAGTCCATAGAGTACCTTGGGCAAATCTTCTTATTGCTCTTTCTCTATTTTTTGTCTTTTTCTTTCTTTATCTAAATGCATAGCTGAGACTAACACTGATCAGGGTTGGGTCTTTTTGTCTTTTTTCCAAGGGTGGAAGATTTACATTAAAGAAAATAAAAAACACCCCACTAAGCCATTACTAACCCCTTGAGCTACGCTATCTATTGAATAAATGTGAAGTTAATTTGGACTTTGGATTTTTTTCTTTAAATCTGAAGTTTCTTTTGAAATTTATGTTTTGTGTTATCTAGTCCAAGCCTTATTCAGCAGAATACTTAATGTTGCAGTGTTTATGCAGCTTTGGGAGTGTTTATGCAGTTTTGCTGGGAAGGCAGATTAAGGAAGTTTATGTAGCTTTTTGATCTGGAAATATTTGACAAGCTTTCATTAAATATCAATAAAATGCTTACAAGTATTTTGTGACAGATTAAGGCATATTCATGGAGAGAGTCACAGCTAGGATCAGAGCTCAGAAAACTTGACTCTTTTTCTGCATTTTTTTCCTATTGCTCTACCATATGTTACCAGAGGACTTTATAGTATTTGCAGGTTGGTTTTGGCTAAACATTAAATCAGTTCTTGGACAACAACATCTATAATTAGGGAGAAACTTCACAATGAAGAGGGTCTGTTTCCTCTCATCTACATAATATTATATCAGAATCACTTTTTCTTCAAGCAAAAATTCCTTTTTGGAATGTTGAATGGGTAAAGTGAAATGTCAAGCACATCTTGTCTTCAATATGTAGCCTTGTGCTACAGCAATGTGAGGGGGAAAAAATGAAGGCTTACTGACAGCAATATAATCTCCCCAATACTGAGATTGATCTAGTCTACAGAGGAAGGGATGACTGTTGTGCATACAAATGAAGCAGTAGTGCAATTGGAAAGATTGCAGTGAGTCTGACCGGTCTGTCAGCAAATGAGTGAGGCTGTTTACTAAATTTTATAACCTTCATCTTAAGAAACCATGTACAGGAGGCAAAAAGACAGCAATATGAAGGAAAAGTGAAAAGAGGAAGCGACTATGTTCTCTGCGCGTGCTCTGATTAAAACAGAATAGAGGAAACCAATCAAATGAACAGACAAGACAGTCAAGCCTGATAGATGAGGGCATAGTCAAGAAACTTTCTCCTTCATCCTGATGCTACCAGAACTGCATTAAACTATTTCAAATGTGATTTTTTTTCCTTATTCTTGGTGCAAACCATCATTAAATACTTCTAGAAGGCATTACAAAACCAATCCATTCGTCTGTATGTATGTTTCTAATTGCTTCACAAATGAGTTACAACCAAGTGTGATGAGTGCCAGCAGCTCTCTAGGGTAGTTCTTGTAACAGTCAAGTAACAGTGACTTATGTTAAAGCTAGCATCCTAAATTCTAACTCAGAACTTTTTATTTCTGATCTCACTGAATTACTATTAGGATTTGTAAGCTTTTACTCTGAAAAATACTTTTGACCTGAGTTTTCGTTAATGAATCAAATGCTGCCTCTGCTGAAACAATTTTTTGTTTTACCATGACAGTTTTGAATTTCATACTGACTGAGGGTCTTGTTCTGAGATCAGGTAAATTATCTTGACTATATTGACTTCATTATTACAATGCAAATTTACCCTCACAGAAGTTGACTCATCACCTACAAATCTACTGAATCTTGTATCAAATCTTTGCTCAAAGA
Source organism: Ramphastos sulfuratus (assembly GCA_013399055.1). Lineage (NCBI taxonomy): Eukaryota > Metazoa > Chordata > Aves > Piciformes > Ramphastidae > Ramphastos > Ramphastos sulfuratus. The sequence continues at coordinate 192,587 of WBNM01000968.1, read as the reverse complement.
ATAATAATAAAAGCATTTGAATTCAACAGGAAGCATTAATTTTCTGGAATAAAAGACTGTATTTATGACTACAGTTTTCATATACTTGTTTTCCTCTGCGACTCTGTTCCCACTGCAAATTAGTCTAAATTCAGCCATGGGACTCCATGCCAACATCTCAGTTAACTTTAATCCACCTTTAATGAAAAAAAAAAAAGGAAGTCCGTACTTTCATTTTTTTTTAGTAAACAATTTAGTAGTACATTGAATTGAAGTATTAGAGATGTTGTAAATTGTCCTTTTTGCTGTAATGTATTTCTCTTACTGTTAAAAGTGAGCATCATTCCTGCTTTCAGTCCTGCTGTGCTGTGTATAGAGCAGAACGGATTTACAAGGTGGCAACTTTCACTGCTCCTATCGTGCTCGCCAACTTACACTTCATGACAGAGGACAGATAAGCTCTCTGCAACAGTTTTATGCCCAACAGGAGAGCCACAAGGAACCCCAAATATTGCACTGTATGCCTAGGCTGCCAGTTACTCATCACCTTTGGAAATGGTATCACAGTATCAGAGTATAAGCAAGGTTGGAAGAGACCTCAAAGATCATCAAGTCCAACCCATTACCACAGACCTCGAGACTAGACCATGGCACCAAGTGCCACGTCCAAACGTGCCTTGAATGCCTCCAGGGACAGTGACTCCACCACCTCCCTGGGCAGCCTGAGCTTATAGGCTGAATTTACTCTATCTCAGGCAGAATTCTAATGGGGATTTAGTTACTGTCTTGCATAATCTACTTCTTTTCAATAAGTCTTTCTATGATTGCAGTGGCAATTAACAATAGATAGTGACTCAACGTGGTACCACACAGATGACTCACTAGATCTGCTTAGGCGACTATGAGGCCATGGAGGTAATCCACATTATCTCTTTCATCATCCCATCTAATTAAATACAAATCACTTCCTAATTTTTTAAATCCCCTAAATCTGCTTCTATAAGTCCCTTACTCACAAGAACACAGGCCACAGCAAATCTCTTTCATTCTGAATTATTTTGTTGCCAAATATATGCTTGCTGCTTCACATCTCAGTACCTCCCTCCGTGTGATCATTCATGCATCACCTCACTTCACTTCATACAGGAGAAATGAATTTTTGAGAAAATAAATGCTAATACTTATCTTCAGAAAAAAAAAACCCAAACGAACAAAACAACCAAAAAAAGCAAGTGCCTCTATGGTACAATTATATTGTATAAACCTACATGAACTGCAGATGAATTTGCAGTATAAAAGCTCTTCACTTTAGTTTAACATAGATGAAAATTAAATAGCATATTGTTTGGTCTGTACTGGGGCAACATCAGAAAAGTGAATGAGTCACACGGTAGTCTTGTCAGACCTAGAGCCTAATGATAAAGGCTCAGGTATAATCACAGAAGATATTTTCAGCTGATGTTGTCAAGACAATACATACTTTGATTTTTTTATCACCTTCTGGACGACGGTCTGAAGTTGGTGGATTCTCTGGCTTTTGGAATTTATGGCAGCAAAGCACATTCACAGAGTAAAAGTAAACTTTAAAAGTAAGATTTAAGGTTAAAAATCAGGTTTATTTAGTAGCTACCAAAATGTGCTAGCAAAAGAAAGGAAAGGCAGCCACACTTCATTTTCAGAGCTTCTAGGAATATCAGTAGATACTTTATTTAATGCTGAGCAATAAATTAAAATTGTCTTAGACATATCAAAGGAAAAAAAAAAATCACAGTTCTTAATTACAAACATCCTCCCCCAAAAAAACCCAACAAAACAAACCACAACCCCAGCCTCAAAAAACCCAAAAACCAAATAACCAAAACCCAAACCCACAGTTATTCTCATTACTTCCCAAGACATCTCAAGCTTATCTGACATTTAGCACAGAGAAAAGGGACTGTCTGGGGGGAAGGAACAGGTACTGTGGTTTGGTGTGGTGCAGCAAACCCTGACACTTCTTACCAAAACCAACCCTTCAGCAGGTTACTGACAGCAAACACCTTCTCTGCACATCAGGCTGGGCTGAATTTACAGTGCCGACCTTGATTGGAAGTTAGGCCATATTCCTTGGAGCACCTAAAACTTTGATGAGATCTAAATTCAAGAGATTGATGAGGAATTCAGACCATCTCTTACATGTGGTTGACAGGTCCTGTCCTATCAGCAGGAATAAATCCTGATGCTGAGAAAATAAGTAGCCATCTCAAAGACAAATATTCAGTTTAAGTTAGACTCTTCTACTCAGTGTAGGGAAAAAGTGTCTCTTGCCTCCTTTTAAGGTAGGTGACTTGTTCTTTGCAAATGTGTATCTCAATTAATTAGAGGGAAATACTAGATTGAATTACATCTTAAACTTGTATTTGGCTAAATTTCTGTGTGATAATACCTGTTCTTATTCTATTGTGAAATATGCACCTTATTATTATTTTTTTTTTTTGTGATTGATTTGAGTAATATTTTTTTAACTGATTTGCTAATAGATATTTGAAACAAATAGAAATAGTTATGTTCCCTTTGGAAAATGACAGCTTTGCCATTGCTTTCAGTGGGGGCAGATTGTTATGCATGTCTTGGACTCACCTTCAATAAAAGAAATAGAACTTTTTTGGTGCCAACGCTAAAACGCCTCTTAACTTTTCCTTCATTATCCAATGGCTTCTATCGTAACGGTGCTTGTCTTTTACAAAACATTTTAGAAATTACATCTCTTATTCTGTTTATGAATAATTTGCAATATTAACAAGTGATTTGGCACTATAAAGCATTTGTTGATGAGAAATTTAGATAGAAAAGTAGTATGTATTTAGTGCTAGAACAAGTTTGGAGGACATCTGACACAAAAGCATATTTACATATGCAGCAGCTAGTATAATAAATCAAGGACTCTGTTATTTTGCCAATCTAATTAGGGAACACAAATAGTTATTTTATCAACAAAATTGCATGATAACTCAGAGCAGCACAGGTAGATTGAAAACACTGTAGAATTAATTACTCTGACTGCAGAAGGGCATCTAGATCAATATGCTACCAACGAACCAACCAACTAATCTGCTGACATTGGTAATTAATATTGAACTTGCTATAAACCAGGCTCAGTGCTGTATTACCACTTTATTTCATGNTCACCACCCTCACTTCGTCCTAACATCTAGTCTAAATCTTCCCTCTGCCATTTTAAACCCATTGCCCCTTGTCCTGTCATTGCAAGATCTTATAAATAGTCCCTCCCCAGCCTTCCTGTAGGACCCCTTCAGATACTGGAAGGCTACTATAAGGTCTCCTGGAAGCCTTCTCTTCTCCAGGCTGAAGAGCCCCAACTCTCTCAGCCAGTCAACCATGGGAAAAAATTTCTAGAAGCTATATACATGACATCCTGACTTTGATGGGAAAAAAAAAATCATTCCCTGGAGGCACCTGTATCTTACCACTGACTGCTGAGGGAAGTTGTATGACTGACTTTGACTAGAGCTTCTTTGAGAGCTGATGGTGAATAAGATGAATCCTCTCTAAATGGATAAGCACTGAGGGCTAAAACAGAGTCTTTTTCCAATGTTTATTAAGGCAGATTTTTGTAGATACTAAATAGCAAAACCTTGCAGCTGATGTTATCTGAAGACTTACCAAGATTTTCCAACATAAGACAGCATTTTCAGCTGTTTCTAACTTTGTCTGTCTTAATGATGTGAGTTGAAACTTTCTGCGACTGTTTTTCAAGTTTTAACCAATGGCTGGCATATCTGAAATGAAATTTATAAAATTATATTCTATTCCATAATAATAAAATAAATAAAAAAGAAGAATATTGACATATTTCTAATAAATTCCCATTGCCTTCTTAAGGACAATACTTCAATGTGTTGGTTAGCATTAGGTATGTGACATTGGCTGCTGACACAAAAGCATGGCTAGATTTGCCTGGTTTATAAAGNATTTGTTAATATAAGAAGACACTGATCTCTGTCAGAAGCCTCGTGGCTGAGTCTGATTACTGAGAGAACACACCAGTGTTGGATGGTGCTAGTTTCAGTTCTGCTATCCAGCAGTGTGAATCCACTACTGAAGGAATCAGCTCCATTGCCAATGCTCATGGGTGTAGTGTTTGCATGAATTAGGATTTATTCACTTAAATGCATGTTGAAGAACTGGATTATGATCCGCAAGTCATTTCTTCTTAATGGCTTATTAAGAGAGATAATTGAAACAGAGTTTCACATCTTGCCAGTTTAGAAGCTGAAAGTTTAAGATCATCACCAATGCTGGTTTTACAGTCATAGAATCATAGAATCATAGAATGGTAAGGTTGGAAGGAGACCTCAAGGATCATCTAGTTCCAACCCCCTGCCATAGGCAGGGACACCTCCCCACTAGTACAGGTCACTCAAGGCCTCATCCAACCTGGCCTTGAACACCTCCAGGGAGGGAGCAGCCACAACC
>WBNM01000968.1:139275-187732 GCA_013399055.1 Ramphastos sulfuratus | reverse complement strand
AAAAAGAAGAATATTGACATATTTCTAATAAATTCCCATTGCCTTCTTAAGGACAATACTTCAATGTGTTGGTTAGCATTAGGTATGTGACATTGGCTGCTGACACAAAAGCATGGCTAGATTTGCCTGGTTTATAAAGCTCTATATTGACAAACTGCATTTTGGCATTTTGCAACTTGGAACACCTCTATGTTACTTTATTAGTGGAGTTTTTGGTGCCACATCAATCAAAATATCAATGACAGGTTTTACAACCTAAATTATAAAACCATGTCACTACTAGTGTTTTTTTCTTAGATTTCTTAAGGCAGAATAGTGATGGATATCACTCTCAGGCATGCAATTTCAATAGGATCTATGTTACAGACTTTTGAAAGACATTTAGCCTTGATTTAAAACTACAAAAATGTTGTAGGGCTGGGTTTTTTGCAATTAATTATCTTTGATTAAAGTTTTATGTTTCAATATTCATCTGAATTCCTTCAGCTTCATTCTTCAAACATTAGATTTCATTATAGTTTCTTCTAGTGGAGTGTTAAGCATTATTACAAATCTCTTCTTGCTGAAGACATTGATTTCCATATGGAAGGGTCCCCTTCATGTTTGCAAATTGTAGAACTTGAAAATGTTATGCAGTAGAAACTGCCCATTATTCTGAAGAGGATGAGAACCCTCTACATTATAGACTCGTGTGTCTACAGAGGTAGTTCCATTACACATTTCAAGGTATCCTGCCCTAACAGACCTGTTGTACTTTCTCAGTATTTGCCCTCATTTTTCTATTTAAGCTCTCTTCTTCAAAACTTTCAGTGTATATGGCAAATTAGTCACTATGAGAATTATTCATGTTTAAGTCACTGTTGAAGTCCCATGTCTGTATTTTAAGCTACTTTCAGTTAATTACTAAGTTACATTACAATTTCAAAAATAAAAACATCTCAGAAATTATAAATGATTCTTGATAAAAATATGTGAAAAATAGAAAACCAGCAAGGCTTTATTTGCCAAAGTACCGGTGCAGATCACTCAAGAAACCTGAAGGAAGAGTCTACATGCAGGTAAGAAAATGCATAGATAAAATTTAAAGAAGTCAGTGGTTGTTTATTCACATGTGAGTGTCTGAGCAGGAACATCCAGCAGAGGATGGAGTGGCTGTCCACCTACCAGAGATTTAAGTTGTCTCTGTCTGGTTTTAACTCAGTTTGTTTTGTGTATCTTATTGTGATATATGTTTGCTCATGGTGACTATTTTTACTTAATTTTGTCTTATTTTGTCCCTCTTTTCATTCAAAAAAAAAGGAAAGACTAAATGACACTGGATTTTGAAGTCGCTGACCCCTTAACATATAGATGATGACAGGACAAGGCGCGATGGAGGAAGCTGAGGCATAGGAAGTTTCATGTAAACATGAGGAAGAATTTTTTCACTGTGAGAGTGACAGAACACTGGAACAGGCTGCCCAGGGGGGTTGTGGAGTCTCCCTCTCTAGAGATATTCGAAACCAGCCTGGACACATTCCTGCGTGATCTGGTATAGGTGATCCTGCTCTAGCAGGGAGGTTGAACTGGATGAGCTTTTGACATCCCTTCCAGCCTCTGACATTCTGTGATTCTGTGAAATGATATTGTAATTCTGGCCTGGGCCTGGTGACTGAGCCTAGAAAATAAGAAAACCTCTCGACAATGTTATAAAGACATGTTTCAATTAATTTTATTTTGAAGTAATGGGACACTAAGTCGTATCAATACACCTTAACATATTGATCTAAGCCAGGCCGAATTAAGGATAAATAAAGAACATCTCTTGTTCAATTGTCAGCACATCTAGCTATCCTTCATACACACCACAGCAAACTCTAACCTAGTAGTTTTCTTTTCTATGTGAATTTGCTTGACAGTTACTAATACCAATCTCTGCAGCAGTGAGGTTTCCTCTTGAATTAGATGAAGTTTTATTCTCACCAAAACTTTTGACACTAGGCTTTGACGCTTTTCTTTGTCACTTTTAGATTTGATAATCAGAGGGCTGGAGCAGCTCCCCTATGAGGACAGACTACAAGAGTTGGGGCTCTTCAGCCTGGAGAAGAGAAGGCTTTGAGGAGACCTTAGAGTAGCCTTCCAGTATCTGAAGGGGGCCTATAGGAAGGCTGTGGAGGGACTATTTACAAGGTCTTGTAATGACAGGACAAGGGGCAATGGGTTTAAACTGGCAGAGGGGAGATTTAGACTGGATGTCAGGAGGAAGTTCTTTCCAGTGAGGGTGGTGAGACACTGGAACAGGTTGCCCAGGGAGGTAACCAGGTTGGACGAGGCCTTGAGTGACCTGTACTAGTGGGAGGTGTCCCTGCCTATGGCAGAGGGTTGGAACTAGATGATCCATGAGGTCCTTTCCAACCTTACAATTCTATGATTCTATGAAGACAATTGTATCGTTGCTAGTGATTTCACTTACTGCTGAAGAAAAAAAATTAGTTAACTACAAGTTCAAAATCGGCACACACAGTACTTGTAAGTGCATCTTCCAGTTCTTCCTGACTGTGAAGCACATATAACTTCACAACAAAAAAGCACAGAAAGCAGCAAGCAGCAAATGACTACAAGACCAGAAATTCAGAAAAAACTAAATTGTCAGGGATTGTGACATATATTGCCTATCTATTTTATGGATATCCATTGGACAGCTGGTATGAGCTGGCATTGGACAGGGCAGAGCATGAGATGTTTAATGGTTTTTATTCCTATTTCTTGACAAGCTGGATGCATGTATTACACTGTGCACTTTAATATTCTAACCAAATAACCTCAAAAGAAAAAATACTCTGTATTCCTCTTTAACAGATCAGTGTTGTCAGACACAAGTTTATACATACAGTCTTTGCCCTTGCAGCTTGTTCAAGCTCAGGCTATCTACAGAGCCCATCCTTTCCTGAAACAGAAAAGGCCATTTGATGAAGGAACTTGTACAGCTTCTTTGCCTGCTTTAGTGGCATAACTGCCATTTTTTATCATTTTTCTTTTTAAAAAATATCTGAACCAATTACTTCCCAAATATCTGAAACCCAAACATGTTACATGTAAACATTCCCATGACTATAATGTAAAACACAGGGCAAACCCTATCAGCCCCAAGTGAATCCCTATGACTGTTGCACAGGTGAGTTTAACATGCCACAAAGATGCCAGCGATACACGCTGTCATTAAAATTTGGCTTATGTTTTGCTTAAGGATATTTTTCTTTGTGCTTTATGCTGAACAGAGCTTTATATTAACTCATAAATATTTTAAATCAGATATGATCCAAATTTTGGGTTCCCATTGTTTGTTTAAAAGTACAGTGAGCAATATCATAAAAGATTGAGATGGAGCTGAAAAGGGGCATGAGGTGATGAATAACACATCTGTTTAATGTTCCAGGAACAGTCAGCATCAATAACATTTGCTGTTTAAATTCCAGTAAGACAGTAGTGATGTAGATGTTGTTCAGCATCTGTGACACAGAGATACTCCACTGCACTCTCATATATCAAATGAATTAATGGAGAAATATGTTGTTGTCCAAGTTTTACAGGAGGAGAAGCAGAAGTGAAGCGTGCACAACCGTACTTCATTAGGCCAGACTCAAGATTGCTATCCGAGTTTTCAAGTACATGAGTTATGTAGATGCCAGGGGAATTTTACTCTTTCTCTCAAACCAAATAATGGTGTAGTGCTAAAGAACATAGAAGAGATCACAGTAACACTTTTTTTCCTGTTACTTCATGATTTAGTTTTGAAAAGATAATAATATTAAAGCCTGATAACTTCTCACAATAATAGAATATTTTCTGAAGAAAAATAGTAACCATGTCATTTAACTGGAATGTGTCAGTATCCCCTCAAGTGAATGTAAAACATCTGTAAAGAAAGACAAAGAAATGTGCAGCAAGTGCACAAGAAGAAAAAGTTCCTCTGCCTCAACAGCAATTTCAGAATCACTCCAGTACTGATGATTTGGCACAAAATTCAGGTTATGAGTGATGAGTAAACCTGACTGAGCGAATAGAGAAGGTGGCAGTGGATTTGTAACACAAGTCCAGCAAGCACAAAAGCAAATGAAAAAGAAATGCTGAGGCATGCACTGAGAGCAATTAGAAGATAAGAAAATCTCTTCACTTCGTCAGGGTGGAAACACAGCCACACTGGACACCTGTACAGGATCCCCTATATTGTGGTGTTTTCACTGACTTAAATTCTGCTACTCTGAATAATGTTCTATATACTTGATCTTTTGGATCCATTTGCTCAAATTATGTCCTAACATAGATGACAACCTTCCTTTTTAATAGGCAATGGCATCAGGGTTGTGTTGTTCTGCAAAATGACAGTAATTTAAATAGATGATCTCCTAGTGAAATTTATTCTTTTATGAAGAGTGTAGTACTGAAGGACGAAGCATGACGCAGAGGTATAGAAGAGACATGAAGTCTGTTTCTATCTCTGCCAGAGTATTTCTGCACCATCCAGGGAAGTTACGTATTAAAATTACCATTGAGAACAAATAATGTAATTTATGGTCCTCTTTGCTGATTCTAGAACTGCAGTAGGGTATATCAGGATCTGAAGTTAAATTTCTACTTTAAAGACACACAGGAATGTGCATGTGTTCTGCATGTCTGATTTTCCCCATTTAAAAATGGGAGATGTTACTTTTCCAAAAGCAATAAATGATTAAATGCTTAAATATTAAGGAACAGAAATAAGTATTAAAACTTTTTTTTTTCTCTAACATACATTATTTTATACAATGAATACTTGTAATTTTTTTATCTACAAAACAGAGACAATTTTTAATTATTGCTATTTGAGAAAAGTGTATCGATATAAACATAATCCAAAGAGCCCAGTTATAAAAAAGTCTAATTGTTGTCTTGTTAACATTTCCCAGAATTAACAACTCTGAGTATATTATTGTCTAAGGCAATAAAAACAGTCCTAGCCCTACCCTATATAGGATCAGAATCTTGCATGAAAATGTAAGGCAAAGATTTCTGAGTCTGATCCAATGGACACTTTTCTGCAGTCAAATTACTCGACTTTCAGAGTTGTGTTAGGCTTTTTATCCTAGAAAGTATGTTAGACACCCATTAGCAAAGAACTGGCTGGTTTTGCAAACATTTTCTTGAAAGGTCAAAAGACACCCAAAACATGCTATGGACTCAAAATAAAATAAAATAAAATAAGATACAATAATAATAATCTAATTTAACTTTAATTCAATACCTGTTGTTGTGGTAGGCCTAAGCAGGCCAAAATAGGCTTACACATGTCCTGGCTTGCCCAGGCATGTTTTTCTGCTATCCCTCCTTCTGTTTTGGGGAGAGCAACTGTGGGAAAAGGGACAAAGAACCTGGAGCCACTGAGTCTGGGGACCCTGGCCCTTTGCATCCTGCAGTGAACAAGGTACACAGGCTTAGCTTGTGTATGCCTTGTGCAACGCCTGAGTTCTGCCCTAAAAAGGGTAAAGCAAGCCTATGGCTTCACCTAATATGGTCAAGCTTGGCTAAGTGCCATTCTGATTGACTATTCTGTGTCCAAAGGCCCATTAATCTCAGGCTGTATGGATAAAAGGAGATGAGCAGGGAGCATGTGTGCTCCACCGTTACATGTGTGCTTTGCCATTGTATCCACGTCCTCTGCTGTTATATTTGTGCTGTTTTATATCCTGAACTGTCTGGAAACCATGTTCCAAGAGCTTACCAGGAACAGCCTCTAAATGCCTCCATACAATCATCCTGCATAGCCAGCATGACATCGTGCTGAGACTGCACATCTCAAGACATCCTGCCCACACCTTAAAGCCTCCTGCCAAGATGGGAAATCCTGGAGATACACAGATCATCCAGAGGAGACCAGGACCAGATCAGAGATCGTCTGCCTCCTTTCCCCAGCATCCTGGGAAGAACCAGAAGTCTCAGCAAATGACAAGAATACCCTGAAAGCGTTTGGGTACTGTCTGAAGCTGTAGCCAGCCCTGCGAGTCAGGAGATAATATTTTGTGAGTAAATACGGAAAGCCTCTTGTAATTCACCATTGCCTTCTGCCATAAGCAGAACGGAGCTCCTTGAGTCCATCTCGTGGGCAAGCAGTGTATCATCTGCAAGCGGTACACTAACTGCAAAGCCTTCTCTTCCAGTTCAATTGAGTTCAATTAATGTTATATGTATTTATTAGTTATTTCTAGATTCTGTTGTTACTTGTATATAAAGTTTCCATGACTGATGCAAAGAACCAATTATTATTAAAATGATTGATCGGGGTGGTGAGAGTTCCGAATATTGAATATTAATAAACAATATTAATTTTTGAAAACATAATCTCACATTAATTAATTACCCCTCCACTACACTTGTCAGCATAGTTATTTCACAGCTTTTTTGCTTTCAAATTCTGCTTTATATGAATTCGTCAGGTGAATGTAGTTCTCTTGGCTACTATTTATGCTAGTTATAAAATTAGTTCATACCATTTCACATGCAGTTTCTTTCAGTGCCAGTATGTTTTCAAATCCAATTTTATGTTTGAGAGTTTTTAACAATGTTGCCAGAGCTCTATATAAAATATTTATTCACTGGAAGTATGAAAATAAAATTGATTCTCTGTTGGGCTGTTATTAGCATCAGTGTTCCTGAGGTAAAAAGAGATGCTATGGGACATATTTTCACAGTGAGCTAGAAGGCATTTTAATCTTGCAGTCACACTGAGTATAATTGGAGACAGGTGGCTAAAGCTCCACATTCTGCTTAAAAAATGTGACATTCTCTTCATTCAGATGTGCCTAATAAAGTCTTAAAATTCATCCTGTTATATATTGCCAGCAGAATTTTGCAAAATGGAAGGTAACATGCAATATAAAGCCAGCCCTGAGCCCACATGGATTTCAGATAGTTCAGAATCATAACGGCGCATAGTTACAGTACTATGTATCCTAGATTTTAAGCCAGAAACCACCACAATGGCCATTTATTCTGACCCTAGCATTTTCCCTTCCACAGCATTTCAGTATTTTTTTGTAGTGGAGAGATAATTACTTCACCCTGCTGAAAGAATGCTTCTTCTGAGGAGAAAATGCTATTTTGCTCACAGGCTTTGATTTATGAATATTTTTTTTTTTAATAAAGCATGTAGAAAAGGAACATGAAACTTCAATACCCCAGCACATTAAACACCAAGTAGAGTACTGTTTTAGACAGATTACTATATAGCCAAAATCTTAATAATTTTTTCATTGATAATTATTTCGCACTGATTTGTCACATGTAACATTGTTCATCTAACACTGCTCCCAGGTAGACAGCATGAATTGCTGATCTGATTCAGGAAGGCAATTCTTATATTCTTAACTAAGAAATACCCTAAGATCAGACATCTGGGTGAAGAATCGTGTCCTCTTGAACATTATCAAGGTTGAGGTAACACTTTGAAGTAAAATTTGCCAATCTTTCTCTTCTGTAACTGGATTTTAAATTTTTAAAAAATGATTTAACAAGGAAGACAATGTCTTGTACATTATCGTTAGATCAATGCTGTCTGCTTCTCATAGCAACAATCAGAGAGGATGCTTCCTCCCTGGAGGTGTTCAAGGCCAGGTTGGACGAGACCTTGAGTGACCTGTACTAGTGGGAGGTGTCCCTGCCTATGGCAGGGAGTTGGAACTAGATGATCCTTGAGGTCCCTTCCAACCTTACCATTCTATGATTCTATGATTCTATAACACGAGAGTCAAATAATTTAAATCTCAAACATGAAAAATTGTTTGCATTTTAAACTCCAGCTTTTTTTAGTTTAAAAGATCTGCTCTTAATAATCCAGTTTCCTGTACTAGTGTCGGGGAGGGGTAATTAGGTACTGCGAGACGATATTATAAAAATATTAATATATAATTTATTAATATTAAGCAATCGGAACTCGCACCACCCCCTACCACCATTTAATAATAACAATANCTAGTGGGAGGTGTCCCTGCCTATGGCAGGGAGTTGGAACTAGATGATCCTTGAGGTCCCTTCCAACCTTACCATTCTATGATTCTATGATTCTATAACACGAGAGTCAAATAATTTAAATCTCAAACATGAAAAATTGTTTGCATTTTAAACTCCAGCTTTTTTTAGTTTAAAAGATCTGCTCTTAATAATCCAGTTTCCTGTACTAGACATGTTTACTAACTAGGTATTGATCTACCCAAGTCTGCTGAGACCTCTTATAGATGGAAATCGTAGAAAAAGTCAGTAAATTCACATAAAAAAATTAAGATGGCTGCAAAATGAAGTGCAGTTATCTAATTTTAAAGCAACATAAACATACAGCTTCTATCCTAAACTGTCATAAACATACACTTCTATCATAAACTATGATTTAAAGCACTTATTTTGAAGGAAAAGACATATGTCAGATGCCCTCCTCATCCTTGATGAGATTCAAATCCAGAATAATTCACTTGGTACATCTAGCACAACTTCAAGCCAGTGAACAGGTAGGTTCCAGGAATGAGGATGAGTTTGCATTGTGCCTGTAAGGCCTTATGCCTTTGATATTATGTTGTTGACAGAAATCCTTTGCTCAAGTCCTTTTATGCTGAAAAATGATGATTAGCACTAATTATCTGAAATTGGTGGATTCATGTAGTGATTAAAGCACTGCTCAGTTTATCTCTAATGAAAGCTTGGTTCAGCAAATTGGCTACAGCAATCTTTTCGAGCTTCCTAAGGATTTACAATGAAAAAAAAACTAAACAAACAGCAATTAGTTTTAAATCTCACTGGAAGATCTTTTATCTAAAAATCTTGCTTATCAGCAGCAAGTAATGTAGTAACACAATAATAAACACAGATCACTCCTTGCTAAATTTATTTCAAGGCTGTTTGTATATACTCAATTTATCAGTTCCATAATGACTCGATAGTTTCATAAAACACACACACAAATGATTTCTGAGGAAGAGATAGGATTTTTGTCTTCAGAGTAGTCATAGCTGAGCCTGGGTAGCTGCTAATGTTTTCTTTTGCAATGAAAAATAACTAATTATTATTATTTTTTTTTAATTTGAAAATTAAGGAGAGCAATTAAAAAAAATTACTTTGATGGGGAAAAATTCCCTAGTTTATCTCCCAGATAAACTAAACATGATCTTGATAATCTTGGGGGCTGTAGAATAGACAGAATTTTTAGATAACCTGCCAGCCATCAAGTACACCACACAGAGATGCTAAAATGGTCTACCTATATATTCCTGTGTTTATTATGGGGAGGGCACTGATGTCCTGCACTTGGCAAATCCAGCAGACAATGAGATGAGTCACACAGCTGAGGAGGATACTTCAGATCTCCTTTAGAAAAGGAATTATTCTCCCACTGATTTGTAATGTTCGATTTAGCATATTTTAACTTCACCATTTTGAATTAAAATTATCATCACTGAGATATATAAATGCTATATCTTCTATTAAAAAACAACAACAAAAACCCATCAAACTTTTTTTTTTCTTCTTAAAAACCAGGCCCTTCTGCTCTGGGGTAGGCCACCCAGCTTCCAGCCTCAGGGTGCTGCAAGCCCATGGTGTGTGCTGGTGGTTGTGACTTCCAGCATAATCTCTACTGCACAGTGTAAACACAAATTTTAACTGAGAGCAAGGCTGCAGGGGCTTTACTCAGGTGTTACAATATCAAACAAATACCTTATTATCCCTCCCCCCCTCATTTTTGCTGACTACTTCTCTTCACACATCCTTCACCACAAGCTGGCAACAGTACATACTTGGTGACATAAATTCAATCTGCTCTTAACATGTTGCTCTTTTTAAACACAGTTGGAGCTCCTGAGCGTGACTGCATCACTCTGTCCCAGCCGGGTCTGTATGTGAAAGTCAGAACAGCCTGTTCCAAAGAGTAAGAAATCTTGAAATACTTTGTCTTGTAACCCAGCATGACATTTCCTGAGGAAAGCTGTGAAAACATCTGAGCTTACAAGATAGTCAGATGTTAGATCAGAGCTAATTCCTGATTAAAAATAATAACTTTAACAATAACTAATCCCTGATTAAAAATAATATCTTTAGAAAACATTCCTTAGCAACTTAAGGTGTTATCTGGCTGAAAGTGACCTCAAGGATCATTTAGTTCGAACCCCCTGCCATGAGCAAGGGACACATTCCTCTAGATGAGGTTGCCCAGAGCCACATCCATCTTGGCCTTAGAAACTTCCAGGGATGGGGCCATGGAATGCATGGGGTTGGAAAGGACCTCTAGAAGTCATCTAGTCCAACCTCTCTGTAGTAACCAGGCACATGCCCAAGTAGATCAAGTTGCTCTGAGCCCCATCAAGTCTGACCCTGAATGTCTCCAGGGATGGGGCCTCCACCACCTCCCTGTGTCCCACTGTTCTGCCACTGTCATAGTACAAAACTTCTTCCTAATGCCCACTCTAAATCTACTCTTCTCTAGTTTAAAATGGCTGCCCCTTGTTCTAGTGCTACATACCTTTCTAAATAGTCCTTCCCCAGCTTCCTTGTAGGCCCCCTCCAGGTACTGGAAGGCCTCTGTAAGGTGCCCCTGAAGCCTTCTTTTCTCCAGGGCAAAAATCTCCAATTTTCTGTCTGTTCTTGTAGCAGATGTATTCTAGCCCTCGGATCATTTTTGTGGCCCTTCTACGGGCTCTCTTCATCAGGTCCACATTCTTCTTGTGCTGGGGGTCCCAGAGCTGGCCACACTACTTTAGGTGGAGTCTCACCAGAGCAGAGGGGCAGAATCACCTCTCTTGATCTGCTGGCCACACTTCTCTTGATGCAGCCCAGGACTGGCCTTCTGGTCTGCAGGCTGTATTATTAGTTCCTGTCCATCTTTTAGTGTACCAGTACCCTCAGGCTCTTTTCCATAGGGCTGCTCTCTAGCATTTCCTACCCCCAGTCCACATTGATATTAAGAATTCCCCCAATCCATTTGCAAGACCTTGCATTTGGCCTTATTGAACCTCATGAGTTTCACCTGGGACTGCTTTTCCAGCTTGTCCAGGTCCCTCTGGATGACATTCCATCCCTCTGACATTTGTTTGTGAACCTAAATAGAGTTTTTAGGATAAAATCTCCTCAGATATTTCCCAACTGTAAAAACAGAAATATCTGAAAAGCACAGTAGATTGAATGTGTTAATAATATGGTGGAATATTAGAAAACTAGAATGAAAATTTAAAATTGCCAGTGAACTATGGCCTGACTAAAAAGACAGAAATAAGAAGAAAGAATATTTGCAATTTTTATTAACAGACTAGATAAAGTAAAATCTTTCTGCAACTGAAATTAAACTTGTTTCCCCATGTGATATTGGGAGAAATCATACAGTGAAAACCCTTATGGCAGTTTTCTTCACTCATTTGAACAGAATGCAGCAGTTGTGCTATCAAATTTATCATCTGGAAACCTGTAATATATTCAGCTTTCTGAAATAAGGGTGCACCTTTCTATTAAATTAAATATTTACTTGATTAAGATAGTAATAAGAGTCCAGTGGGCGAGATAATTCAATGTATTTTTGCTTGACACATTCATTTTTGAAGGAAGAAAGTAGTTTTATAAATCTAGTGGCAGAAGAAATAGTTTTGGATTTTAGTGAGAAAAAATACAGGCTTTATCTTTATGTGCCTCTGGAGTAGAAAGTAGATAGTAGCTAATTAATATTCATTTTACATATTTGGTTAGCTGCAGGACACTGCATCATGCAGCCGATTGGATTTGTAGAGACACAAAGAGTAGGGGTTTAGAGGTGGCTAATCCTTTAGAGAGTAAACACTTTGGGTTGCAAATATGCCACCATCAGAAGCTGCAAACTTCAGCCTTCCTGTGCTAATTGCTTTTGCCCTTTCATCCTCACTGCCCTATTTGCCTTCTGTTGCCACCCTGCTGACCTAAGATCTGAAGTGTTTATATTAACATGTATTTAAGTGCTTCAGTCGGGACAGGCTTAAAAAATAAACAGGTATTTGCTAGCTCAGCTTATTTTAACTGCAGCGGTGTAGAAATCATTCACAGGATCAAGAGGAGGTGAAATCCAGAGGGTCTGATTGAAGGCAGTAATTTGTCAAGCTGCTGGGACTATTTGGGGGTCTTCTCCTGAACTGACTCCTCCAAAGTCTGTTATACGTTTCACACACACAAAAGCTTTTACTTCTGTTTATTTGTTTGCTTGTTTGTTTGTTTTTATTCAGAGGTAAGAAATTTTGCCCCAGAAATTCCCAGTAAAAGGGAAATTGCAAATAACCTGTGTGAAAACATGCAATGTCCACTAACTGCTTTTGTAAGTCAAGATTATTTTATAAATAAATTGGATCTTTCTGTAACTAAATTACTATGATAAAACTAGCACTAAGCATAATACTATTTTCTCAGAGCTCTCGTGTGTGAGATTTCATCTTAACAGTCTGCTTCATCCTAAGGTCCATAGGGAAGAGATGTATTCATTTTTACTCAAGTATTAAATGATTCTGAGAACATACAATATTTTATTTTTCTTCTAGATCATTACAGAAGGTGCTACAGAATGATCAGGATGGAATAAGTACAACAGTATCCAGCCACTTGTTTACTAAAATCTAGTACCTTGAGTAATGTGACTCTTCAGAGATTCACAGAGCTACAAGAGAAAAATTACAGTTATAGATGTGCAATTTTTATTTCTTCCACATAAATCAATCAGAACTGATTTAATCCCTTATAACTTCTCTGGCTTGGGGAAGACTACAGAGAGCTCGAATGTAGAAAAACAGGATAGACATAAACCAGGTTATGTAATGTAGTGAAAAGGAGAAGGAGGAAAGAATGTGAAAGGATAAATGCAATTATTTTTAGAACATTTTTTTCCCCTAATAATGTATGTTATGAAATATAGGAGTGAAAATATGAATGAAAGGATTGAGGGGAGGATTTCTTACATGGCTGTCACTGTCTTTCAGTGTAATCCTCTCACTTTGATCATGATGGAAACAAGAAGTAAATAATTTCCTGATTCTCATTACTTTCATTTTTTCCCATAAAGTATGTTTAATCTAGGAAAACAAAAACAAACCAACCAACCCAGCCTCAGACATGCTGGCCTTAAATAAACTTTATAAACTTCAGTATGTATACACTCATCTGACTGAAATCACATCCTCCAAAGATTTTGTGATTAGGGATATTACCTAAATGAAGCCCTGGTGAGGCTTTCTCTTTCTCAATCAAGCAAGCATGTGTGGCAGTTGTATGCTGGCTTTTTTTCTTCATATGGTGCATTGGTACATCCCTTTGGGTGATTATACTGCTGGAAAGCAATTATGTTTACTTAAGGATGCTACAACAAGAAGGTGCTGAAGGGAAGCGTGTAGGAACACAGAGGAATATTTATGCAAGATATTTTGCAGGCAATCAGAGAGAATAAATAAATATTTGAATTAAGGCTCTGTAGTGTAGATATCTTCAGTCAGCTGAGAGAGAAAAGATGATAGTCTCAAGTCTATTTCTCTCCACTGATTTTAAAGGTAAATTCATTTGGATTTCAATAGGCAATAGCAGATATTTATTTGTTGGTAGAACCTGAAAAGGGTAACTAAAATTGAGTTAGTATGTTGGGTTTGTGTGGCAAGGTTTTCACAGTGGGTGGGCTACAGGAGTGGCTTCTGTGAGAAGCTGCTGGAAGGTTTCTCTATCCCAACTGGCTCCAAGACAGACCTGCTCCTGGCCAAGGCTGAGCCCATTAGTGGCAATGGTAGTGTCTTTGTGATAACATATTAAAGAAGGGGCAAAAAAAAAAACCCTGTGCAACTGCAGCTGGATAAAGGAGTGAGAATATGTGAGAGAAATAACACTGCAGACACAGAGGTGAGTGAAGTAGGAGGGAGAGGAGGTGCTCCAGACACTGGAGCACAGGTTTTACTATGGGTTGCAGTGAAGACCACTGTGAGGCAGTACTCCTGTAGCCCATGGTGGTTGATGGTGAAGCAGGTACCCACCTGCATGCCATGGAGAACTCCAGGCCAGAGGAGATGAATGTGGGAAGCCCACATTGGAGCAGGCTCAAGGCTGGACCTGTGGATCTATGAAGAAAGAGGCTCATGCTGGAGAAGATTTTCTAGCAGCACTTGTGTTCCCATGGGGTACTTAGAGACACTGGAGCAGTCTGCTCCTGAAGGACTGCACTCCATGGAAAGGATCCATGCTAGAGTAGTTAATGAAGAACCGCAGCTCATGGGAAGAACTCACGCTGGACTCTTCTTAAAATTTGAAAAATGTTGCATTTTTCTGAAAGCAAAATGGAACATTAAAATGGACATTTAACATAAATGAACCAAAGACCTACTATGGACCTTATAAGTGATTAGTTTTGCTGGAGTTCAAAGAACTGACTTTCAGTTTATTGAAATGCTAATGAAATTTTGACTATAATATAAACCATCATTTTTTCCTCTAAAACATTATAAAAGCCATTTCAGAGATTAATGTTGCAACCAGAATGTTTCATTTTTTCGTTAACCTACCAGTTCACTACTGAATTTACTTATAAATTTTCCATTTCTTCCAGGTTTATATCTCATTGCTCCACTGAGTTTAAATTCTATTAAAAATTTTATGACATAAGTATATTACTGTGATTAAAATATCAATAAAACAACCCATAGTGCCATTTTTGCTATCGTTTCTGCCATGCTGGCAAGATGAAAGAATTAAAGTGAGCATGTCTTTTATGATTTGGCTATGCATAGAGAGAATCCAACCACAGTGTTTGTAAGATTGGATAACATGACTCAACACAACTGTACCAAAAGCAAAAGAGATACTGAATCCCATGAATCATAAAATGAATTTTCACATTCAGTACCCTTTTTACATCTTTTCTGTCACTGTTAAGCCATGTACTGAAGATTATTTTTGTTGTCATTTCTGTTTTGCTTCTTGATCTGCAGGCATCACAGCATCTAAGTTCCTGCCAGTCATTTTTTAAGCAACCTGACCACCATTTGTCACATATTTTTCACTCTCTCTTTAGGCAAAGGAAAGGTTGGCAGAAGCTTGGGCTCAATGACCTCGAAGGTCTTTTCCAACCTGGTTAATTCTGCGATTCTGTGAAATGTGGTTTATTCTAGAAAACTGAACATTTCAGAAAAGGAGGAGTCCTAGGNGTCCTGCTACAAATCCTACCTTAGAATTCTCAACATCAATACAAGTTGATAAAAGTTTTATCTGCCTTGCAAATTCATGACTGGTCTTGGGGAAGAAAACATTACATTTTGTTAGATATATTTCAGTGTTTTTGTCCCCATAGGGGAATTTGACTTCTCACTCTCTCTTACTGCAGTGAAAAACACTTGAAAACCCAGCTGATTTATGTGGGAGATGAAATGGTCCATTTATGGGCTGGGACTTGGTTATTAAGACTCTAGCATTCAGCGCTTTGAATCACCAAACTTTCTGACTTCTTGTTCTGTGGGTGAAGTGTCTTTTAACAGCTATTGAGATATAGCCATTCTCCACCCCACCTTGATCAGCAGCTAGCTTGAGATATGCATTCACACAACAAAATATCCTGATAAGTTCTATCCATTCTAGGTTTAGTAAACCTCACTATTATGTCAGTAAAACCCAGGTAGTGAAATACAGGTTTTTTTAAATAGAATGCAAAGCACTTTTGCAATATTTGATGTATCTTAGGTCTTGAATCTAAGGTTTTCCTCCATGTATTAACGAATATTATGCTATTTGAAGTCAGTAGACATCTGTGTCTGTGGAATGCATTAGGAAGGTAGAGGATATTGAATGGAGTGATGTTGCTTATCTGTGTTCTAAGTCAGAAAATTGAAAGGAGCATCCTGGGTTTAGTTTATAATAGGAAAGAATTAAGAGCATATGTTTTCAAATTCCATTAAGTCTGTTTTTTTCCTTTTAAATTCCTGATCAGTAGGGCTCTTCCTCTAACCCTGGTAATTTACAATTCATGATAATGGAAAATTCTAAAAGGATTGAAGTTTTGGTAACAGGAAGTAATTTTTAATTAACTTTAACCTAATTTCTTTTTTTTTTCCCCAAGCTTTCTCTTTATAAAAAATAGCAAATGGTCCCATGAATGCACTGAATTTGCCCTTCATGAAGTTTTGAGGTTCTGATTTAGGTTTATGTAAAAGTGTTGAAGCTCCCACTAATCTGAGAGAATAACAAGTCATTTTGCTGCTAACAACTGTAAGGAATTATTTATGTTGCCATTATCTGGGAGAGAGAGCATATTGCCAAGGTTAAGAGCTGAAGCATGGAGTTATAGCAGAGAGCATTACCAACTTAGTTTTTAAATATAAATCTTTCTTCTGGACAGGGTGAATTACTGTGTGGCTATTAATTCTCATTTATTTCAAAGTACCTTAAATATATGTGAGCATGCTGTGGTACTTTTCCTTCATCTTCTCTTGTTATTCCTCATTCTTAGATGTTTGCATACTGCTGTATTCTCAATCATGACTTCTGCCTTGTTGTCCTGGTCTAATTTAGAAGAGAACAAATCCTGTTCAGTGATTTTGCTTTTTAGCCCAGTCTCTTCTAAGCAACTGCTCTTTCTGAAGCTAACAGCATATTTTTGCAGAGAGTGTCTGCTTCTAGAAGTGACAGCACTCTGTTTCTGACTACTGCTAAGGGTAGGTGTGCAGAAAAGCTTGTTCCACTGCAGACTAAGGTCACTGCAAAGTCCCATGTACTACACTGCAGCTGCAGAAACTAAAAGACTTCAACTTTGGGGAGGAGTGGGCAGGACAAGTGAACCTAAATTGACCAGCAAGATATTCCATTCCATATATATATATTGTATTCAATACAAAGCTGAGGTATCATAAGGGTTGACTCCTCTTCTTCAATAGGTGGCATCTGAAAAGGACTCTGTCTATTCTGCCTTTGATCCCAATCCATACGTTCCTGAACCCAGTTCCAGAATCCAGCTCCTAAATTCTGGTTCCAGTCTGGGATTTCCCCATTGCCACCTACAGGATTAGTGACGATGTTGACTAATTGCCATCAGAGGGGTGGAGTTCAATATTTGGTTTGTATATATGTGTAGGTATTTAATTTAATTGTTATTATTGTCATTAAATCTGTTTCAGTTCTCTTTTCCAATCCATAAGCCTCTTTCCTTTGATTCCCTTTCTCTTTCCCTGTGGGAAGGGAGAGGGGATAATAGAGTGTGTCTGTTGCTCATTTAATGGCCAACCTAGTACGAGAACTTGACATTTGCTTCCAGAAAAGTTTTATTGAGCAATGTTTGTTTCATAGGACTGCCTGGATATCTGAAACTAGGCATATAGATATTTGTCTTGGCAGCTCAGATAACAAAGTCCATAGAACAGTGATGGACCTGCTTTATACTTTCAGTATGCTTTATACTTCCACAAAGCATGCCTTGGAGCTGTTTTGTGCTGCATGAACAGGGATTAGGAGCTTGAAGGAACTGTGACCCTACTTGCACTCTACTCAATCAACTTTTGCAACCTCTCTTTTCTGTGACTATATTCAGACAACAAATCTGTAGTCTACCAGTGGTATTTCCTGCATGTAAGTAACACTCTTGATTCTATATAACACATTTATGACTTTCCCTTCCTTCTTGCTCAGTCCTGTCCCAAAGCATTGTGACAAGCAATGTAGCTTACTGAGGTTTTCACTGTGCTAATTGGATCTCAGACAATGTGTAACTGTTTTTTGATTTAGCCTCTGTAATTTTGCTATAGTAATAGCTATGACAGTTTTAAAACCAAAGAAAACTGCGGATCAAGACAAATGGTGGAAGAGATCAGATAAATGGACAAACCAGGTGGGGTTATTAGGGCCTCGATAACATAATTTTGAGGAGTTCCAAAATTTTAATTTCTTGAAGCAGGAAATGGTGATGAAAGAATCCGATAGGGTATTGAAGTTTAAGGGGGGAAAAAAAATTGGCAGATGTTTAATAATGCATCCTAAAAATCTGCTGAATGAGTGATCAACAAGTAAGTGATAGATTTGCAGGGGATGCATTAAAACTCAAGGTAAAAGGTAGAATAAATGGAATGGGCTGCCCAGGGAGGTGGTTGAGTCACCAACCCTGAATGTATTTAAAACTCGTTTGGATGTGGTATTGCGGATGTGGTTTAAGGGTGAACTTTGTAGAGTAGGGATAACAGTTGGACTTGATGATCCTGAGGGTCTTTTTCAAGCAGGATGTTTCTAGGATTCTGTGAAATGAATTCTGAGGAGATAAACAGAAGGTAAGTAACAATGTGCCACGTGATGATGTAGAACAAACTTAGATCAAACTCAACAGCTCCTCCCAGACAACAGAAATGCATGGAATGAGATAAGCAGATCAAAGGAATGGGAGTATTTCACATGGATCCTTCTAATCTGCTAATTATGTACACTACAAAGTGATACGGAGTTCTCTCAATTAAAGCTCAAGTAGTTGTCATATTCTAATGTATTGCTGTTACCATTTTTAAATGGTAGATACCTGTCAATAGGTTAGTTTCCAGAGCATTTCCACAGTGTCACCAGCAAGAGTGTCAGTTTTCTGTCAACAGTGTAACTGCAGAAATGCCACACACTTGTTAATTCTGGCAAGCACAGCATATGTCACGAATATCTGAAAGTTATGATCCCATCTGGTCCTCCCATTTAAGGAGGAATGGAATATGAAAAAACTTCCATGACAGACTTTTAGAACCTTCAATGCAGTGGTGTGAGCTGCTTAAATGATTTTTTTTTTTTTCAGTCTATGCACAAGAAATACTTCTGCTTTCAGAGAAGCAATGATGGAGACCCTATTTTCATCTCCACCCTCAATGCAGCATGAAAAAGCACTGTGATTTGGAAACTGAAATGGAGAGCCATCACAAAAAGTATCTGCACAAAACCAAATTCTCACACAAGCTGCCTCTCAGGTCCTTTGCTCTGCAACAGCTTATGGTATTCATCTAAACAACCAAGACATGATCATATTCTTCTCATTGTTTGAATGCATCTTCACTGACTACAGTGGCAAGGAAATGTACTGATTTGATATGCCTTTTATGCTCTCCTCTGAGATGAAAAGGAATAATACCTTCGTTTTGAGGTGAGATAGTTTTTAATTGTCTTCCCTACCTATGACTGCTAAGAATTTCCTTGTTAGATGGGGTTAAATGTTGTACTTAAGATTGAGCCAGTAAGGCTGAGGTTGCACAGTGCCTTGTGGAAGCTGACTAATAATAAAAAGCATTTAGCTAGTCATTGTAATGCTATGGTTATATGAATCTTTTCAGAGCCTCTCTTCCCAGTGTGATAGAAGGATGCTGCAGATCTGTGTTCTCTGTGTGCCAACAGTGAGGTTGCATGTGTGTTCCCAGTTGGTGCATGTGGGCACACACATGCACATGCACTCAAATGCACACATGGCCAAACACACAGAGCAGCACAGAGAGAGGTCAGTGCCTTTATCAGCACCCACATAAACACCCACAGCACTCACACATCATGAACATCACAGATGGCATCATCCCATTCCTGCTCCCAGGGAGGATGGACTTGGAGTCAGGATATATTCACACCCTTAGTCTTGCTTCACAAACACACATCTGTGGGTTCCTTGAATACTAACACAGATTTAAAAACCATCCTATGTCTGTGGCTCATTCCCACACACAGGCTCAGGCTTTGGGCGTTTCTCTATATGGATGTCTTCCTACTCACCATCTGGTCAAACCTGAAGTTCATGAGTGGTTTGCATAGAGGGAGTGACCTACACAGAAAATAGAATGGATTCCATAAAAAAGTTACAACAGACTATGGTAATAAGCCATCATGTTTGCCAGACTTTTGCCTACTTTCCTTTCTTTATTCTTGTTATCCTTCCTGGCCACAATTGATCCCTCCCTTATCCTACTTTTGATCCTTCCCTGAATGTTTTGCACATTCTCACAGTCATGGAGAAGACACAATACAGTTTTATAACATCTTCAAATTCCCTTTGCTATACCTCAAAATCCTCTTCTCCATGCATCTCAAAATAATTCCTCTACCCCTTTTGAATATAAACCTTCTTAGTCTGTTTGGCATTCGAGGAAGAGAATTTATTTTCCTGAGGTGTCCTGGCAAGTGGGAAAAGGGACAATAATCTAATTGTTTTTCTTTGACAATGTTAAGAGTAGGTGACTTGGTGTGCCCTGTATTCACTGATCAGGTTACTTGCTGGGTTTCTTGGCCTGTCATAGGTCCTTGGATGTTTGCTGAGTCTTTGTTTTCACTGTGATTAGATTTTTAAATGCTTAACCTAATAAAACCAGGTAGTTTCATCTGTCACACAAATATAATGAAATGTGCTATGTATGTACTGCATTCTTACAAGGAATGAAAATAAGCTTTTATCAACACAAGGAACATACTCTACTACTTTTCATGCAAAATTTCCAAGAACTCTTTGTCTTAAAATGTTGGAGACATTTTGCAAATCTTGTCTGTGTGAAAGACTTAGTCAGTATCAAAAGTTATTCTGATTATCACCATTTTTACTTGTGGCTTTGTAAAAATCTTCAGAAATATCAATTATAAAATAATCCATTTTCAGTTTTGGTTATGATATGCACAAGTGTTATTTATCAATACAATCTCTTAAGTGAATTAATTCTTTTTTATAATCACAATTCATATAAAGTACATCTCTATCTGTAAAATATGTCTTCTCTGCATCAAAGAAGGTAGAATAAAAATTAATTGCTTAAAAAAATTATAATATTTCATTACAAAAAATAGATTTGTTCATGTATCTTTTTAAAAATTTCATGGTTCTGCTGGAATACTATACAAATACAAGACTGTGACTGCACAACTTCAACTTGTGAAGGGTGGAATAATTCATGAATGTAGAGAGTCAAGCAGATGATGGCAGCACAAATGACTGCCATATGTCAAAACACTCCTCTCATAACTACTGTACATCATCTTGGAGCTCTATTTCATTACACACTAATTGTGTAATAACAGCAAACTTTGGTTAGGATGGAAAGGCAGTCTTATTTTACCTTACAAGCCTAAAAAATAAAATTTGTTTTATGAAAACCTTAATTAAAAAATCTTGCAGCTTTTTTTTTTTTTTTTTAATTTATGCAATGTTTCAGGACGCAGAGACAGAAAAAAGACTGCAGTAAGATCCCTAGTAAATAGCTGATGTGCTCACATGCATTTAGGTCAATGAAAGCTCTGTAAGAGCTGCCATAAACACAGTTCACTAAATTAAGCAAATCACCAATTCAGTAGGCATTCCTTTGTATTTCTACATCAGATATAAATTAATATAGGCATTAAAAAATATTTCTTGTTTTTCACAGGCATCTTTTAAAGTTCATGTTTAATATTTTGTCTGCTACAACTAGTGTGGATAGGTACAGTCTTTAGAGACTTGGTTTAAAAAAAAAAATTACAGCAACATTTTTCTTAAAAAGAAAAAGTTTGGTCTACAAGGTGATCCCTAAATGATGCCCTTATGTTCAGCATCAGACTTAGAATCATAGAATCATAGAATGGTAAGGTTGGAAGGGACCTCAAGGATCATCTAGTTCCAACCCCCCTGCCATAAGCAGGGACACCTCCCACTAGTACAGGTTACTCAAGGCCTCGTCCAACCCGGCCTTGAACACCTCCAGGGAGGAAGCAACCACAACCTCCCTGGGCAAACTGTTCCAGTGCCTCACCACCCTCACTTCAACAGAAGAATTCAGTTCAAAATCAAAATGTCTGAATTTAGTTCTGTATGTATAGTTACCTCTAAGCATGACACACATCAATTCATCATGGAGTCAGAATTTTGTTAGAAATTTACCCTAAAGTAAATGAGTAGGTCTTTGATTCAATTGCCCACTTA
Source organism: Ramphastos sulfuratus (assembly GCA_013399055.1). Classification (NCBI taxonomy): domain Eukaryota; kingdom Metazoa; phylum Chordata; class Aves; order Piciformes; family Ramphastidae; genus Ramphastos; species Ramphastos sulfuratus. Next base: position 165,825 of record WBNM01000968.1, on the reverse strand, counting down.
TAGGTGCTTTATTCTATATGATATGCAATCCGGATCCCCTTGTGAGGCTGACAGGTCTGTTACAGGACACTTGCATCCTTTGGGTTCAGCAACTGACAGACAGTATACCTTAGTGTATCTCAGATTCCCCTGAAAATTCATGTATGGGCAATGGAACAAAACCTCACATCTCTTTCAAGTACAATAGTTATCATGTCCCTAGACAGTGATGTGTGGAGAGCTGCATTTAGGTCTCTGACTTGTGAATTAATCACCAATTCCAGTGAGTGATGTAGCAAGTACTTCCTACAGTACTTTCTATAAAGTGGTTGTCCATTTATTGTTGGTATTTTGGATTGTATGCAAATAATAGATTTCAGTATAATTAGGGGTCAACATCAAGTCTAATGTTTGCAAAATTAGATTTGCAAAGCTATATTGATTTTTTTCAACTGCCATTTTAGATTTTTTTTTATCTATAACAGATTCACAAAACCCTTTTCAGTTACCATTCAATTCTAGAAACAGGAGGTCTCCAGTTTCCAAAATATTAGATGGAAGTCAACACCTTGCTCTTAATGGTGCACATCAGCTTCATGCCTTCAGCTTCAAGATTACAAACATCAGTAATTTTTCTTCCCAAATCTGCTGACAGACTCAGTGCAGAAAGGTTCTTAGAGCATGCATGGCTAACAGACTCCACATACATGAGTGGAGTCAAGGTTACCTATTCTGTCCAATAAGCACAATGATTAAAAAAAAATATCAGGTTCATTCCTGTCTTGAGCCTACTGGAAATCAAAAACCCATTTCAAATTTCTGAGAGAAGAACTTTCTAAAGAAGTTACTTAATGCATAGTATTTATCTTGCTAAATATTTATTGAACCTGTTGAGGTAGTTCTCAAGAGTGCTGGGTTGTGGCTTCTGTTCTAAGATGCATCTTCCTGCAATTTGGTGAAGTTTTGAAGTAGTCAAAACTAGACTAAAAAATTAGACTGCAAGTATAAATCTATTTTCTATGTCTGTCCCAACTTTTCTTTTGTAGATAGATCAATTACAGTTTATTTTGGTTTAGTATTCTTATGTCACAAAAATCAAACTATAGAGAAACCATTTAACACCATGTCCCCTCCTCAAATAAGTGCAACCCTTATTGAGGTCTTCAGAGCATGTATCCAGATATAAACTATTCTTCCTTTTATTGTACATGCAAAATTGATTCATTCCAATGTGCCCAGGTATTCTTTTATGAAAATTATTCTGAATAGTATTTGCATATCTGGAACTGAAGAATTAAAGACAAACAACTTTTCAAATTTCAATTCTCATGTTAACTAGGAAAAAAAAAAAATCCTGGGGAAACTTCTGGTGAACTACATATACTAGTTTGCATAGCTTGGAAGTATGCCTGTATGCCTTTTATATAACAGCAAGTTGAATAGATGGAGTTTTCTGAAGAATCATAGAATGGTAAGGTTGGAAGGGACCTCATGGATCATCTACTTCCAACCCCGTCATAGGCAGGGACACCTCCCACTAGCACAGGTCACTCAAGGCCTCATCCAACCTGGCCTTAAACACCTCCAGGGAGGGAGCAGCCACAACCTCCCTGGGCAACCTGTGCCAGTGCCTCACCACCCTCACTGTAAAGAACTTCCTCCTAACATCCAGTTTAAGTCTTCCCTCTGCCAGTTTAAACCCATTGCCCTGTCATTACAAGACCTTGTTAATAATCCCTCCCCAGCCTTCCTGTAGGCCCCCTTCAGATACTGGAAGGCTACTCTAAGGTCTCCTGGAAGCCTTCTCTTCTGCAGGCTGAAGAGCCCCAACTCTCTCAGCCTGTCCTTGTATCAGAGCTGCTCCAGCTTCTCCAGATGATCATCTTCATGGCCCTAAGAGTATTATCTTCTTTTCAAAATGAAACCAGTTTTTACTTCTTCACAGATCAATGATTGACATAGCTTGAGTTTTAGCCTGTANATGGTCTAGTTGATTGGCTAGGGCTGGGTGATAGATTGGACTGGATGATATTGGAGGTCTCTTCCAGCCTGATTGATTCTATGATTCTATGAAAAGAGAAAAAGCTTAAATTGCTCAGTGCATGAATGACATATTGGTGACCTTTGTAATACACTAATAGCTACACATTTATTAAACTGAGACTTAATTACCAAAATACATCTCAAACAAATCTGTAGGGGGTTAGTGTTACATGGAAAGGATTTCTAATTTTCTTTAATGAGCATGCAAGAAATAGACAAATTGCTCCATTTGAGAAAATATATTCAGTGACTTGTAAAACTCATCATGGAAGAGACCATGCTGACTAATAGGAGAGAAGGAAAATCTCAGCCTGTTGTTTTTTACAAACATATAACAATATGTATCATTGCCATAATACTGCTTAACATTCAGAAGGAAAGAGAAGAATGTTTTTGACTGTTCATTGTCACAAATGTACATGGAAAGAGAATCAAGAGCTCCACCTGAGTCTTGACTTGTCATGAATATTTATTGTAAATACAGAGGCGTTTGTAAAGGCGTGAAGAGATTGAGAAGACTCATCTCAGAAGTTTAGCACATGAATTATGACAGATGAAACACTCCAAAGGCAAATCCATGCTGATTCAGTATGAAAGACTGGACTCATAGCTCAAAAAAATCCCAAAACATAGTTTGATTTGGTTTCCACCAAAATATGTCAGAATGCCTGTTATACACTGAGTCTTAGCTGCCGCTGCGTTTAGTTTGCTGAGGGAAAAGAATTGCCAACAAGTCATAGACAAAATAAAAAAAAATAAAGCATTAACACTATGAAATAAAAAAGATCAATGAATCACAGAATTGTTTAGGTTTGAAAAGAACTTTAAGACCATCAAGTAGTGATAGCTGTTGACCATTCCCCCCCAAGTCCTTTTCTGCCAGGCAGCTTTCCAGCCACTCATCCCCAAGCCTGTAACATTCCATCCTCCTCATTTTACTGTCTTTTGTATTACTAAAAATGTCTGTACTTTCTACTGCTTTTGTCCATAATCTTTCAATAAAGTGCTCTGGTAAATAGCATCAGAACATCAAAAGAAGTACAATGATGACTATATATTTATTCTATAGGATTCAAAATGCACAGTCTCCTTCCTCTGAAATATCATGCTTTTCATTTTTGTTTCCTGTCTTTGATTTCTTTGAACTTAAATAATAATCTGATGCTGTCACTAGACCTGTGCTGTGACAATAATTGCAGTTTGACTAGTATTTTAGCAGTTAGAAAATTAAAACTACTTAGTTATTAGTTTTACTTCTTTCCAAGCAGTGTTTTAGAAATTCTGTAGACAATCATATTTTTGTCATCTTTAGAAGCTACACCTTATTAATAGCAGGTTAATGCTACTTCTGAATAGCATTTACAGTTTTCTGTGCAGATGAGTTTTGGGGAGCAACACAATATCTATGAACATCACAGAAGCACAGAAACAACCCAGTTGGAAAAGACTCCCAGAATCATCAAGTCCATCCTGATCCACTCAGAATCTTGAAAAAATAGTGATTTTATGCATTAGTTGTGAATGTAATGATATTCTACTATTCATTTTGATGATATGGTAATCTGTTTTGTCATCTATGAAGGTTTTGATGTTTTTGTTACTTTAATATGATTTTTTAGGCTGCATCTTCTGATTTGCTTACCCTTTTCCCTTTCACTGTTACATCTGTTTTCTACAGTGAGCTTGAGATGTTCAATTTTTTGTCTTCATAATTTTTCACGTGCCTGACTTTTTTTTTCCCCACAAACCATATTTTGTCAGATTTTCTCTCTACTGTTTTTCTAATGCATTGATAAGCTTAAATTTCTTATTTTATTGATAATATCACATTACTAATTTCTCTCTTGAAGCATATGATGTAATTATGATGTCTGCTATCAAGAATGGCAGCATATGTCACTGCCTTCACATAACTATCCATCTTGTAATTGTTGCATTCATCTTCTTCAGTCTCAGCCAGCTCCTCCTTCTTTATTTCCTTTCCCTTGGACTGCCTTTTTCATGTTTTTATGATCACATTTGTTAGAGCTTTCATTGCCTACAAGAATGGTTACCCGCAGCTTTCCAGCTAAATAAGCATTTAATAAAACCTTCAGTGTGTGGAGGAGTTAATTATTGTATTTTATGGAATTTATTTGTTATTCAAAACTTATTCATATGCATTATGTTTGTAAGAAATCAACTAGGCCATTTTTTCTGGTGCATTAAGAAAGGCATATAAAACATTTTGCACAAACATTTTAACTCACTATCTATGACGTGGCTTATTTTTTTAACCCTTAGATGTAAAATTTGAAGCTGCCTTTGCTTTCTTCAAAGTGTTTGTGCTGGTTTGAGGCTAATTGGAATATTTTAATAGAGAAAATTATATTACAGGCTGTGAAAGGAAAACAATGGTGATGTCTACTTCACTCATAGGCTGGCTGAGATGTTTAAGAAAAAGCACTAAAAACAAAGATAAGTCAGTCTCTGGGGCACAGCATCTTGGTCTAGCAGCTTCTGGCTTTTCTTCTCTCTGCTGAGTAACCTCACTAACCACTTTCCTTCTAACCCCCCTGGCTGATCCTCCAAACTCACCTTGCATGTAAGGCAAACCTTGGGGTAAGGTATAGGGCTGGGAAGAAGGTGGAAGGGTGGTTGGGAGCCCCTTCTGGGGTCTCTGATTTCTGGGAGGGGTGTTGTGTTTCTGTATTACCTTTACCTTGTATATTTCTGTAAATATTCCTGTATATAGTGTATATATGTGCTAAGCTGTAAATAGAGCTTCATTCCTTAACTTCCAGCCGGCTGAGTTCTAGTTTGGGTCATTTTACAAAGTGTGGGGGGGTGGGGAACTCCCAAACCATGACAGCGTTCCTCACTATAACAGGGCAATGTTTGTGCAGTAAGAGGTCAAACACCCACAAAATGTGCCATTAAGATAGAATATCAGAAAGTAAACCATCTCTTAAGAGATTGCCCTGGAGCAATCTCAGAAAGGATCAAGGCAGCTATGAAACTGTGTGGTTCACTTGTTAAGACATTTAACCAGCAGTTTGTAAGCCTGAACAGATGGATATGGAGGTACGCAGTCAGGTGTGGCTTTTCTCACTCTGTGGAGTTTGTCAAATGCCTTTTGGATTTTGCCAGGGCTCTTCTCTGTTCCATTTTTAATAATGTCAAAGTGAAAAGTGAGTGATTTGTGGTGTGGCACTGCTAATACAATCAAGGCACAAAGCTTGAGTTCTCTAACTCAGCAAAACTAAACTGAGACGAACTGACTGGTGTGGTAGCCATCAAAACTTAATAAGATTTCATCTCTTTTCAGATATGACAAATGAGACATCTTAAATTTCTCTAGATTTACAGGTGCCTGAATTCTTTCTACACACCTGTCTGAATTCTTTCTACAGTTGAAATTTAGACTTCATTTTACACTCTTTTCTCAGGTAAAAATCCTATTTTTTGACTTATTATTTGTGCCAAGCTTTTAGCACAAATTTTTCTGAGACTGGTAATCAGCTCAAAGCTGTAAGAGCAGTGTGAGCCTCTAGGGTACTTTGAAAGCTTTGCAATTAGTAGACATCGAGTTCATTTTATGTATGTAAGGTTTTATCCAAAGCTTTATCAAATGTAATGCAAATGTTTATACTAGCTTCAGTGAAAATTGAGGAATGCTCAGAAAACATTCCAGATGAGCAAGAGTACATTTAACGTTAGATACATGAATAGTGCCGTTTAAGGCAGAGAAAATGATTCTTGTTCTTAAAATGAGAATATGTTTGAAGAATAAGCATTTATATGTCTTTAATCTTCACTAGGGATTTTAACAGCCAATAAAATGAAGCAATTCTGAAATAAGGCATTGAAGGAATCAACCTGGAGAAACATGCAAACATGCATCGGACCTCAGTAAAGCCTGTCACACCTCACCAGACATATGAAGCAATTCACTGGAATGCAAGCTTCCTCCTGAATGAGACAGAGCAGCTTCTCAGAGGGGCTCTGCAGCCAGTAAGTTACATAAGTCTTTATGTCAGACTTGTTGAGCCAGACTAATATAATTGCATACACAGAAATAACTCCAGAAAACAAGTAGGAGTTCATTCATTCACATCTCCAGCCCTGACAGTTCATCACTCTCTGCTAGAGCTGCACTTTTGTGTCATTATTATTTCTTCATAACGAATGTCAGGATGTACAGGTACTACAAAAGATTTAGCACAACTGCTCCTGTTCCTTAGTGTTAGGATACCTTTCTTCACAGCAGATATCTGTGATAAATAGTACTTGGTGTCTTAGAATATACCTATAGAGCAATATAAACTTTTTGCTTCTTGAAACAAATATGCTGTAAATCACATGCAAGCATAGCAACATCACAAGTGATTTCAAGAACAAGACAAAGGCCCATGAAGCCTTGAGCACTTGGATTTATGATCAAGGATTCAAGAGGATAAAGGAAGCCAAGACTCTCCTTGTAAGTCAGCAAAAAAGGAAAACACAACTCCAGGAAGCAGAGAAGTTCAATAATTGATGCCACTGAGGAGGCACCTCTGGCTGCTAAGATCATCTGCAGCTTTCATAGTAAATGTGACTGAATGGGGACAGAAAAGAGCTCTGGCAAAATCCCAAGGACGTTTGACAACACTGGATTTGTCTTTTATAAAGAACATGCACATGGGCAATTAGCAGGACTGACCCAAGTCTCAATAGTTAAGAAGAGCTGGTGACAGTAAAAAAATCTTCACTTTGAGGGTGACAGAACTCTAGAACAGAAATAACTAGGATCTGAAAAAGAACCAAAAATCGGTTTATGGTTTAAAAAATAAAATCAAATACTTAAACCATATGTACACATGCAGACATGTAACTTTCTTGTATAGAATCATAGAATCAGCCAGGTTGGAAGAGACCTCCAAGACAATCCAGTCCAACCTATCACCCAGCCCTAGCCAATCAACTAGACCATGGCATTAAGTGCCTCATCCAGTCTTTTCTTGAACACCTCCAGGGACAGCGACTTCACCACCTCCCTGGGCAGCTCATTCCAATGCCAATCACTCTCTCTGGGAAGAACTTCCTCCTAGTATCCAGTCTAAACCTCCCCTGGCACAACTCGAGACTGTGTCCCCTTGTTCTGTTGCTGGTTGCCTGGAAGAAGAGATGGACCCCCACCTGGCTACAACCTCCTTTCAGGTAGTTTTATGATTTTCTCTGATTTTTCATGTTTTTCTTGTTTCCCAGAATGGTTAAAGGTTCTCTCCATACAGTTAAAGACCTGTTTAATAGTCTAATTCTCTAGTGGAATACCAAAATAATAGGATTTATCGCTTTTAAATTTGTCAATTTCAACCAGAAAATGCAAGAGAATTAAAAATGTTTCATGTTTGTGAATTTACTTTTTGCCACCTCTAGTCTAGCAAGGGGAAACAAGAAAAAAACAAACAAACAAACAAACAAAAAAAATCAGAGATCAACAAGAACCCTCAGAACGACGATCTCTTTTCCCTAGGAAGACTTAGCTTAATATCCTCTCCATTCCCAACACAGAGGGGTCATTAATATAACTACATTGTCTCTCTGGTACTGCACAATTTCATAATCTTATTTGGACAAAGTAGAAATTCACCCATCATCCTGATACAAGTAAAATGCAAATGAAGGCATGGTTAATCACCAGATATCAGATGTAGAAGACCATATGTTTATACAAGCCTGCATAAAATCACACTGGTTATGAAGAACAGGATTGCCAAAGGGATACCAAGACAAATGTTCCTTAAAAATCGTAAGAGGAGAGATTATCAGCTGAAATATATGATCATCCCAACCACTCACAGACAACTCTACTCCTGCCTCAAAAATATGGGTTAGTTTGAGCTACTTGGATAACATGGTGTGACAGAAAATGGCAAGTCCCTGAACATCTGCTTGGGCATGCAAGCAACAATGATGGGATATTTTTTTCATTTTCACTCATACTTCCAATCCTAGTGCTTTTGTGCTGGAAGGTAAGACAAGCTGGCAGAAAAAACCTGAAGATAAAGGGATGATCATGAGACCATCACTCCAGGAGTGAAGAAGAACATTCTGACATCCAAAACCAATTTTGCTGTTGCTCATCTGGTGCTCATACTGCAGAAATGTTGAGCCGGGATCAGTCTGAGGACGCCTGTGACCTGCACTCATCTTAATCATCTTTTTTTCCCTGAGCTTTGTAGCTGCAATATGGGAGGTGAGTACATCTCTGTGTGTGGAGAGCTAAAGCTTTTATTTTCTGGTGAAACATAGTCATATCTTTTTGTTTGTTGCTAAATATTGTCACACATTGTGTCTCATGTCTCCTTATTAGAAGCAATCAGTACACTGTTATGAGTTACCCTAGAAACTATAGCATTACTCCCTCTCCTGCCTTACTACTAGGAATATGCATCACTCTCAAATCTACCAAACTGCATGGTCTTTGGAGACCTGTTCTGAAAGCACTTTCAGAGGAATTTCTGGCAAGTTATCAGCACTGTTTCTCCCTCGTAGCAAAAGGTGTGAATATACAGCACCCTTAATGCTGCATTTCTTCAGTACCTTTGGCAGCTTGCTGCAGTGTTAGCCAGAGTGATGTATGATGTTGCTAGAGGGAACCAAAGTTTCCACAGAAATGATGAATCTTTAGCACAGGAAGCTTAAGGCCTTGAAATGCAATTTAACATTAGCTACCAGTTTCTGCTGACCCTTTGCACTCTCTTGGAAAAGAAATAAAACTCATTGAAATACTGCTTGTACTGTAGGGAAAAATAGTCCCCTGAAATAGGGAGGTATCCTTGATGCTCAGTACTCCTACTTTTTTTTTTCTCATTTAAGCCAATCATCAAAAAAATTATTCCCCTGTCACTTTCAGAGTCACGTATTTCACATCACTTGAAGTTTGCAGTCATAGGTGAAAAAAATAAAAGAACAGATTGTAAAAAAAGGAAAAGGGCAGGGAGCTCTGAAGCAATTTATTCTTTCAAACTAGCAAGATAACACAGAATTTTCTAAAGGCAATTATAGAATAATATATTGGTTTGTAGTTCTATAAAAGAGGAATGATTTGGGTTCTTGTTTCAATTTTCATGTATTTTAAGTCTCAAAAGAAGCTTTTTTTCTTGTTTATATCTGAGGAATGGAACTGCTATTCCTCTATTTATGTCTGACTGTTTCCCACCTTTCATCTCCCACCTTTCTTCTGCTAGTTTTTCACTGCAACCTAACACAAAGAATATGTCAGCTGTGACAGAAAAAAAAATGGCTGGTATGGTCGCATGAAAATTAGACAGTGACCAGATGTCACCCCCATTGCTCAGTCTTTCCAGCTTACTCTGGTAATACCTTTTGGTTTGCTTTATTAAGGGAAAAAAAGCGTTGTAAAAACTTCTGAGAAAGGGTAAATTACATCTCCAACTTGAAACTGACAGTAGGAAAGGGCTCAAAATATCGGAAAGAGCTGCTCTATTCTTTTCTTCTGGAGAATATGAGGAAGAAAAATAAAAATGTTTTCCAAAATACCCATGTGACAGACATGTGTTTCCACAGACAACATTGTAGACCAGCATATTTGAAAAGCACACTGCAGAACTTCCTGAAATTATGCATATAATGTATGACTTTATATTATGATTATGTAGTATTAATAATATAACATAATAATATTATAGTGGATTATTATATTATTATGTGTTATTTTAGAAAATATTCTTTGTAAACACATCAACATCCATATAATTACTTCTATACAGTGCCAAAATAGATATCAGGCAACAAAATATGCCTTCACTTCCATTGGTTTAGGTCAGATTAGGAACAGATGTCATATGCTTCAAGCCCCAGCTGCAGCTGGGCAAATGGTGAAGTACCATAATTTTTCCATAAATAAACAGAATTTTTCTTTTGAAGTTTTAATTTACATTTTCCAAATACATTTAGATGTAAGCACTGTTTCCTGTCCTTCCTAAATAAGTATTGGATTTTGCCGGCTTCATTAACAAAACAAGTCTTGCCCACCAGGCAAGTGGGGTGAGAAATGGTCTTCTGTTAGACACTCACACAACATTCAAATGGTCTTCTATTAGACACTCACACAACAGTCAAATTATGTGAGCACTGTATGAAAGTAGATATATTAATTTTAAACTGATAAATAGATGGCCAGTTATTAAAGCTTAAAGTATAATGGAAATTAAACCCTTCTACATCCACGTCGCGTGCTTCCCAAAGTCAGTAGAGAGATTAGTTGCTAGCCAATGCCTCTTATTATAAATTAATTGAAAGGCAACATAGGACAATGCCTAATAAAGGTAGCACAAAGCCTGTCGGTCCACTGAGTCATGATGTGAAGAGCCACAGACATAAAGATAAGGTTTATCAATTGTAAGGCAGCTGCAGCCAAATACCTCACAATATTCACAGTAATGCAGCAGGTTACAGAAATGCAGTGAAGAGCATGTGGTAGACAGTCGTTAAACACCAGTGTGAAACAAAGGGTATAGCATGAAATCGATGACTGGCTTTCTGTGGGCAGGTAAACAAGGAGATGTTATTCCAGGATTGCCTCTACTACTGAGAGAGTTCCTCCTCTGAAGTGTTGATAACATTCTGCCTCACCGCTAGTGTTAATGATGAACAGAACCCTAGCCAGGCATCGTTGATATAATTTTATTTCAGCATGCCAGGATACATGTTCATTGAAACAAGGCTAACTCTCAATCATTGCTATGCCTGTGCTTCTGTACCTTTTATAATTCATTGAAACAAAGCAGGATATGGTTGATCATATTTTCTGATTACTTTAGGTAAGCAGTGTGAAGCAAATGTAACAAAACATCCCCCACTACAGACAAGCTAGGAAGAAATAAATCCTAGAACAGAAGCTCTAATAAAATTGATTTAAACATTCTGTGGTTTAAGATAACCTGTCGTGTATACTCTGACAACAGACTATCATTACCTCTTGCTCCAAGACTGCACCCTTATACAGAGACATTTTTATACTGGGTCAGTTTGTCTCTTGGCATCCCTTAGTTATTGAAGCATTGATTACGAATTAATTCTTGCTCTGCATCACAAATACCCTCCAACTACTATCCACCTTATATACCTGCATATCCTTTTCAGAATCTTTAATACATTAATCAATATTTCTGCACTTATTGCCAGCTGGTGTCATCAACAGACAGGCTCTTTGATCAGTTACACCTGTACCTACAGTATTTTTTCTGCTTCACAATGTCATAGTCACATCTTTGTTTTTGATTTCCAAGCCATATAAGACAAGGAAAATAAGGTCATTCACATTTAATAAGCCAAGCAAAGAAATGTGATTTATTTGCATTCATCTTCAAGCCTTCCTTTTTATTCCCAGCTGACTGCATCATCCTGGGGAAAATTGTCAGGTTCAGTGAACCAGATCTAATAGGCCAACAAGAATGCATGAAATAAAGGAAGGAAGGGAGACAGAGACAATTGTCCAAAAGTAAGGGTTGTCTTCTTTTTTTCTCAAAATTCTGGACATGGCTATCAAAATTGCACCTTAATCCTCATTTCAGAGACCATTTATAAATGCTGTCTGAAAGCCACTGTTTTGAATGTAGCATGTTATTATGATGTGTTATGATCCTTGTGTGCAGATAAGGCTTTCCATAAGCAGTTCCTTAGATTGCAGCAGCAATTTTGCATGTTGAAAATTTCCGTCACAAGAACAGAAATCTGCAAGCTAGGGATGAAGCAGATACTAACTAGATAAGAGTAGAAGGTACATAGATATATACATAGATGATTGTGGGACTTGAACATTTCTCATAGGAAGAAAGGCTGAGAGAACTGAGGCTGTTAAGTCTTGAGAAGAAAAGACTGAGAGATCTTATCAATTCCTATAAATATCTGAGGAGTGGGTGTGAAGATGAAGGTGGCAGTCTCTTTTTGGTAATGCCCAGTGAAAAGGGGTACAAGCTAGAACACAGGAGGTTCCACCTCAACATAAGGAGACACCACTTTTTGATGAGGGTGATGGAGCACTGGAACAGGCTGCCCAGAGAGATTGTGGAGTCTCCTTCTCTGATGACTGTCAAAGCCCAGCTGGATGCATTGCTGTGTGGCCTGCTCTGGGTGATCCTGCTTTGGCAGGAGGGTTGAGCTCAGTGATCTCTGGAGGTCCCTTTCAACCTCTAGCATTCTGTGATTTTGTAGTTCTGTGAATACAGCTCCTTCAACCACCTACATTAAATCATTGCAGTGAGGTATTACACAGCTCTGACTTCCCTGTAGTAAAATATAGAAATTAATTAGAAGAATTCAATTACACCTTTTAAAATTGCCCTTTAACTTGTGTATGCTTTCGTGGAAGGAAACCAAAAATTTCCAGATTTCTTTCTTACCTTCTGTAATATATTTACTATAGTTAAAGGGGTTTAGCCTGGCTTTTATTTTGTTTTAAACAATTTAAAACTAGATGTCAGTGATGACAAGTTTATGAAATCACCTTCACAATCTATTTAGTGGACATTTGTATTCAAAGTATTAATCCATTGTGATTCTTGATATTGAAGTGACATTAAAATTTAAATATATTATTTTTTTTTTTTTAAGAGGACAAAAGATAAACCATGGACAATAAAACTTAAGTAACTGTTACAGTTCTATGCCTAAAGCTGTATGCCATGAACTTTTTTTTTTTTTTTTTTCATGTGAATTCTTAAACTCTCATGTATGTGAACCCTCAAAGCACTTTGCTGGCTTATGGGCTGAGACTACATCTTTGTTAGTGTGCTGAGCTGTGCCGAGACCCTTCCCTGGGCCAGCTGGCATAGGCAGGCCACATTCATGCTACTAAATACTTTTTCCCTTCAAAACAAGATATTTTGCATGCAGAATTTTTATTAAGGATGGTTGCTGGCCCTTTATAGCCCAGAATCTTTCCAGAAACCATTTGGGAAAGTATGACATGCCCAGGGACAATGCTGTGCCAGGGACTGTTGTAATAATTAAACAATCCAGATGGTTGGCACTATTTGGTTTATGGATACAGTAGTGGAACAGATGTAGTCTCAAATAAAAATTTGTCTTATGTAATTTAAAGGCCAAAACCTAAACTGACCACATGAGCCTCCTTTAACCTAAATAGGGCAGTGGTAGATTAATTTTGTTTTGGGTGACATTCCATTCTCTCCACTGACTATGATGCAATTTGGGGTGATTTAGTGTGATCACCTTAGATGAGAAAACTCATTCTGGTCTGTCACTCACAGAAGAGTTACATGTTTCAGGGTACATTGTCAAATATTCAGGTGCCAAAGATGTGAAGGGATGCTTTGTGAGGGCTTTAAAAGCAGACAGACAGATAGACCCCTAATTTCTACAAGGTCTTCCACAACTATTTTGAGCAACACATTCTAGTGATTTTTTTTCTTCCCCTGAATGTGAATCAGAAATAAAAATAAATCACAGACCACTATTAATCCATCTTTCTTTGAGAAACTGCATGGCTAGAAAATAATGGGACTTTAATAAAATCCAGTTAATTGCAAGCCCAGAATCTATGCAAATAAGTTTGTTAGTCTTGAATAAGCAGTGGCAGAAAAATGTATTTATTACATTGGTCTGCCTCCTAGTGAAATTTTATTCACAAATAAGGATCGCCAGAAGGATTTATGACTGGCAGGCAGTTAATTCCTTTTTTGTTGCTGAAAAAAAAGAATCAAGTGAATTAATCTTCACACGTCACATATTCATTCCGTTAAGCAGAAAGGATGATCCCTCAAAATATCAGCATGTCTTATTTGCAAACATCTTCCTGTAAAAGCAGCTTGTCCACAGGTGCAGAGAGCTGGTCCTATTTTGTTGGGAAATGCTTTTAGAATGTTTCCAGGGACCTCATGGTGAGTCTATAAGTGTGATGACGTAGATAACTGTATAAATACAAATGATTCAATTTCTCTTTTAAATCAACAGGAAGAGAATTGTGATTTCCAGGAGCAGATCATAGAATCATAGAATCATGGAATGGTAAGGTTGGAAGGGACCTCAAAGATCATCTAGTTCCAACTCCCTGCCATGGGTAGGGACACCTCTCAGTAGTACAGGTCACTCAAGATCTTGTCCAACCTGGTCTTGAACACCTCCAGGGAGGGAGCATCCATAACCTCCCTGGGCAACCTATTCCAGTGTCTCAGTTCTCAGTTCAAGAATTATCTGAAAAAAGATACTTAAAAGCTAAACTCACTTACTTACGTGAAAGATTTATCAGATGCACATTTTTTCCTTTAACTGTTGGTTTGCTATCTGGTGTTAGAATAACACCAATTCTCTTTTTCTATAAGGATATCACGTTTGAAAAAAATTGCTAATTAGTAAAGACTTTTGCATCTTGTCAGGAAGAGAATTTGGAACAAATTGTCTAGAGCAATTAATTGAAATTAGGAGTGATACCATATGGAAATGTGATTTCCCCCTATTAATTAGAAGCCTTAATTACTTTGATCAGAGACCTCATTAAAACACTTTTGGGAAGCAATGGAAGTAGGAAAAAATAAATGGAAAGATCTTGAAAAGACCACTCACTCTAGTTTCAAAATATTTTTTTTTTCTTGGTTGTCCTCATAGTCTTGCATAAAAGATTTTTTAAATTCATATCTGAACTCCTGTGGAAGTTCAGATCTGAACTCCTGCCTGAACCTTACTGAACCCAGAATAAATTTGTTCAATGTAAATTAATGTTGTTTTGTTATTTCCCTTAGCAAAAGCAGTACATCAAAACATCTTATAACTTATGGAGAATGGCAGAGGGAATGGTTCTGCAGGGGAGCCAGGGCATAGCATCTCATCATCTGTATCTGCCATCTTATAACTTATGGAGAATGGCAGAGGGAATGGTTCTGCAGGGGAGCCAGGGCATAGCATCTCATCATCTGTATCTGGGTTTTGCCAGACAAAGGTTTCTTGTGAAATCTTACATTAGCTACTCAATATTTCTGTGCTTCTGCTTACCTCCTGTGTAAAGGGTAACAATAGCTTTCTCTCTTCTGTTCATCTGACTTGTCAAGTTAGAGTAAGTGACAAGCACAGCACACTTTCACAGAACTTCATAGTGAGTCACAGCTGTCTCATCTGGAAAAGGACAGAGATGAGCACTCTCTGTACATCACACATAGAAGGCCAATGGGGCAGGAAGCTAAACAATTATTTCATTGACTGTGCTAATGATATTTTGGTGAAGACTTAAATTGCCTTAATAATGTTATTATGTACAACTGTGCATCCCATGTAAAATACTAGCATAGCTTAGGTTTAAGTGTGCAACTTCCTAACACCTAACAATTGATCTTCAGGTGCATCTGTGTGGTTGAATATTTAGAATGGGGGGAAGAATTGCACCTGTATTCTATTAAAAAAAATAAAATATATGTATATATAATTTCTGCTCNGGGGCAGAATCACCTCCCTTGCCCTGCTGGCCACACTTCTCTTGCTGCAGCCCAGGACTCAGTTGCTGCCTGGGCTGCATGCACACACTGCAGGCTCCTGTTGAGCTTTTCATCAACCCAGACCCCAAGATCCTTTTCCTTAGGGCTGAATCATTCACAATAGTGAAAGCAGTGACATACTGTAACTACACAGCTGCAGTAACTATCACACTTGTATTACCCATATCATCGAGTACTTTTGAAAAATAACTTCTAAGTCTTCCCTTTAACCATCTTGCAAAAGTCTGTAGTCCTGATCTGCATTTTAATGAGGTGATCTATGGACACTTGAATGTTTGCCAAATGCAGTACAGTAATGAAAAGTTTTTAATAGTACCCTAAAGCAGCACAGGTGTTTCAACTCCGTAGAATTTCATATTTCCTGGTACTATGACATTAGATTAGACTTCAACACATTGTTTTTCTGTTGTGAACACAGCAGTCAAGTTTCTATTTCCTGTTATTGAGAGCACTCAGAGGCTTAAATACCTTTGATAAATCATATAAATGAGATATTTTTCATAATTCGCCTGTTGAGTGGCGAATGTATTGCCATGCTGTGAAGGAGAAAAGGTAAAGACTCTGCATTTTAGTTTTGATTGAGTTTGTATGCCAGACTGAAAACCTGATGTCTGGGGCACCAAATAAAAGTAAAATATCTTAAAGATGTAAAAGCTGGGATTTTTTTGGCTTTTGTGTGCAGTATTGTACATGATGAGAGAGAACAGAACAACTGTCACTATCAAACATCAGCTGCATACCATTATATTGAATTTAGTCATTAATTTTGTAATATTCTGATTGTACTTCTAGATGATGAGCAAATATGTCTAGTTTAAGATGACAAAATTGGATTACGTTTTATGATCATAAAGCTGATCAGAATTAGGGGTTTAGGACTTTCTTTGCCTTTCTTTGTCTTGATTGTCCATTAGTTGGAAAGGATCTTAAAGTAAGTACTGAAGCAGAAGAATTTACATTAGGAAAAAAAAAAAAAAAAGGTTTTCTGTTTCAGTCAGATTTTTCTAACTTGCTAGCAACAGCACTTGGGAAGAGATGTTCTACCAGCAACATCTGACCTTGCTCTACCTAAGTATATTTCTGCTGTACCAGCAGCAGCTTCTGTTTGCCTCTGATGTTGTTGGAGGATCTTGAAGAGAATATATATTCTCTATAAACTGCATTGTGAACTACTGAAAAATGTGAATTCATGAAGTGCTCATCTGACTCTATCTCCTTTACAAACACGAGTGCAAAGTCTTTTCTGTTTGTTATACAGTAATTAAAAAACACTAAGGAAATGACAGTTGTATTTTTGTTAAAAATCAAGTTAATGATGAGACAAACTAAAGCACTGGAGTCTGTGAGAGAGGGAGGTGAAAGTATTAAAAGCAGGATTCAAGTAGGTGTAATTAAAGTCAAGTGTGTATGCCTTATTGCTGTATAGTCCACTTGCTAAGAGTTTATTTCATTATATATGCACCTTTTCCCTCGGAATTTTGTTTTTCTTGAAGTCAGTGAAGATTTTATTATCTGCACTTAGTATGGATGCAAGAATTTAGCAGAATTTCTCCCAGTCTGTTTTCTGTTTACATCCTCAGTGCAAATGAACAGAGCTCTAATGCTTTTAGCTATGCTTAAGTTGGTTGTACCTGACTACATGTCCAAGATTTTTTCTGAAAAACAAGATCTGTTGAACTGGGAGCCACATAATACACTGGAAAATTGCTCTTGAATTAACAGGGAATATTGCCAACACCTTGAACACAGCCAACGTTTCCCTTGCTAGAACATATCTATGCTGAAGTTTGTGCAAAATGCTGTATTGAAAGGCCTCTCTATGTTTGGAAAATATCCTGGAATATGTAGAGCTTAAATTAACCAATATCTGCTTTCCTTCTCCTGCAGTACTGCAACTTCTGGGATGACAACATATTTGCATGTAACACTGGAAATTAACAAACAATGGCTCAAGGGGATCAACAGCATCCATTAAAGGAAATAGCAAACAGTATGTTAGTGGAGGAACCCCAACACTACTCACACTGCTCACATTGCTCAGTCAGTCAGAAAGAAAGGTGAAAAATAAACATAACTAAACCTCTGGAAGTTTTATTTGATCAGTACATTTCAAAGTTTTACTTAATGTCAGACAGCCACGTATCCAATAAAAAATATCTGTGGTATCCAATGCATTCAAGCAATTAACTTAATTCTTGGATTCTTCAAAAAGTAACATTTTCTGGCCATAAGGCAAGCTGATATGTCACAACAGTCTCTTATTCTACTTATAATAGTGTAAAGGTAGTACAACATTTGGGATCATAACTGAGGATTATTTCATCTTCTGCTCCTTATCCCTCAGTAGGCTTTGGCTCATGCTGAAGGTATGGATCATATCAGTATTTCATCTGTGCCTCTCAAAAACCACAGAAAGAATGCAAGAGCAAATCACCTCACAAAAATATGCTAAAGAATGCAGTGGCTCCAATTTTGCTGTCAACTTTGTGATCTTCTGAGGTGCAAATTTCCAAACGCTCCTTTCAATAACACAGAGTGAAAACTAAATACAATCCACAGATTTCTACCTCTCCTGTCAGAGGTGCTTAAATACTTTCACCAGATGGGCTTCTAGTAGCTGGGTTACAAGGGTAAGTTCAATTGTTTGTTCTGGGAGAAAAATGTAACAAGAAGTACATTTTAAAAGTGAGACTTACATGAATCATATTTTCTTCCAACCCTATCTAAACAGAAAAATCTTCGGGGATTAACTGGTGTGAGAGTCTAAATCGCCTTTAGCCTCCCAAAGGGATTGTAACATCAGCTTTTTTTCCCTATTTGTTTCATCCATTAAGGGCCCATGGATCCTTTTTCAAAGGTATGATATGTAGCTTTAAATTTCAAATTACAAAATTACATTTTTTCCCTCCTCAGCAGTACTGCTTATTTTTGTGAGGTGTTTAATTTTGCAGTGCTTGTCACAGTGACTTGTTTTAAGACATTAAATACCCTGTCCGAACAACCTGAATGGATCGACTGAGATTGTAATCATTCTGTTGGTAAAAGATTGATGCACAAATTCTCAAGGCAATTAGAAGCTCCATTTTGGCAATCTAATGTTTAATTCTTTCTCATATCTTGTTAATAAAGAAAAGTCAGAAATATGAAGAAAGAAACTGCAACATTTTATTATTTCACAAACATGTAGCTTACTTGGTCTAGGAGAATTGACTTACTCACTTTGAAACGTGTAGTGTTAAGTCATGTGTCTATCTCTCTAGCACATCATTTGGAGAACAAGCACACCCAGCACTTATTCTGCTTCTGATCTGTGATTTCTGGGTAGTTTGTAACATTCATGAGCTTGTGGGAATTTACAGGTGGGACCATCACCTCACATAGGCTACTAATGTTTATGTAAGCTTTGGGTGGCTAGTAAAGGAGTCCTCCTAAAAGAAATGTTTAAGGTCTTCTTACTGTTGATTGAAAGATATGATCATCTTTCAACTAGCACAAGCTGAGCTTTCTAGATTAATTAGGGAATTTTACCATGCTAAGAATTCTAAGACATCTCCAAAGTCTGTTTCCATTTATACTTTCTCATTATGTGATCTGGCTTCAGAAACAATTGATATTATTACCTCCAAGTACCTCTCTTCAGATCTCAAATACCTTGTAGATATGGCAGAACACAAGGAAATTTATAACTCTGGCCAAAAAAAATATTAAAAAAAAAAAAGAAATCCATCCACAAATCTTCACAGCCAGCCACTCTCCTATAAATATCTTTGTTTTATGAATATATTAATTTTATTGTTGCTGAAGCATTAATTTAAGATGTGGTAACACATAAATTTAGAGTTCAGCAAAACATGCATCAATAAATACACAAATAGGTAATGTTTAAAAACTCATTTCAATTCCATAAACTGTCAGTCACTACAAATATTTACTACCCAATATCAGATAAATCTTAGTAATGCCACTAATTTATTTTAAAAAGGAAAATTACTGTCATATTTACATCCCATAGCATTCAGTTCTTGGTTTAAAAACACCCCCAAACAATGAAGGACCATAAAAATGAAAAGTAAATAAATATAGTAGATAAAAATAATTTTAACTAACCAATCTTAAGCCACACCATTTGGGAACTTTCTATAGGAGGAGGATGGACATTTCTAGAGGGAGATCAAATAAGTAGCTAAGACACGTGGCATGAATCTCACTCCAGAGCTCTATCCACTTCTCCATTTTCCACAGGAAAGGTCTTATTATCCTAGAAAGACTGTTCCTAGAAGATTTTTTAGGTGAGGAGAGTCTTCCCCAACCACTCTAGAATCACCAGGATTTGTATTTTCTTTCCCATTAAATTGAATCCAAAGCTTGCTTCTTTTCTTCTGTGACATATCTAAAATACCACTGCTTTTATATGTCATACTACATAAACTAACTTAACATACCGTGTCAAAATTTTTATTCTGTTCTAACAGGAAAATGGCATAAAGATCAGCACAGAAAGGAATGTAGAACTTCAAGCACTTGAGTATATCTTGCTGATACAGTCATAAAACATTTACAAAAATGTTTAGGTAAATTTGGATACTAGTTTCTAACATTTTTGTTTTCAATCAACAATTACTTACACAATAGAGTACTTAAATGTTAAAATCAAGTACTGGATGTGAAAATGCAAGGAAGAGGAAGTATTAGAGTTAGAACCTGTGGGTTTAACCACAGAATCCCAGATAAAAGCTTAAGGCAGTTGAAGATATGTATGTCACGTCCAGCTAATGAGAACAGACGTACAAGAATATCATTTTCATTAGTATTTTTGAAAAATGTATTTTAATAATTATTCTGTCCTACAATTTACATAGAAAGATACTTCAGTCTTAGAGCTTGCCAACATTCTGATTAGCTGCTGGCACATTTCAGCATGAAAAACTTTTTCCTTATTGACTGAGCAAAGTAATTTAATGCAAAACATAATTATGTCCTAAGTGGTGGAGGTCTTCTGTCTTGTATGTACTGGATTTGTTTTGGCATGTCAGTTACTTAGTCTTCTTAATAGGACTTGGAAGGCAAAGGATAACTGTTGATGTTCCACCAGCCCTTCAGTTTCCTCATGATAACAATCTCTCATAAATATGAATGTTCTCATCCCCTTTTTACTCTTTTATACTTCACCATAAAATGATTTTGATACCTTGATTTGCACCATCTGTAAAACATATGCTTGCAGAAATATTAGCAATATTCCACAAACAGCTTTCTGAGATTTCTAGACTCCTTGAAAAGAGGTTTCTAAAGTTTCATTTTGAGACTAGCCTTCCAGTATCTGAAGGGGGCCTACAGGAAGGCTGGGGAGGGACTATATATAAGGTCTTGCAATGACAGGACAAGGGGCAATGGGTTTAAACTGGCAGAGGGGAGATTTAGACTAGATGTTAGGAGGAAGTTCTTTCCAGTGAGGGTGGTGAGGCACGGGAACAGGTTGCCCAGGGAGGCTGTGGCTGCTCCCTCCCTGGAGGTGTTCAAGATCAGGTTGGACAAGGCCTTGAGTACCCTGTGCTAGTGGGAGGTGTCCCTGCCTATGGCAGGGGATTGGAACTAGATGATCCTTGAGGTCTCCTTCCAACCTTACCATTCTATGATTCTATGATTCTGTTTATTCTATGATTTTTTTAAAATAATGCTTACTCATTCTGTATCTGTGTTGCATTTTGCATTAAGCATATTTAAATAATGGTAAGATCTTGGGTGTTGCATTTTGCATTAAGCATATTTAAATAATGGTAAGATCTTGGGTATATCAAGAGAGGTAAATTGTAGAAAAAAGGAAAAGTACAGTTTGACTGAAAGTTGGATTTTTGTTGAAGAAGTTTGGTACAAATATTTATATATTGAAAAACCAACCAACCAAACACAAAAAACCAAACAAAAAATAAAAACAAAACCCCAAAATCCCACTACGTTTCCATTTCTTGATCCAAAATGGAAATGGGAAAAGAAATAGCTAAAAGAGATTCTCCCAAACCGCAAAACAAACACTTGTTATTTCTGTTTCAGTTTTAAAGCTGGTATGTTAACATTAAAATGTAATCAACGTTTTCAAAAACATTTTTGAAGTAGTGTTTTTCACAGAAATAGATGGTTTGGTTTCCTTCCTTGGAAGATCTTATTGGCATAAATTCCCTTCTAATACAGGTTTAAACCTCTTTTGAAAAGATACGGTTTCTTAAGAAGACTTCAGAAAAAATGTTAATAACTTAACATCGGGTCCAGAGGAGGGCCACGAAGATGATCAGAGGGCTGGAGCAGCTCTCCTATGAGGACAGGCTACAAGAGTTGGGGCTCTTCAGCCTGCAGAAGAGAAGGCTTCCAGGAGACCTTAGAGTAGCCTTCCAGTATCTGAAGGGGGCCTACAGGAAAGCTGGGGAGAGATTATTTACAAGGTCTTGTAACAACAGGACAAGGGGCAATGGGTTTAAAGTGGCAGAGGGGAGATTTAAACTGGATGTTAGGAGGAAGTTCTTTCCAGTGAGGGTGGTGAGACACTGGCACAGGTTGCCTAGGGAGGTTGTGGCTGCTCACTCCCTGGAGGTGTTCAAGGCCTTGAGTGCCCTATACTAGTGGGAGGTGTCCCTGCCTATGGCAGGGTGTTGGAACTAGATGATCCTTGAGGTCCCTTCCAACCTTACCATTCTATCATTCTGTGATTCTATGAACATCTCTATTTGTGTTTACTGGCAATATCTTTCCAGTAAGTAAATATTGGCACTGGTATGCTTTCCTAGAAAGTACCCATTAGAATTCTTTGCCAAATTTTAAAATGCAGGCATCTTTCCACAATCCTATCACACAGTTCATTTCTTTCCATTTATTTGACCCAGCGCTAGTCACAATAAACTAACAAACAAGTAAGAAACCCTACATGCTCTCTAGCTTCTCATTTAGTCATTAAGTACATTTTGGAAAAAATGGTTGATAAGGTTCAGATCGGAAATTAAATGCTGTAAGAGCATTAAGCTTTGTAACCTCATCCTCACAACAGATTATTTTGACCTTTCTGAGCCATCGCAACCCAATTTACCATAAATTAATCTCCTAGTCACCTACACATTCTTCCCTTTCTAGAGGCCTTGAGCTAATAGCTGCTGGAGTCAGATATGCTTTAAAACAGACTGAGTATTCTGCAAGATAAATTATTATAGTAAATATTTAAATATAGAATTACAGAATCATAGAATGATAAGGTTGGAAGGGACCTCAAAGACCACCTAGTTCCAACCCCCCTGCCATAGGCAGGGACACTTCCCACTAGTATACTACTACTATACAGTACTTGTTTATGTAAGACATAACGACTTTAAATTGGGCTTGTTAGATATGCCTGACTGAATGCACATTAATAATTTCTTTTTCATCAGTTTGTTCCAGTGCCTAGAGAGCTCTGAGAACACAAAAAGCCAACCAATCAACCAACCAAAAAAAAAAAAAAAGCAAAAAAAACCCAACTCCACTCAATCCTAAAACATTAATCAAGAAAACCAATTCAGTTTATCTGATCAGTATATACTAGTTCACAATTTAAGGAAAAACAATCATGATAGATTAATCTAGACAGATTCAAAAGGAAAATAATCTAATAATTTGAGATAAGGCCTCAAGGCGAATTGTAGGTGAACTAGAGAAGAAAGAGGGAATTAGCCAATATTGTCTTGTTTTATAACAGTCTGAGCTGAATTAGACTCAGATTTTTTTACCTAAACTTTTTCTGCTTTCTACTGAGCTTGACGCATACAAAAAGAGTAAGTCAAAGACTTTCCCAAGCACTTACTTGAAAAGAAAAAATATTAATCTTCATTTAAAAAAAGTATAAAAAAAGTATTGTTCATTTAAATAAAAAAAAATCCATCCTGAAATATGGATTGCTGATCTCATTAATTTTGCCATTATGAATAAGCCATGTTAGAAACTCTGATGTATATTTGTAGGCAAAATCCCTTCATATTAATATCAATGGACTAAAAATTGCAAATAAAAGATTACATAGTTCCTTACAAAAATTCTTTGCAACTCAGAGATACTAATCTTCTGAACAAAATTATGCATCTAAAATGAGGATGCTTTCAGAGACTGCTGATCAAAGCCTAATGTTCCAATTAACATGAAAGGACAACAAAAGGTATCTGAATAATAATAATGTCATTGTTTTCATCCTAACAAATTCTCTTTTGGCATACTGCTCCATGAATCCTAATTCAGTAGCTCATACACAGTTGCATTGCATTTCTTGGTCTGCATCAACTATCTCAACTGTTTTCCAAATGACTTTGCACAAGTCCTCTGTTGTATATGTGAGTCCCATCCAGATATGTGCTAAATGTCTGAAGAGGAGGCTGGTTCCACACAAAAAAAGAAGCACCAAAGGCTATTTCAGGTGCTTCAGAGCCCCTGAACCAGCTTGTAGGTAAGCAGATTTCTTTCCTCAGTATACTTCACTCTAATCTCTTTCATCTAAAAACTACTGAGATATATCATCCCTGCTCCTAATCCTCTTTTTGTAGCCACCAGGAGAGTACCTAGGAATACTGTACATGTAAAATGAGTGAGAAACTGATTCCCAGGTAATGCAGAAGACTTAACATCTGTGTATCGTAGACACTGCACAAAGCTAACTTCTTGACTATGAGAAACTGCTGAAGAAATTGAGCACTGAAACAACAGGCTAACAAGGACACATCATCACAGAATCACAGAATGGCTTAGGTTGGAAGGGACCTTAGAGATCATCTACGCCAGTCTCCTTGCCTAGGGCAGGGATGTCTCTCAATTAGACCTGGCTGCTCAGGGCCTCATTCAACCTGGCTTTGAACACCACCAGAGAGGAGGCATCCACAACCTCCCTGGGCAACCTATTTCAGTCTCACCACCCTCATACTGAAGAACTTCTTCCTAAAATCCTTGTCCTATTGCTACACACCCTTACGAAAAGTCCCTCTCCATCCTTTCTGTAGGATCCCTTCAGGTATTGGAAAACAGCTATAAGGTGTTAGTCCCCCAGAACCTTCTCTTGTCTATGCCAAACAACCCCAGCTCCCTCAGCCTATCCTCATAGCAGAGGTGTTCCCAGCCCTTGGATCACCTTTGTGGCCCTCCTCTGGGCTCGCTCCAACAGCCACACCAGGGGACACAAGAAGGGCATCCAGTATTCAAGGTGGGGTCTCACAAGAGCAGAGTAAAGGGGAAAAAATCACTGCTGTTGCCCTGCTGCCCACACTCCTCTTGACACAGCCTGGGATACAATTTGCCTTCTGGGCTGCATGAGCACACTGCATGCTCATGTTAAGCTTCTCCTCAATCAGTGCCCCCAAATCTCTTTCTTCAGAGATACTCTCAAGCTGCTCTACACCCAATCTGCATTTGTGTCTGAGATTGCCTCAACTTTCTCAGTCTTGTTTGCTTACCCCTAACCTGCTCATTATGGACATTTCCCAGCCTCAGGGTTAGAATCTGTAACTAGAGCTCAACAAGTTTGAGGTTTTCACAAAAAAAGAGGGAATTTTGTTATGTTTCCTGAGAAATATGGAAAGAACTGAACCATCTATTAAAATGTTATGTTACTGACTATAGTTAGTTTTTCTGTTCCTTTTAGTACAAAACTGTTTCTATGAAATACTTATCTCAATCTAAGGCTTTTTGTGTTGCTTTCTCTCCCAGTCTGGGAGGGGACTTGCTTGTGAGAGCAGTCTGTTTTAAACCAGGACACCACTCTGCAAATGAAACCACATGGGAACCCTACCTTAACTTCCTTCCTTGGGGTGTAAATCTGATGCCTCTTTGCAATTTTAGTGTCAAATTAAAAAACATTATGCACAGCACGCTCAGCATTACTGAATGTTGTCCATACTTCTCTTCTATCCCATTGCTCACAGTTCCCTAAAAATAAACAACTTTGCTCTTCAACCAAAGATGCTTGGAATCCTAGACTCTGTAACTGTAGGAAAACCAGAGACTAAATGAGCTGGTGTTTCTCATATAGATGTCCTAATTTATGATACTACTATAAGCAAGTTTGCTGTCATAATTAAATGCCATGATCCTTGATTAGCATTTGAACCTATTTTTTTGCAGTAAACTCTTTTGCATGATTCACCTTGCTAGTAGGAGTAATACATCATTTTGTATAATATAAACTTAGTTACCTGGGTTTTCTACTTAGTCCTAAATTACACTTTTTAAATTAGTCATCTATTACATTTGCTTATTTATTTATTCATTATAAGCTGTGGAAGATGGTGAACTTCTTCATTGTTTGTAGAAACAATTATTTCCTTTCATTTTAGCCCAATTCTAACTTCTGCCTGAAATTTTTGTGCATGTATCCTCATTAATATTCAGAAAGACTCTACACTGCAAGCAAAGCTTAAAACCTATAAAATTGCAGTTTTTCTCACAGTATGCTACAGAGCAAAGAGAATTCCAGAAAAAAAAATGGACCCTCATACACTGTCACCATTTATCAATGTTAAATTCTCTTTATTTCTGAAATGAAATAAACATTCCAGAAATTTAAGGCACAGTGTTGGCAATTGCTGCCAATTTTCCATTCTTCATAACTCAGCACCCTGTGGTTTGAGCACACTGAAAAATGGCTGTTGAATACCAAAAGTGTGAGGAGGTCCCTCTGTCCCAATGCTATTAGCATAATTTTGCATTACATTTTTTTTTTTTTTTGACTCTGGTTTAATTTTAAAAAAATATGTAAAGCTCTGGAGAAAACCCATTCCCACCCATCAGTTTAGATCCCCTTCTGCAAGTAACACCTGATGGAGCTGCAGTCCAGTCAATAACCCACAGCGTCCCTGAGCTTTCTGGTCTTTTGAGAATGAAACAGTGTTTCTTGGCACCTCACACACTCACCTCTCCAGGCTGTCTTTTCAAGTATCTGAACGCTGGAGAGCTAGCAGGCAAATTCAAACTGAAAACATTGAATGACATTTTCAGAACTGGAGTTCTCTTTATGCCTCTTCTTTCTCCCTCCCCCCCC